>JAECXO010000207.1:0-600000 GCA_018152825.1 Scaptomyza hsui | reverse complement strand
AAAATGGTGCCGTTGGCAACAAGTGCAACTGCAGCTACAACATTGTGAATTATTAGCGACGGAACGACTAATTGAAAATCTATGTAAGTTGAAAAAGCCACACAAAGCGTTATGTAATGACGTCAACCATAACTTAACGCAACATTAAACAGTTTCCACATGTGCTTAGTACAAAGTACCTTCTATTAAATGGCACATGCTAAATGGTTTTGGCACGCGTGTAAGCCGGAATAATACATTTTGAGTCAAACAACTGAAGCAATTAGGGTATTCGGAAGCTATGAGAAATGTGATAAGTAATATATTTATTACACTGTAACTAGTAAGTGCACTTTTACGTTTATGTCGTATTTGTGAGCAGCCAACTGTTTCCGAGATCGATGACAGTTCAATTGCAATGAGCAACTGTTTTGTATTAAGCAACTAAAATGCAAAAGTGAACAAAGCAAAACTAAACTGAATGAAAAACAACTTGATTTGTGTTTTTTTGATAAGAATGCCAATGGAGGGTTTAAAAATAAAAATTTGTGTGAAGAAAATAATTTATTTCAAAATAACGCACTACACAACCAGTAAATTGCTCAGTGTGACCTAATTTCGTTAGATCAATAATCTCAAAAGACCTGATAACGTTTTATAAATCGATGAACACCGGCTCATGATGCAATAAGTATAAGGTAGTCTCGTAGGAAAAAATAGTGCCTTAGCTCATGCTAGCGTGCGAGTGAAATGTACATAGTATAGTGAGTGTAAACGAAACGGCAGTAGAGACTGTTGTTTAACTCTTGGCAGGCCCTAGAATTGTAAATAGCCAAATATAATAAAAAGAGTTGAATTTTTTGTATAGTTTTATTTTTAATAGTTTTGCATTGGCAATCAATCTTTGTTTTTGATCTTAAATTGAAATTCGTTTGTTAAGGTTCTTAATTCTAAAGAAAATTCTAATTTTATGATAAAAGTTTTAACACTAATATCTATATAAATTTTTCCGCAGCTATCATTAATTTTCTTTAACATTGTTAGTTATATTAAAATGTTCTCCAACATAACTTAAAAATAATAGCTCTAGCTCTTTAATTTTGTTTACAAATTGCTCTGATGGTTGAATAAGTCCGCCACCAGATACTTCATCCACGTATGTGCGTGTCGAACCAGTATCTGAGCAGTCTATCAATTTTAACTTTTTTATGACATAACCTGCTAGATATTCGATGGCATCCTCCGTCAACTCATCGATATTATTACCTGCAGGTATGCTTGCAATTTCTACCTCGAAATCTTCAGGCTCATTTTCTTTATTTTCTGAACCTGTGCAACTTAGGTCTAGGTTAAGCCAATCTTCTAAGTTCTCGCCTTCAACGTTTCCATTATTTTACAGAAGTTCTGTGTTCTTGGTTGCATAAAATATAAAATTTTTTTAATAAATGATAATATATAAAGACGAACATAAAACATAAAGGACAAAACACAGCATACTGAACAACAACAAGCAACATTCACGATCAAAACTTTGCTTGAACTTAAAGCTAAACATTTGACAATTATTATTAATATTACTAGCGGCGCTTCGCTAGGTGGCATTGAATTTTATATTTATAGATGGAATATTTTCGATAATAATGGACAATACGGAACCACCCAACGATTATCAACTTCAACGTCCTTGTTACGCATTCTAATGTTTGCCGTTTTTCCATTATCATTAGGTGATCTACGTCGATACAACGGATATCCGTCATTGCCCGTTATTGAGTCTGAAGTCAATTGCCTTGGGTATCGTTTCGAACACTTTCCATCAATCATACATGGCGAATTCATATTTAGATCATCGCACGGACCGTGTATCATGTTTTAAACGACAACTTGAAATAACTCAGGATCAACAGTTTGGTCAGGAATTTCAGCTGATATAACGTTATCGATTTGATCCGCAGTTATTTTATGTACCAGCCAAATTAATATATGTGCGTGCGGCAATCCCCTTTTTTGCCATTCGATGGTGTACATATTGCAACGCACCTCTCCAAAAACACATAATTTCGAAATTAAATACATAAGTGCTTTAAATTTTTGCCGAAAAACACGTGCTGTAATGTCATGACGATCAGTTGTCGACTGTCCTTCAAATAAATTGATTTTGATGTCATCCCACTGCGGATGTAAATGTAATGAACACATCCGGTCGACCGTAAATTCGTACATAAGACATTGCATCTTGTGCATATTCGTTCATATTCCGTGGGCTACCAATATACGATGATGGCAATATAGTTAAACGTCCGATGTCATTAGCATTAGCATCATTCGCTATCGCATCTTGCAAATGAATATATTATTCGGATCTTAACGTTGCTTGGTTGAAACGAAAAAAATTAAGACGTTCAGTTTCTATTGTATTTTCGCATACATATCAACGAAGTACTGATGATATAGTTTACCACATCTCAAGATATAATTTTGTTCTTGTGGACGAATCATCAATCGATACGAATAAAAATTCATGGCGCTAACTTTTTTCTGTACATGTAGACCTAAAAATAAGTGGAAAATGTGAGTTGAGGACAACACGTCCTCGCTTTCAAATAATGTTGGCAGCGACTCCTCTGATCGCCTTTCACAGATATCAACTTTAACAAACAAACATATCAATGCAAAAACCAATTCAACAATTTTTATCAATATACTAACCATTGCAAACAAGTTCTTTGGCAATTGCAGCCCAAATTTCTCTTTGTTAAATTATATATGTTAAGACTTTTGACTTGTTATCATACAACAAACTACGATTTTCAACTAAACTTAACTAAAGGGCTGTTTACTCTTGACTTAACTTAACTTAACTTAACGTAAGAGTCAGCTGACTCAATCTACCTTATGGCTCTCAATGTTAGCGTTTACTCAAAACTTAACGTAACTTAATTTAACGTAACTTAATTCTGAACCTGCAGGTTGCAGATTCTTAAGTTAAGTTCTTAAGTTTAGCAGTGTTGATTATCGTGAAAATCAAACAGCTGATCAAAAACTGTGATGGAAAACGTTAAACGCTCTTTACAAAACGTTTACAAAGTCAAATATTCAAATGGATGAGCACAAGCAAATTATTTTAGTTGAAAATCATAGTTTGTTGTATGAAAACAAGTCAAAAGACACAAAAAATATAATTAAAATCAAAGTATAAAAAGAGAAGTTTGGGCTGCAATTTCCAAAGAACTTGGTTGCAATGGTTAGTATATTGATATTTTAATTTGTTTTTGCATTAATATGTTTGTTTGATAAAGTTGATATCTGTGAAAGGCGATGGATTACCCTGAGAGAGCGATTTGCGAAGGAGTTTAGGATGGTGGAACCCTCAGGTAGTGGAGTTGAGATGTCGACGGAATGGCTGCATTTCGAAAGTTAAAATTTGTAATTTTTTTTTACAATAAAAATGCTTTTATTGTTTAGGCAAAGATCAAATTTCATGGCATCAGAGGAGTCGCTGCCAAGATTATTTGAAAGCGAGGACGTGTTCTCCTCAACTCTAAGTTTTGATGAACTTATAAGTATGGAATCTTCACCACCACCTGAATCCGCACCTGAACCTGAACCTGCTGAATTGCCACATCCGTCGAAGAAACGGAAGGCAAACACCACCGCGGACGACAATGTGTCACAGGCTACAGCAGCATTTAAGGAATATTGCCATTCGATGAAGCAGAGAGAAGATGAGGATGAGGTGGCAGTCAATCTTTGTCGGCAATGTCTCCGAAAAAAAAATAATTTAGCGTCGAAAATTATGCAATTATTAGCCGATAATCAATAAATTTAAACCAAATTTAATTATCATTGTTTTATTTTAATTAGCTCAAAAAGTTAAACATATTTTTTTGGTTGGAACGAAACTGCTCCTTCATTCATAAAATTAGCCAACGAGCGCTAAATAATTGAATCCAGATGTTCTCAATTTGTGATAACAGCTGTTTATTTTTCTTTGTTTCACAACACTGCTAACATAATTCTACAGCACTGACACACTGATTTCTTAAGTAACGTTAAGTCAAGAGTAAACGCATACATTCCTTAAGTTAAGTTAAGTTAAGTTACGTTACGTTACGTTAAGTTAAGTTAAGTGAAGTCAAGAGTAAACAGCCCTTTAAGAATCTGCAACCTGCAGGTTCAGAATTAAGTTACGGTAAGTTATGTTACGTTAAGTTTTGAGTAAACGCTAACATTGTGAGCTATAAGGTAGATTGAGTCAGCTGACTCTTACGTTAAGTTAAGTTAAGTCAAGAGAAAACAGCCCTTAATGCATCGTAACTAAGAAGAAGTTCCGAAACACGTTGCAATTGCTCATTTGTGCGATGAAGTACAATATCACGGGATTGAAACTGATCACCAAGAATTACAATTGAAACCTCATCCATTTTCGGTGCATTGAATCGCTTTTCATGCTCTCCAAAAGGTGTTCTATCAGCCCTTATTACGATTTTGTGATTATCAGATGGCATTCAATCTTGAGCAATTTCGAACAATAGAACTAATGCGTTATGATGATGGAAAAACCTTTGTAGCTCACGAAAAATTTCTCGTCTTGTATTCAAAACAATTGCACAACGTTGATCCAATTTAAGATTTTCATCACCAATAAAATAAATTTGCAAAAATTTATGATCAGCGTCAGGGTATGGCAATAACGAACCAGCTTGATGATAAATCTGGCCCTGAATCTGTATCATGTATGCAATTTTAGGTAGATGTTGTATCATAAATTGTTTCTTTTTATACCCCGAACCCATGAAATGGGTAAAAGGGGAATAATGTTTTTGTGCAAAAGTATGTAACAGGCAGAAGGAAGCATCTCCGACCCTATAAAGTATATATATTCATGATCAGCATCAACAGCCGAGTCGATATAGCCATGTCCGTCTGTCCGTCCGTCTGTCCGTATGTATGAACGCGTCGATCTCAGAGACTATAAGAGCTAGAGACTTCAGATTTTGAACATAAGCTCATCTAAGTCCTAGGCAGTACAAATTTGTGACCGATTTTCGATAGCTATTTCCGTTTTCGATATACACATGCAATCGATTACAAAAATTTCTCGAATTTGGAAAATGTAAAAATGGGGGTTGAAATAATGGGTAACGATAGAAATTTTCTGAAAATTGCATCGAAATCGGTTAAGAAACACCAGAGAAATCGGAGATTGAAGTTTAGTCACAGATGCATACAGACAATGACTGTACGCGTTATGTACAGGGTTCGGGGTATCTCCTAGTCGGGAAATCTCGACTAGAGCCTTCTTACTTGTTTATCATAGTTTTTAAAAACTATCGACAATCCTGTTGAAGTATTTACCTTAAATATCGGCATAAAATTATCTCTAATAATTTTAGTAGCACCAAAAGAAGTCATTTGAAATGCCGAATTGTACTGTTGAATAAGACTCAAAAAGTGCTTCGACTGTTGAGATGTCCCAAAAATTAATGAATACAATCGGTCGGGTGGAGTTTCCAATGCTGGCTTTCTCACTTTGCCATTAGCACAACACATGCCGGGCGTTTCACCTGGAAAGTTAGCCGCATCACAATGTGGACATATTGCGTCCATCGTTCCAATGTATCCGTACATACTTTATTTAATCCGACTGTTGTAATTAAAAGCAGCACGCATAATATCAGCCAAAACAGCACGACGTATTCGTGATCGCCGTGCAAGATTCAGTACAGGTTCAGGGTCAACAGATCTATTTCGTGTATTACGTTCACGCTGCGATGCATTAGATTGCGCGCGTTCATCCGCAGTCTGTGATCGTCTTAGTAATGCCACATTATTTGCATTACGCTTTCGGCGACCTATATTTGCTCGTCTGGCTCGTGGCATTTTTCCTTCAAATAAAATATAATAAATCATATTAAAAACAAATTGCTACATTAATATGTTTTTTCAAATAAGTAAGTTTAGAACTGTTTAAACTTACCGTTTGTTCCAATTAAATTTTAATATTTAACTTTATACTTAGCGAAGCACGTACCGGGCCGCTAGTTTAATTCAAATAAAGCCTGTCAACGATATGAAACACAGACGGATCGCTGAAAAAAATCTGAGAAAAGTCCACGCACACATATATTTGAACAAAAAATATAAACACAAAGCAATAAATACCACTAAAAATTTGCTATAATCGAAAGTTTCGTTTTTTTTATTTTTTTGTGCTTACGCTTCACAGTCAAAACGAGTAATGATTTGATACACAAACTTAAAACCCCAGGACTGAATTTTTGTTTCGGCCTACTGGGATTTTTAAAGTGTGCATGACATAGATTTATTCAAATAATATTTTTAGCAAAATGTGGTAAATGAAGAACCGCACTACCGATTTTGTGCAAACTTCAAACAAACCATCTTCTAAATAGTCCGAACAAAGCCTAAATATTTGGTTTGGATAGGTGAGCCCGATCTTGAGTTATAAAATTACATCGAAAAGTGGCAATGAATTTTATATATATAGATTAAAATAAATTATTTTTCTATTGATTGTTCTAATTTTGTCATACCTGTTATGTATTTTCTTAATCTATACTAAAATTGAAGAGGAGGCGGGTGGTCAAACTGGCCACCCCTCGACCGCTAAAAAAATGTTCCACAATAACTTAGTTTAAACGACTTGTAAGAATGTACTCCAGCTCATACTTATTGCGTAAATAATCATGCAATGCAACAAGGGATGCATTGTTTACAAGAATCCCCGTTTGGATTGGGAGTCTATTTGCGTTGCCCAATACATCACTGCGCATAATGTGAGACATTTTATTCAAAATGTCCCGTTGAAAATCAAGCTTTTTTCAAAATGCCTGCGTTGACGAAATTGAGTTCGAAGTGGACAGTTTTGAATTAAAAATGTCAAACCAATCATTTATTAGTTTAAAAAACTCTGCAGTTTCTTACGCGTTATCCACATCATACCCCAACGAAAAGAAGCGTCTGATAGAGCTTGCGGTTGAATTCGAAAACAGCTGCGTTGCCAATTTAACTTTTTGCTTAGCGAGCGAGTGAACATTAATATGAAGTTCAGTAACTTTAAACGTTATTGAAATATCGGATTTTGAGCAGTGATTTAACGTCTAATGGATCGTAGTTTTCGTCAATTTCCTTCCGTTTACAAATACTCCTGAATCTACATAGTGGTTCCGGACCAACTTTATTAGAAGAGGTGTATCAGCAGATACAAAAATTTTTAGATTCACATCCGCTGGATGCCTAATCCAGCGGTTTGTTGAACACAAAATAAATGAAAAATATTATACTTTTATTTTTAAATTCTTGTAACACACTTACTTTCCGATACATTAAGCTCTCTCCAAAGTCTTTGGTTTCTAGCACCTAAGTCTGATACAATTGCTACAACAGGATATCCTCTACTGTGTAGTTTTTTTTTTTATAATTGTATACAAGGTATCTGCGTCCATTCGGGTGTTATAATCAAAAAAAAAACAGGTTGTTTTCATGACTTTTTCAACCCACGAACTATAGCCAGTTGACCGTAATTACTTGGCTCGTAAACTACGTCCGCTGAGCTGTCATATTCAAAATCAGCAGTAACCTTCATTTCGTCAAAAGCTTAGACGCAGTGATAAACTCAATTTCTTCACTTTGCATGAGGTCAATGACCACATCCAGGGTACCCGTCTCAATTTCCACTTCGGACAACCATCTGTACAAGGTTGCCCGACTAGGTAAGGGAAATCCTTTATTGTACAGATGGTTGTACGCCCATGGGCCTGCGGTATGCAAACAAATAGCCGCTGATATGTCATCGGAAGAAAATACGGCTCTTTTGCCACCACTCTTTAAAATTCTTATTTGCGTCGCTGTAAAAATTTTGCTCAGCGACTTCACTAGCTGCCGAGCATCCTCAAGCTGCTGACGTAGGCAACGCATTTCTTCATCCATGGCAATAATCTTTTGGTTTAGTCTCACATTTTCAATGGACATTGCATGATTTTGAACTTTCTCCCTACAACACAGTTACATTATTGTTCTATAACTTTATATATTTTTACACAATAAACTTACTCTGTTTGCGTACCCGAATTGGCGTAGCCTTCTTTAACATAGTCTGGTTGACGGTCTACCTCTCTATCCGGAACTGCATCATCATATAATTTTCGCCTCTTATAAATCTGCTCTTTGTCGGGTGCAGACTTTCATCGCGAAGCTTTAAAATGGGTATCGCAAATTTTGGAATTTATACCAAGGCTGCAACCCAGACTTTGCTCCCAAAACTTTCGTTTAATATCACATTTCGGTGCATTGATGAACTTCACACCCGGTACATACTTATTGCATCATACATCGGCTGCACTTACGAAAAAGCATGACTCATGGTAACGTTCCCCCAGTGCCGAGCGTGAAAAGGAGAGCGCGAAACAAGCGATAGAGAGGCACGATATTCCTAAGCGTATGCCCAGTGGCGCAAATGCCCATTACGAGATCGATTACGAATCAAGCACTTTGTGGGCGGCCCGGAGAAAAGATCGATTACAACCTGGATTACTTTTACACAGCGATGGCCGCTTGTGGTACAGATTGTAATCAGCAGCCGAAGGCTGTTCGAATGACGCTCGGCTGCCGATTACAGCTGCATATACTTTTTATGAAATTGTAATGCAGCTTGTGGGCGGTCTATCTACAAGCTGCATTACAATTTCGGAAGAGTATATTGGGTTGTAATGCACATGTTGTACGACTCAATATACTTCGAATAAAAAAGTATATGGAGTTGTAATGCACATGTTATACGACTGAATATTCTTTGTGGAAGGTTGCAATGTGCGTAATATATGCACGCAGGGCTGAAATTATTATTATTATTATTATTATTATTATTATTGGACGTAGATGTACTAACGGACAGTACATTCAAGTGGCCCAACGATACCAAGCACCGGCTTGTTAACGCGCGGACCCAAGCAAAGAGCAACCAACCTCCCGCCCAACCGACCGAGGGGCACACCGCATAGCGTACGGTTACGAAGATCGCGAACATGTAGACATATGACATAAGACTAGCTTTTAAAGAGAACCAATAGAAGTGGCACTGTTTATTATGTGGGATAAATCGTTATAATTTGAACATAAAATACGGAAAGGATTATGTATAGCATAGTCAGAGTAATAAGCTTGAAGAGCAATAGGTAGAAAATTCCTTGTCCTTCTGATCGGAACAGCAAATCTAATCAGACAAATTAATTCGGAGGAATCAATTTCACCATTTATTAGTTTATGTAAAAAGACTACACCTAGCATTGTTCTCCGATCAGAAAGAGAAGGAAGATTTATTAGTAAAAGACTACTATGGTAGGAGGGTAAGTTAATGTTAGTGTCCCAATTAAGTCCCCTAAGGGCACAGAGCAAAAACTGTTTTTGTACTGATTCTATTCTATCCTGGTGAATCCTGTATTTGGGATACCAGATACAAGATCCATATTCAAGAACAGGACGTACCAGAGACGTGTTTTGGTTATGTAGGGATCGTCAAATTCATTCGACCAGCGCTTAATGAACCCCAAGGTACTTGAGGCTCGATTTGCAACTGAAAAGATATGCTTGTGAAATTTAAGTTTCGGATCAAAAAGGATACCTAAGTCATCAACCCATTCAATGCGATCGAGTGGGCTTCTATCAAGAAAATATATATTTGAAAAAGGAAGGCGTCTATAGAAAAAAAGACATGACTTTGCATTTATTGCAATTAAGGTTTAGTAAGTTAACACGACACCACTTTTGAAAATTATCTAAATCAGTTTGTAGTTCTTGAGCAGACAACAGAGCAGTACCCGACATGCATAATTTTACATCGTCAGCATACATCAGCACTCGAGATTGGTCAATAACAGATGGAAGATCATTGATGAAAAGTGTAAATAATAAAGGTCCAAGGTGACTTCCTTGCGGAACACCGGAAGTGACATGAACCACTTTAGAGACAGCACCATTAAAACTGACTCTCTGTGTTCTATGAATTAAATATTCCCTTATCCACCGATTAAGATTGCTTGGAAAACCTAAAAGTTGAAGTTTATGAAGTAAAAGGTAGTGATTAACCGAGTCAAATGCCTTGCTGAAATCAGTGTAAATAACATCCGTTTGCATTTTATTTTGAAAACCATTAACAACTAGTGAAGTAAACTCTAACAGGTTAGTGGAAGTAGAACTTTGTTTCACGAATCCACGGTGAAATTAAAGATCTGCAAAAATGTTGTAATTGAGAAGTTATCAATTTCTCGAACATTTTTGGTATAGCAGACAACTTGGAGATACCCCTATAATTTTGAACATTAGACTTGTCTTCTTTTTTTTGGAGCGGAATATTAAAGGATTCTTTCCAGATATTAGGAAATGAACATTTCTCAATAGACAAACTAAACAGTTTATGCAAAGGTTTTAAGAGACCATCAGCACAGTACTTAAGCACACAGCTTGGTACACCGTCAGGTCCCGGGGAAAATACAGGCTAAATGCCATGAAGACCACGTAATAATGATTCTTGGCCCAAAAATGCGATTAGACGCATCAACCTGATACGGGTAAGGCAGATCAACCTGATTATCAAATGAACTGTATGTAGTTTGAAAAAATTCAGCGAATAAATCGGCAATGGCCTGATCCGAATTGGCCGACTTGTTTTCAAAAGATAAATTAGATGGAAGTGTTGATGACTTTCGCTTCGCATTAACGAAGTCAAAGAACCTCTTAGGATCTTGCTGAAACTGTAGTCTGCACCGACTTAGGTAATTTTTATAACATGAATTATTCATGACTGAAAAACTGGAACGCGCAATCAAATATGATGAATAATGAACAGAAGAGCCAGATTTTCTGAAACTCTTATAAAGCTTAGATTTTAGATTTTTAAGGGCTGTCAACTCTCGTGTAAACCACGCAGGTTTGTTTTTCCTACTTGGCCTACGAAAAGGGACACACCTGTCGAATAAACTTTCTAAGGTGCAATAAAAAATACTGATTGCCGTATCCAAGTCCTCAGAACCATAGAGGGGCGAACAGTCAACCAGTGCTAAGAGCCGGGTAAGTTTTACAAAATCGGTTTTCCGAAATTGACGTTCCCGTCTTAATGGTTCACTACACTGGCGTACGGCACAGGCAGGCAAAGTGATCAACACCTCCAACGTCGGGTGGTATATGTCTTCGGGAGTGGATATGGGAAGGGATCTTGACACAGATGGAGTGGATGGATCCGAAACAAATACCAAATCAAGCATTCTATCCAGAGAATTCGGAATACCATTGATCTGACCCAATGACATTTCAAATAAACCATCAAGAAAATCAGTCTGCACCGTGGGGGTCAACACGCTTGAGTCCGGACTTGAAATGCAAGAAGCTTCAGCAATATTAAAATCACCGAGAACTACAAAAATATCACGATCAGAAAACAAAGAAGAAACGGAAAGTATTGCTGACAAATGTTCATTGCAAACAGAGCTGTTAGATAAAGGTGGTATATAGGAACAAGAAAAATACCATTACCGTTAATATTTAACTTTACAGCAACAAACTCAATATCTATAGAGCCACTTAATATTACTGTCTCAGAGGAAAAGTCCACATCAACAGCAATAAGCACCTCACCACCACGGCGCAGAGGGCGGTCCTATCTATAGATACAGAATCTGTTAGATAATACTTCAGAATTAAGTATGTCTTGTCTTAGCCACGTTTCCGTGAAGGCAACGACATGAAAGGGAAAAGATTGACTATCAAGATACAAAGTACTAAGTTTACTACAAAGTCCTCTGACATTCTGATAGCCCAATGAGAAGGAGGCTGTTAGTTTTTTGAACTATCAAAAGTAATAGGCCCAACCACCAAGGAGGGGGAAACAATCGGAGGCCGATTTTTCTTTTTATTTTTGTTTGCAGCATATTCTTTTACTATTATGTGTTCCGGCCAAAATTCTTTTGAGCAGATAACAAATTTAAATTTTTCCACCGAAACTGTGGCTTTAGATTTGGCCTGAATATAGACCTTTACATCTTCAGATGTCAAATTAGGGGGTAGCCGCGAAACATATACATGTTTTTTAGGTGGAACACCTAAAATTTTTTTTAAAATATTCTCAACTGAGCCACTTATAGGAGCCACCGTTTGAGGTATGTGACTATTCGGCTCAATTCGTATGACAGTCACCTCAACGCAACCAACCTCCGAAAGAGCAACAGAGCACACACCCTCAACAGAGCTCACTATAGGAGCCGCAGTCTGAGATATATTAATATTCGAAACGTTTGGCTCATATTGAACCGAGGGACCGGAATCGGTTGATGCAACATCCATTATTTCGCCAGTATCTGGAGACGGGACTGAATCTATTATAGGCTTGAAATTACCTTTTTGAACTTTACGAGTTCTCTTCACAGTTAAGGGATATGTAGGAGACCGACTTAAAAAAGGCTTCTTCCGCTTTGGTGATTCCGAATTCAAGATAACGTTGTTCTTGAATTGGGAATCAAGATCAGAGAACAGTTCCATCGCTTTATTGAAAAAAATGAAAAGCTCTTTAAAGCCAACTTGTATCTGCCTAATGGAATTATAAAAATTTTTCTTCACCTCTTGGCATGACCAGCATGGCCACTCGAGATCAAAAGTGTCCATATTGTCCTTGGACCGGGCATAAATGCTTGCACATTTTTCGTGTGCACAAGCACCGCACATCCAACAGCAAACAAAAGCCGCATTTGGGTTGTCGCCGCGGACTTTACACTGCTTTGCACAACAGACGACAGACATTCGGAAAATATAAACAAGTAAAAACGTTACAGTCGGACGCAACCGACTGCGGAATACTTTGATACCAGTAAAAGAACGGTTGATAAGGGGGAATGCAGGGGCGAAGGGAGTGGGCCATGTGGTAAACATCGCCAGCTATCATGTTATCAAATTTGGTGACTTTAGCTCAAAAACTGTGGAAGATAACTTAACTCCCAAATTTAAATGGTGGGCGGCAGAGGTAGGCGTGGCATCTAAATTGTTAAATCAAATGTTTTAAACTGTCACTATCTATCTGCCTACCAAGTTTGGTGGCTCTAGCTCAAAAACTGTTAGAGATATAGCCGATTCCGATTTTATTAGGCGGGTGGCTTGGGTGGGCGTGGCATTCAAAATTTTGATGCAGATCTTTGGTAGATGCTGCCTTCTATCTTTCTACCCAATTTACGGGCTCTAGCCTAAAAACTATAAGAGATATCGAAATTTCCGATTTTAAATAGTGGGCGGCAGAGGTGGGCGTGGCATCCTAATTTTTGATGCAGACCTTTTGTAGATGTCACCATATATCTTCCTTCAAAATTTGGTGACACTAGCTCGAAAAATGTGAAAATTATAGGCGTTTCCAATTTCAAGTGGAAGGGTCGATGGGGGCGGAATCAGGGGGCGTGGCATCCAAAATTTTGATGCCGTTTTTTCAGGGACGTGACTAGCTATATTAGTGCAAAATTTGGTAAATCTAGCTGTAAGAATGTGAGAAATATTTTGTTTTATCGGTTTTCAGCTATCGATTTTATCGATTTCCCAGCCTCCTACTAGGCGTGGAACCCAATCTTGGCACTTTATCTGTACCGTCTATAGATAAACATAATTGCAAAGTTTCAAGTCAAAAAAAGTTGCGTTCATACGGACGGACGGACAGATGGACACCATGACGGACATTGCACAAAACCAATATACTATGAGACCTTCGGTATCAAAGTATAAAAAACAAAGACTAGGGAAAATTTAATTATATTAACAAATTATAGAGATAGTAGAATATTACTGTCACAAAAATATATAGTGTTAGTACTTTAAGAATGAAACAGGTCCACTCTAAAGGCAGTTCAAGATAAAATAAAAGCTCACAAGCAAAAAAGACTCACAAACAAAATAATTATAACGACGCGAGCGCGACTACCGAGAGCAACGACAAAGGAGTATAATTGAAACGCGACGAACAGAACACAAGGAAAGAGCGCGTGAGAGCAAAAAAAAACAAGTAAAAACGTTGCAGTCGGACGCAACCGACTGCGGAATACTTTGATACCAGTAAAAGAACGGTTGATAAGGGGGAATGCAGGGGCGAAGGGAGTGGCCCATGTGGTAAACATCGCCAGCTATCATGTTACCAAATTTGGTGACTTTAGCTCAAAAACTGTGGAAGATAACTCAACTCCCAAATTTAAATGGTGGGCGGCAGAGGTAGGCGTGGCATCCAAATTTTTGAATCAAATGTTTTTAACTGTCACTATCTATCTGCCTACCAAGTTTGGTGGCTCTAGCTCAAAAACTGTTAGAGATATAGCCGATTCCGATTTTATAAGGCGGGTGGCTTAGGTGGGCGTGGCATCCAAAATTTTGATGCAGATCTTTGGTAGATGCTGCCTTCTATCTTTCTACCCAATTTACGGGCTCTAGCTTAAAAACTATAAGAGATATCGAAATTTCCGATTTTAAATGGTGGGCGGCAGAGGTGGGCGTGGCATCCTAATTTTTGATGCAGATCTCTTGTAGATGTCACCATATATCTTCCTACCAAATTCGGTGACACTAGCTCGAAAAATGTGAAAATTATAGGCGTTTCCAATTTCAAGTAGAAGGGGGGATGGGTCGGAATCAGGGGGCGTGGCATCCAAAATTTTGATGCATTTTTTTGGGGAACGTCAATATCTATCTTGACACAAAATTTGGTGGCTCTAGCCCAAAAAACGTGAAAACTATAGGCGTTTCCAATTTCATGGAGAAGGGGGGATGGGGCGGAATGAGGGGGCGTGGCATCCAAAAATTTGACGCAGTTTTTCGTGGGACGTGAATGTCTATCTTTGTGCAAAATTTGGTAGCTCTAGCTTTAAGAATGTGAGAAATATTTGGTTTTATCGGTTTTCAGTTATCGAATTTATCGATTTCCCAGCCTCCTAGTAGGCGTGGCACCCCAATTTTGACACTTTATCTGTCACGCCTATAGACAAACATAATTGCAAAGTTTCAAGTCTCTAGCTTTACGGGTGTCGAAAAAAGTTGCGTTCATACAGACGAACAGACGGACAGACGGACACCATTACGGACATTGCACAAAACCAATATACTATGAGACCTTCGGTATCAAAGTATAAAAAAAATTGAACGGTTTATTGGTGCTCTGAGAGCGAGCACGGACAAAAACAAATTGAGTGAAAGCAAAACGAATGTAAGCGGTAAGCAGTGACTGCAATTTGGTTTTGTTTTTGAGCACTTTACAAAGAATGCAAATAAGTTATTATTATTAGTGTCCACTCTGTGTTTGACACCGCGATAACACACAAAGCCACAAAAACTATTTTCTTGTACAAAGCACGGGTTTTAAAAAGATGATTAAACGCAAATAAGATTAAAAAGGCGAAGAGCACAAAAAAAACACGTCCGTTGCTGATGAGAAGCGAAACGAAATTATATTGGGTAAATTAATAAACATTTAGTTTTCATTTAAAAAAATCAAAATTTTTAATCAATTTGAACAGTTAATATTAATTTAAATAAACAATATTTGATTTTAAATCCATTTCTTCATCATAATCTTAAACTAACAATATTTTTAATCAATATAATCTAAATTAATTTTGTAATCACAATTTTAAAGTAATAGTATTTTCATTTCATATAAAATAAACACTTATTGTATAATATTATAATGTTTATCTTAATATTAATTAATATAGTTTTTAATAACACAATACTTAATTTTAATGGTCCACTTTGTTTTGTTTTCGCCTGCGCTGTAAATCTTATAACACTTGATGCTGAACAATAAATAACACGCGCCAAATGAAACAAAGAAGAACACAAATGCACGCATACGTATTTATGATCTTCTTCTTAGTCATTCAAAGAAACGCATTAACACATATACAAGATTATCGAATTTACTTTGCGAACGCTTCGTGTTGTTTCGAAGTCATAGAAAAAAGTAGCGGTAAATGTTTCCAGCTTACAGCTGTGTTGGCAAGTGTAATGCATAACTTTTACTGGAGGGGTAATGCATGCTGTGGCCAGGCCTCATTCTGCTCTGCGCCACTGGATGGATGCGTGCAACGACAATACACTTAGGTAGACATGGCTTCGCGCTTTTAAGAAATTTACTCGCTGGAATTTTGTGCAGATACGATAAGCTATTTATAACGAGTAGGTATATATGTATATGCGATGGAAGCGCGAAGCAATACGCCGAAAACAAAGAAGAATAACGCTGCGCGTTTGCTAACTGGCAATTGCTGCGCGCCACGCTAGCTTTGCCTGTATAATATGGTCTTTGTATGTGTATATGGTATGTAATACATTTGTTTATTTTTTGCCTTGACTAGCTTTGCCAACATTTTCGTCATTTTGTTCTATGCCCCTGAATACATGGGGGAAGTTGTGGTTTTTGCCGTCGCTAGCTTCGCCGAGATTTTCGTAATTTTGTTCTTCCTCTATACCCTTGAATATGCAAGTGTCTATGTATTTAAATACAAAAAGGAATATGCCGATTAACGAAAAAAATAACGCTGCGCGTTTGCGTACTGGCAATTGCAGCACGCCAGGCAGTGCAGCTGGCTTTGCCTATGTGATTGTAGGACAGGGAGCGCGCCAGCGGAAAGCAAGTAGCGGTAAAAAATGCTGTAAAAATACCCTTTGTTTCAATATTTAAGTATAGTTAATGAAATCTCAAAATATATATTTTTCATATAAATATAGCTTATTTGAAGTATTTAAATACAAAATAAGTTTACTTTATTCCGTAATTATATACAACATATTCAGCTAAATAATGCAATACCTAATTGCCAAAATGTTAGTAAACATGCATTATAAACATCTTGTTTAGGTATACTGCATTTATCTAGTTATTTAAGCCAAGTTCAAATGAAGTCAAACTACCCTTCCTTGCTAGGGTAGCAGCAAGCGATTGAATCAAAAGACTAAAATTTGTTAAACTCAACTTCTATGACAACAACAAGAGAAATACATTTAGGCATCAATTAATCTTTGTCTCGCACATCGCACACTTTCAAGACCAAGTGTACTGTTTTTTCACTATTCTATGCTCCGCCCCTTTGTTTTGTACAACTATTTTTATCACTTCTCTATTAACTGCGCTTTGTTTACAAATTCAAAACAACCGCTAACTTGAGCAGCAAACCACAAAGCTAATATTCGTAGCATCAAATTCAGAGAGTAATTTCAAAAGAGCGAGAAGCCATGTCTACCTAAGTGTATTGTCTCTGATGCGTGTGCATGTGAGCGAGCAGGTAGTCACACGGACACATAATATCTATGTGTTTGTGCGTTTTTGAACGCTCTTCCCAGCATAAGCATATGTGTGAATTACAAATGCAGTCGTTGATGTAAAACTCTGATTAGCCAGGGATGAATGTCGTCAGGGAATAGCCCAGTGGCTAAGACTTCCGCCTCGTTAACGATAGGTCCCAGGTTCAACTCCTGTCCCCGACTATAGTTTCATATACGATCAGTTTGAGTTTAATAATTCTAAACAAAAAGGTCAATGTTCGGCAACATTCGAAATAGCGCTATCTGGCCAGCATAATACATTTCATTCACAATTTTCAAATTGTTTCGAATCATCCCCTTTGATTCATGACGTCGAGCCTGTATTAATAATTGCAACCCAGATAGGCAATTTCTGTTTTTCACCCTATGTTCATACACGCTCTTTCGAGTTTTTAACCAGAGCTGCAACCCCTGAAAAAACGGCCAGGATACGGTTCGGGCTCCGAACCCTTGGTTGAAAATTCGCAGGGGTTCCAATACCAGGTTCAGCAAATTTTGGAAACCAGGGTTCGGTTCCAAACCCGGGTTTGTCGATAAAAAAAATTAAAAGCATTGGAAGTCATTGTCCAACAACGTTAATTTCTCTTAAGCCAATAAATAACTCAAAAAACCGTACAACCATTTTATTCTGAGAAATTTTAGCAAGTGACGCTTAAATGCCAAATTGTGCGCAGACAGCGAGTAAACAACAACAACACACATGTATAAGATCAAAAAGTAATACATACTATATATCAGTGATGTTTTGCAGACATAGAAAATACCATACAAGACTATGAGCGCATTTACACGCTGAAGTTTTCGTGAATTTTCTCTCTAATCTTTGTTTGTAGGCAAGGGGAGTAGAGGGGTAAAATTTCATGCAAAAATTCACTACTTGTTAAGTCGTTAATTTTCTTCTTATTTTGCTTTGCCTTATTCCGATAGAATGTAAACACAGAGTTCACAACAGAAAACAGTGTTTCATGTGAATAATCAAGCTATCGATATTCACATATCGCACTATAAAACATTGTTTACGTGAGTTAGCATATTTCATATTTCATCGGCGGAATTGCCTTTCGCATGATTGTGTCTTGCTTCACTATTTCTCTTTCGATGGTCGTCAAAATAAACTTAAATGTTTCTATATCCATACGGATGTAAGAAAAATGAGGATAAATCTGTGGAAGCTCCTTCATTAAAAGAAAATGAGCCGTGGTCTGGTCTATTTTGCCGCCATGGCTTCACCTCCGTGCGTTTTCTGTACTTCGGCGTAGCTGCCGCAGTTTGCAGCAATCCAGCAATTTTAAAGAATCTCCACATCTTCTTCACAATCAAAATCGGTTTCATCAACCGCCATAGCTGTTACAATAACCAACGTATCCATTTTATTTCAATTAGCACTCTTATTAATTTCAATCAGCTGTTGTTTACATATCAAACAATCGATGGCTTTAAAGTATATCGATTATAAATTTAAACCAGAGTTGCATTTCAAAGGAAAAATTTCACTAAAAACTTCAGCGTGTAATGCGACCTGAATTCCGAATAATTTCAAAGCGGAATGAATAAAAAATTAATAAAAACTTCAGCGTGTAAGTGGGCACTATCTTAACGAACTAGAACAGTACTACCACAAATGGAAAATCAAAATAAATCCTACCAAAACAAACGAAAAGAAGGATATTTTGTTATATTCCATATAATAACCTCCAAATATGTAACACCCATATCCAATGGGTGGATAATATCCGGTACTTAGGAATTCATTTTGACAAAAAACTTACTTTTAAATATCATATAGGATTTACAATAGACAAAATAAATAAAATCATTCGCATCATGTACACAATCATAAACCGGAAATCAAAACTATCCTTAAAAAACAAAATAATAATTTTTAAAACTATATTCACACCAGTCCTCATGTATGGCTGTTCGATCTGGGGAAAATGTGCACCCACACATATTAAAAAAGTCCAAATTACACAAAATAAATTATTAAAGCTAATGCTGAATCTACCATACTACACAAGTTCCATATATGTACATAAAATAGCTAAAATTCGAACTGTTCAGCAATTTTTAAACTGTTAATACTACATAAAAACTAGTTTTTAAGTCTAATCAAGGTTTTGATCCCACATTTTTCCTTGAATATATACATATTGTTAAACACAGCCTAAAATCATAAGTAAATACAAATAAGAAATATCTCAGTTGAAAAGTATAAATGATAGCCCCTGTATATATTGATTTTGTATATTAGCTTAAAATAAGAGACAAATTTTAAGGGAAATAAAGCAAGAGCTAATTAAAAAAAAAAAAAAAAAAGAGATATATATATATATATATCAGTGATGTCAAAGCAATGCTTTTGGAAGAGCTATCCCAATTCAAATATGGAAAATACATACACTAATTCAAGTAAGGCAGGTATCACTGAAAAGATTTGTATATACATTTAAATGACAAGAAGATGCAATAATAATGACCAGCAACACCAAATATATGTAGGGATGGCAAGATTAATCGAATGAAAGGAAATAATCGATTAATTTTGGCCAAGAAACGATTAAATTATATGATTTTTTATTTTTTATTAATTGATTATTAATCGAGTAATGAGTAAATAATCGCAATTTTTTTAATAATTATACTTTTTAGCAATATTTTTTGCAAACTAAGATTGTATTAGGCTCTGAAATTATAATTTGTTTGTTGGTAACTCTATTATTGGATAGTTATTTACACCACTGTCTCATACTGCCTACCATTTGTACCGCCATACCACCATACCATACACATACCATACACCTAAACAGCGTACCAACCTTAAGCAATATGTAACACGGTCACTCTGTAAATGTTAAAAGCGACGCGGAAGAAGCGCGCTATTTCACAAAGAGTGAAAAAAGTGAATAAACCGGACGAGTTTTCTATTATAAAGTGTGGAAATATTTTTCCAAAGTGGATAAAACCAAGTGACCAGCTTCGAGAGGTTCAATCAAACGCTGGAGTGAGCGAGGGCAAAATGCTGAAATGTATTCTTGATGTTAAAACTAGGTGGAACTCCACGTATTATATGCTCGAACGCTTCATAAAACTTGTTTCATATATAAGTTATATTCTTTTTGAATTTAATGACTCTCCGCCAATGATATCACCGCAAGATAAAAATGCAATTCTTGAAATGTTAAACATTTTACGTCCATTAGAAGCAATGACAGTCCAAATAAGTGGTGAAAAGTGTGCATCTCTCAGCCAAGTAATCCCGCTTGTGCATTGTGGCCGTCAACAATTGGTGAAAACAATCATCATTTATCCTGCCGCCGTAAAACTAAAAAGTACGATTTTAAATGAGTTTGATCGTAGGTTTGGATCTACGGAGCACATGCTGCTTCTGGCAGCGTCGACTCTATTAGACCCCAGATTCAAAAAAAATTAATTTCAGTGACCCTTTAGCGCTTGCTGCAGTTATGGAGCATTTGCGAACTGAAATGAAAAACATTGAAGACAGTATTGAAAGCAGTAGCGAGACCTCAGTGGGATCAATTGAAGAAGATTTTGACCTCTGGGCTACGCATAAGTCTTTAATTCATAAAAGAAGGAAGAAAAATGATGACATGCCACAAGATGAATTGGCTTTCTTTCTAAATGCTCAAAATCTGGAACTAAAGCGCAATGTCATTGATGCTTCGGACGAAATGAGATCAGTCTACCCAAAGCTTTACACTCTTGCCAACAAATATTGCTATTTAATGGGAACATCAGTACCCGCGGAGAGACTGTTTTCGAAAGCAGGTGCAACAGCTACTCTTAAAAGAAACAGATTAACCACAAAACGTTTGGGAAAACTTTTATTCCTGCAGTCATGGTTAAATCACTGATTTGTGTATTAAATTTCGTTTTGTATTTAATTTCATTTTGTATTAAATTTCTTTTTCACATCAAAATAATTAAATTTTTATTTTGAAAATCACATTTAATTTTTGTAAAATGTTGATTTTAGTGTACTCTATTATTTAAAAATTAAATAAATATATGTAAAACATAAACAAATATGAAAAAAAAATTAATCGAGTAATTACTCGATTAATTGCTCAAATTGCGATTAATTGCAATTATTATTTTTTTTCTTGCGATTAATCATTTGATAGATTAATCGATTATTTAAAAAATTTTCCCATCCCTAAATATATGTGTGGCGACCAAACCACAGCCAAGTCTGGCAACTCCACGGCGACGTAAACAAGCAAAGGTTCCTCGCGATATATATTAACGATGTATCGATAGATATATGAGTTGACAGAATTGACCAAGCGACGCTCATAAAATTCCCTTGTCTACCGCCGAAAGCGAATATATTTTTAAGATGCAATTTGATTATTACATATAGAATAAAGTGATATAAACCAAGAGTTCTACATATGAAAGATCCGTTACTTAGACCGCGTACACACGGTGCTTTTTTGAAGCATGCATTCTTGTTGATTTTCTTTTGAAAGTAGCTTCGAGTTTCTGCTCACTTCTACACGGTGCTTCTAGGTTCTGCTTCTTTTCGATAAAATTTTCGATTGACAATTCATATGCCTAACGTTATTATGATTTTCAGGCTGCTGGTATTGCGTTAATAGTTAATAATAATATTTTATTTAATGCCTTGTCAGCTTGAACATTCTCAACAAATAACCAAATTTTAAATTATTTTTTGAACATAGAAGCCCTGCAGGCAAGAAATCGGAATGAGCACAAAGCGTAACGCACGTTAAGAGTTGCAGGTCTTCGTCATAGTGCAACTTTTTACCAACACTGCTATCCTCACCTCCCTTGCCTACAAGCCCAAAGAAGCTGCTTCAAAAAAGCACCGTGTGTACGCGGTCTTTGCTGCATCATAGGCAGCGAAGAGACGAACAAAAATAAATATGAAAAATTCTTTTATTTAGCATTGCTTATAGAAAGAGCAGTTCATATATACGCAAACTGCTCGCCCATGCGTAATGCGAGCCCCAACCACTATTAATTCGAACAGAATGCTGTACAATATCGGTTAGTTTTTCTCACTTTTTTGCAAAAAATACAAAGCAAAACAAAACGAACGGCTGATTTATTTACGGAGGTCCAGTAACAGAGCAATGGAAACAGCTTTCGTCAGTTACTGTTAAAATTTACGGAAACGGAGCAGTGGAAAAACGCTATAAGAGAGAATTTGATTCTCTTTACTAGGGATGGGTATCGCCAGTATAAGTATCGGTATCGTCGGATCGATACAGATTGGACCATACCGATACTTGGAGTCGATATGTTATATGGTGTTCACACAACGGTTGCGTTTTGCGTTTTGCGTTAAATGCCAACAAGCAGCTTCTTTCCCAATACAAATAGCATAGGGGCCTATTGGTGACAAAAAGTTGAGTTTAGTTTGGATCACTAACCAAATAATGTTATAGATGGGACATTTCTAGTACTGTTTTGGTTTCCACAAAACTGTGAACGAGAGTGACCCATGATTGTTAACATTATGTTATGCTCGCTCAAAATGTTAACTCATAGCAGAGAGACCCAAGTATGTTTCAGTTTGTATTCACTTTCAGCGGCTTTTAGGGGAAAGGGGGAAGCGGCGGCGGAAAGCAAGCAACGGTTAAAATACATTAGTATTTGTATACGTGTGCATTTGCTTCATACTTTGGTGGACTAGTAATGTTTGAGATTTTACAAATTTGTCTTTTTCAATGCCCTGCATACGCATGTGTGTGTGCTGGAATGTATATGCAGAATGTTTATATGTATGCGAGCCATTTGTTTTGGAATTTATTGACCTGCCTCAACATCTATGATTTAATTTCTAACAGGTCAAGGGCGGGCTTTTGGGATTGCAAATATTCTTTTTATATTTAAAAAATTTAAAAATATTTGGCCGACTATTTTTATTTAAGTACATCTATTTATTTTACAATTATTTTTTGTATAGATTATACCACACAACTAAAAATATGTACTTAGGTTCATTCTGCATATACATTCATGCACACACACATGCGTATGCAGGGCATCGAAAAAGACAAAAGTGCAAAATCTCAAACATTGCTAGCCCACCAAAGTATGAATGCCCAGCATATTTATTAAGACTGACTAGGAGATACCCTAGCCCTTAACATTATTCGTTCATATATTGGCAAATCGACACGCACATTGATGCTGAACAAGAATATATATATATAATGGGGCCGTAAATAATTTCCTTATTCCTGTTACATACATTAGCACAGGCCAATATACCCGTTCCATCAATACAAAAGTTATAAGTCCTCATCTAATTTCACAACAAGCGGCAGCGTGATGTGTGTACACAAGAGTGATCATTTATGTATGTATGTATATCTTTCATTCGAGTGTATACACATCGAGAATGGGCAAATGCAATAAAAGCACTTGCTGGTGGCTGAGACGCAAAAACAGCACAACGTAAAAACTACCCTTTGTTTGAATATTCAATTATACAAATACATACAAATACAAATACAAATGTATTTTTACCGCCACTTCCCCCTTTCCCCTAAAAGCCGCTGAAAGTGAATACAAACTGAAACAGACTTGGGTCTCTCTGCTATGTGTTAACATTTTGAGCGAGCATAACATAATGTTAACAATCATGGGTCACTCTCGTTCACAGTGTAGTGGAAACCAAAACAGTACTAGAAATGTCCCATCTATAACATTATTTGGTTAGTGTTTGGATGCAGTTGCGTGTATTCGGTTTACGTAACTAATATATTCGATTGACTCAAAAGGAACTGCCAATTTTCGTATATCGTTCTCAACTATCACCACTAATTCAAAAAACGGTTTGCCGGCAAACAAAGAAAAAAAATAAACAGCAATTCATTGTTAACATGTCGCAACAAAATGGTCAGCCATTGTTTTTTTTAAATATTATTTGTATGTTTAACCCATTTTAACTTAATTACAGGCTATGATAAGAGATTTTTGTGGTCGACTGCCGCAACAAAAGCGCTTTTAGAGCTTTGGGAAGACAACATTGATGGGTTTCGGGGAGCCCGGAAAAACTTCCACATTTATAAGGAAATGGCGGAAAAATTGAAGGATTATGGACCATCGCACATGCAAATAAAAAACAAGATGGAAAATCTAATGAAAAAATACAGGCAAGTAAAAAAAAAATAACAGCTTTCTTGATTTACTTTTGTTAATTGCTTATTTACATAAATGTATTTATAGGGCTGAATGTGCAAAGGTAGGACCTTCCGGTCCTTCCAAAGAGACGGCGGGTCGACAACTCCGCAAAATTAGTTGCCATTGAGGAGCCAAAATTGGCGGTTATGAAGCAAATGGCGGAAGATTCGGCCAAGTTCCAGAATGAAGTTTTGAATATCCTTAGAGTCCGTCATGCGGAGTAGTTTATAATAAAATTAAAAATAATAGCATAAATTTGAATTGTTTATTTAATTTTCATTATTATTTAAAAACTCTATTGCTAAAGCTTGACGAACTGCTTCGGTACTAGCATTCATATTGCCCAGGAATACTTCAAATTCCGGTTGGACATTCCCATGAGCAGTTTCAGCTTCCCGTTGCCAGTTGAGATAGTCATCAGCAAGTCTGATAATTACTTCACGGCAGAAATCAAGGAGGTTTTGGCATACAAATGATTTCGACACACCAATCAATCTTCCCACTGTGCGATACTCTGCAGACGATCCTAAAGTGTACAGCGCTATAGCAATCCGTTTTTCTAATGGCACTGCCAAAGCAAAGAAGTGTCCTTCTTTCTCAGACCCGTGAGGCGACCAACCAGGATATCAAATGGTTCCCTTTCTAAACGGAAGCTCTCCTTAAAAAATGCTTCCGAATTATTTGGAACGTCACTCTCCCAAAAACATCCATATCGTGGCTTGGGATATTTTAAGGAAAACAATATTATGTTAATAAAAGATTATTGGCATGAATAAACTATTTTTTCTCACAAGTGTCCAAATGCTACAACGGCGTCTTGGGTCATCTAGCAAAGCAAATGTTGCTGCAGACGTTCCCGCCATATTCATGCATTTTGCCAACATTGCATTATTCTGCTCCATTGCACATAACAATTCCAAAAGATTGCTTGAATTCATTTTATAATAATACTTTAGTACAAATTTTTCGTATCAGCGAAATCAAAACAAAGCAGCTGCTGCTCACTTCACGTATAACGCATAACGCACTTTTGTGCCAATGTGAACACCAATTTTGCGTTATTGCGTCGATGACGATATCGATAGCAAACTCACTGTAGTATAAACGCCACATTAGATATTAGTTATCGATTTTATCGTGGTATCCATGCTTTACGTTTTTTTTTAAATTCAATAAAAAAAAAATATGCATAATACTTGTAAAATAAACTCAAATTACTTCTATTAAATTTTCAAACATTTCAAATGTTTTCTAAACTTATTAAATTTTTTTCCCACATATTTTGTGGGATTTTCGCCAAAAATAAATGTGCGTTGCTGTAGGTGTTCAGTTGTTACACGCGAGCTACAATAGTTCATTATAAGTCCTGCAAGCGAAAACTGTCGCTCACTTGGTACTGAAGTTACTAAAATGGGCAAATAAATTTGTGCCATTTTAAAGATATCAAGTGGATTTGCCGATCTTGGTGATCGAATTTGATTAGAAAATGATTTGATTTCAGCTTTGGCAGTATTGGATAAATCATCGACGATTTGGGCTATACTGCTTTGAAGCTCTTCATCACTCACATTTCCCTCTTTTTTTTTTGTACGTTTTGTTGACTTTGTTGTACGTTTCTAAATGTTTCCAAAAATAAGGTGTTTCTTCTAAATTTTATTATTTTTGGCACAGTAAGCATGTCGCCTCCTTGCCTATTGTTGTGAAATAATCTCTGGCTTTTTTGTCACTTTTGCCTTCGGCAGGGTTAAGTCAATTTCCTCTTGTCCAGACAGTTAAAGTTTGCAATCTGGCAAGCTCAACCCCTCAAAATTAAATCAAAGAGGCATTCACCCAGCATGGACACAATGTCGTTCGCTTGTACAACCATCCTGCCCGCAAGGTGACTCGGAAAGAACTAGGGAACTTTGTGGAAGAACTGATAAACAACAATTTCTTTTTCGTTGTACTGGCCCTGGATTTTAACAACTGGGAGGCACTCAAAATAAACGTAATTGGACGCCAAAGAGTTTCGATAGAGATACCTAAGAAATATCTTGCAGCCATCCTCTGTCACAGATGTCAAGGTTTCGGCTACACTAAAAACTATTGCTGGAGACCATACATCTGCGGAAAATGTTCCCAAGATCAACCCTCATCGCAGTGCAACAAACCGCAGTGGAAAATTTCCATTGTATCAATAGTGGCGGTATATATCCAGAATGGTCTAGGGATTGTCGCATAAGAAAACACACTAGCAAATGTGCAACAATTTGTACCAGCAGCTTTGGCGTAAAAAAACATCTCCTATGCAGAGGCGCTTCGGTTTCATAGAGCCCCACAAAATTTCTAGGCCCGGAGCACCAGTGCCAATCAGAACAACAGCACCTGATCTTGACACTTTATCTGACGACGCTGTAGACAAACATAATTGCAAAGTTTCAAGTCTCTAGCTTTACGGGTGTCGAAAAAAGTTGCGTTCATACATACACCATGGCGGACATTGCACAAAACAATTAAAGTGCCGTCAGACGGAGCAATTGTTTCGTGTAAGCAATGAACTTAGCAGGCATTGACATATATGCAATTGCAGAAAGCGATTGCACATAGCAGTCACACGACGCAATGATTTTTATGCAAGCAATAGCGGTGTTCAACAGTTCCGTTTCATCGTTTCATGTTTCATGGATGAAACGCATAGCTCGTGAACGGCAATTTGCGTCTCAATGCGTTTCAAATTTTCGGTGACTGCGCTACAGCTGCCTGGATTAAAAAAAAAGGCCATTTAATAGCTTTAAATATATGTTTGGGAGTCTTGCGCTTCTAAATAGTAGTTGATTCTACAGTTATAAATGAGATAATCACTAGTTTATTTTATCAAACAAAACCAATTTAAATTACTTTTGTTTGCGGCGGCCATTAATCAGTTGTTTTCATACTTCTTTGCACAAAAATACACCAAATATACTGAACATCGCGATGCAGCGATAGCATATATCGATTAAATATGGTGGTAATTCTTATCTTCACTTTCATGAAACATTAAACAATTTTTGTATACATAGGCAGGGGTGTTTCATGGTTTCAAGAATATTTTCTATGTAAGTTGTTGTTGCTTGACGCTTGAAACATGAAACATGAAACGATGAAACGAACTGTTGAACACCGTCAATGACTTTCATTTCAGAAATGCTCATTGCAGCGAGTCATTTCTGCAATTATTGCTGCCTAGCCAGAGCAATAGAAACACATTTATGATGATGATGTGTGATTTGAAATTTCATTGTATTTTTTAACAATTATACAATAAAACAAGTAAAATCGTTGCAGTCGGACGCAACCGACTGCGGAATACTTTGAAACCAGTAAAAGAACGGATGGTAAGGAGTCTGCTTGCAAAGGAGTGGGCCGGGTGGTAAACATCTCCAGCTATCATGTTACCAAATTTGGTGACTTTAGCTCAAAAACTATGGAAGATATGGGCGGCAGAGGTGGGCGTGGCATCCAAATTTTTGAATCAAATGTATATACTTTGATACCGAAGGTCTCATAGTATATTGCTTTTGTGCAATGTCCGTAATGGTGTCCGTCTGTCCGTCCGTCCGTCCGTATGAACGCAATTTTTTTCGACATGAATCTTTGCAATTATGTTTGTGTATGGGCTAGTCAGATGAAGTGTCAAGATTGGGGTGCCACGCCTACTAGGAGGCTGGGAATTCGATAAATTCGATAACTGAAAACTGATAAAACCATATATTTCTCACATTCCTGAAGCTAGAGTTACCAAACTTTGCACGAAGATAGCTAGTCACGTTCCTGAAAAAACTGCATCTAAATTTTGGATGCCACGCCCACTCCTTCAACCCCCATCCTCTCTGCTCCTTGAAATTGGAACCGCCTATTGTTTTCACATTTTTTGGGGTAGAGCCAAAATTTGTGTCAAGATAGGTAATGACGTTCCCCAAAAAATGCATAAAAATTTTGGAATGCTACGCACCATCTATATTCATACCAAGTATGGTGGCTCTAGCTCAAAAACTGTTAGAGATATAGCCGATTCCGATTTTATAAGGCGGGTGGCTTGGGTGGGCGCGGCATCCAAAATTTTGATGCAGATCTTTGGTAGATGTTGCCTTTAATCTTTCTGCCGAATTTACGGGCTCTAGCTTAAAAACTGTAAGAGATATCGAAATTTCTGATTTTAAATGGTGGGCGGCAGAGGTGGGCGTGGCATCCTAATATTTGATGCAGATCTTTTGTAAATGTCACCATATATCTTCCTACCAAATTTGGTGACTCTAGTTCAAAAAATGTGAAAGATACACGCATTACCGTTTTAACAACGGCGGGGGGTGTGGGCGGAAGGTGTGGGCGTGGCATCCACATTTTTTATGCAGTTTGTTGGAAATTTTCACTACCTATCTTGACACAAAATTTGGTGGCTCTAGCCCAAAAAATGTGAAAACTATAGGCGTTGAAACTTGTGTGCGTTCACTTGGGTTTTTTTATTGGCATGCGGTTGTCGCGAGCAGGGGTTTTTCTTCAGCTTCCCACATAATGAACCATTTATACTCTCTCTGAATCTTTTGTATGTAAAAATAATTATTAAAATATAAATAATTATTAGATCACAACAGAAGCACAGTTCTGAATACTCTTTCCAAATGTGTGTGCATCTTTTGTATGTAAATGCTCAACTATAAAGTAGTTGTGTTGCAAAATTGTTTGCTAGTGTCATATAGTTAATATCTCGAAAGAGTATGTATGAACAGAGAGTGTCTTTTTTATATTTTTGTAGGCAGATACAAATGCGCGCAAATTTTGAATTTGAACATTGGCATTCGACATCAAATATGTATTTACTTTCAAGGGTCGAAAATACATAATTATATAAGTAAAATATATATAATTATTAGACAAATGATCAATTATGCACCTCTTAACGATTTAAATGTATTTTAATAATTAATAATAAAAAATATAAATACAATAACATAAATTTTATTCGTATCCTCAACTTGTTATAAAATTGCTGAAAATTCGAAAAGTTGAGGCAGGTCAAAACTAACAAGACAATTGCGACGAATACATAAAAATGTGCTGCCTTCGCATACATGTACACACACACACATGTATATGCTGGGCTGAGCAAACGATACAAAAACACAAAAAACTCGGCAAAGCTAGCCCACCAAAAAATGAAGCCAGCGCAAGTGCATGTATACCCAAATGTATTTTTTACCTTTACTTGCATTCCGCTGGCGCGCTCTCTACCCTAAAAACACTAGCCGGGCTGCTGCAAACGAACAGCAACTGAAACAAAAGCATCTGCAAATGCTGCTTTCTCGCTCTCTCATCATTGAAGAGCGGCCAAGAATGCACTAACACATACATGTCATGTGTCCGTGTGACTGCCTGCTCGCTCACATATGCACGCATACATACACGCGACTTAAGCTCCAGCCCAAGTCCGCTGTGTTGCTTACAGCAGAGCAAAAAATAGAATGACGTTGCGCTTTTGCGCGGCCAGCTCTGTCTGTTAAGTTTTCGACTCTTCTTCTTCCTGGATCGGAAGTTTAACATTTTGACGGCAATAAGATTACAGTCGATTTAAGGTCTCTATGTATTCTATGCTCAGTGGTATAACGGAACAAATGACAACAAGTGTTCTTGGTTTATACTGCAAGGAAGATAAGACAGGCCCTTTTTTTTTAAGTGAATAACAAATCAAAGAAGGAATTGTGGCCGTATATTAAAAAGTATGTCGATTACAACACTTCTCGGCTATGTACAGACAGTGCAAGACAGTATATTGGAGTTCACGAAATGTTTTCACCTGAAACTGTTCATTTGCAAACAAATCATAGCACAGGCGAGTTTGTTAGTAAAGATAATCCGGCAAACACCATTAATGATTTGGGGAATCAAAACAAACTGTTAAAAAAAAACAAATTATGTGTCGCAATTCAAAAAAGCTTGTTTAACAATATATGGCACTCTTTTTCTACCGACGTTATTGTTTAGAAAACCATTATAACGACTACGGTTCGTAAATAATGCAATTTCTTCTTGACGTTAAGAAGGTCTATCCAGGAGTAGTGAATGGTGAACTTCACGAAGGACTAAGTTTAAAGGAAATCGATGAGCCCAACTCTAATTTGTCTCCACTTGAAAAGGATGATGATAATATTGATTTTTTTTTTTTTTTATCGAAAAAGCATTATTTCTGTGGTCACATGGAAGAGTAGCTTAAGTCGACTTAAACGCGAATTGAGTTATTGCAATAGGAGGTATATAGATGTCAAAGCGCATAAATCTGTTTAATCAGTTTTGAAAAATAATGTTTCTTCACAAAATTATGTGCGTTTACTTTTTAGCTTAAGTTTTTTGTGCACATAGTTTTTTTTTTACATATTTCGATCTCCCGTTCATCATAAACCTATTCCACTTATATAGACTTAAGCTGCATAAATATTCACCTTCAAAAAAATAAACTAATTTTTTTCAAACAACTTATGTTCAAATAAGTTTTTTTAATGAAATATTATTCTTGCATAGAGCAATTTTAAGTGAGTGTTAGTTCTTATGATGAAATGCAATTCGATGAAATAAACAAATAACCAATATTGCAAAACATTACACATAAGCTTAGCGACGTTACAAATAAACGGTACCTTATGTATAAAAGGTGTAAAATCTTCTCTATTTCCAAAATATTTTTTAAAACTTGTACCTTTCTTCTCTAATAAACTTATTAGCATCATTTCAGCATATACATTTTTCACGAAAATCAAGTAGATAAAAAAATACACAAAATTGGCGATATCTCAAAACTTCAATTTTCGACTTAAGCTACTCTTCCATGTGACCACAGATTTAATGTAAATTATCAATCCGACGATGATGATAATGATTCTAAACTGTTTTAACTAAAAAAAGTGTTAAAAATAAATTGATATATATTCGTTAACTTTTCGACTTTTAAGTATCTACATATCGATAAATAAGTGAGATATCGACAAATTATTTTAATTATTTAATATTTTTGTCGTATTTTTCAGAAATCTATTAAAATTCCTCAAAAAATTTTTATTGTAAAATTTTAATCGATAACTCGAAAAGTATCGATAAATCGATAAATTGTATTGGTATTTTCGGTTTTTTTTAAAATCTATTAAGCGTCACCAAAAATATTTGAATTTTTCTAAATTTTTTCGATTTTTTATTAGCTATAAACCAAGCGAGCTACCGATAAATTGTATTTAATATTTTCGTCTTATTTTGGCGAGTTCTACAAGAATCAAACCTCAGAACTTGGCGCCCGGGATATCGTAGACGTGCCATTTGTTTCATTTAATAAAAACACACAATATATTTCATTTATTTTTCTTGTATTTAATTCTTTTATTCTTTTCTTGAAAAACACGTCTTGTCACTTCGATCGATCGCATATATAAAGTAGTTGACCATCAGTTCTTATGAACAGAACTTTTGTACTAGATCAAGAATGAGCAAAGTTGCTTTTGCAAATGCTATCAACTTATCGATATATATATATATATATATGTTGTTAGGTGCTAATTCCAACACTTTCTATGAGCCCTGTTGTAAACGGCAACGAGGGAAAATCTTTTTAGTAGTTAAGGAGCATATGTTTGTGGACCTGGAATACTCAAATAAGCATTTTGGAATTTTGATTCATAAAAAAAATATAAACAATGCAAGTGTCAGCTTGAGTCAGCTGTTCGCCTTACGATGATTGTTTTGATATTTATACATATATCGGGACTTAGCATCGGTATCAGAGTGAAAGCTTTCAGCAAAGAGAGTAACATTGCGAGTGTTCTGATTTTAGTTTCATTTGCGGTTACAGTCGTAATGGATTCGGATGAAGAATTTTTTGCTTCAGCAGCAGTATTAAATGTTGTGATGAAAATAACAATCGGGATCCATCCACTCAGTCAAAACCGTTTGAATGGCAAATTTCATACCATATATCCGAATTTAAGGCAGTTCCCATACAAATTTTTTAATTACACCCGAATGTCAATAACTACTTTTGACTATATTTTGAAGAAAATTAATACGAAGTTGGAAAAATGTTGGTCAAATTTTGTTCGTCACCCCATAACCAGGTTGACCGCGCCGGCAATAACGAAATATACTATTTTGGGCCCGAAATAAAACCAAAATATTATATATATATGAATATTTGAATATTCATTTAATACCACGAAAATACCAAAAAGAATTGCAGCTAAAAGGCTTTAAAATTTTAATTTATTTTACCAATTTATAAAAAGAATAAATAAATAAATGCAATTGATCGGGGGTTTAAAATGAAAATGTTTTTATTTCCTTTTTATACAAGTTTATTTAACTTTTTATTGACTTAAAACTAAAAATATTTACTATAATATATAATGAGAATTAAGTGAAGATATTTCGATAAATCAACTTAAAACTATTTCAGGAACATATCATCATATCATAACATCAGTAATATAATATTTATATTTAGTTTAAGATAACAAGTCTTTTAGTTATACATATATATACTGAAATCATTTCAGTAATATTATATGTAATTTAATTTCAGATAACAAGTCTTGTAGTAACACATATATCAACTTAAAGCATTTTAGTTCATTTCAGTAATAGTATATTAAATTTAAGATAAGTCTTTTGGTTACACATATGTATATAAAATTAAGGCATTTCACTTATACAATATTCACATTTAGCTAAAGATAATAAGTTAACAATTGTAAGTTTCATCATAAGAGCTGTCTGACGAAACTAATGGTATGTCGCGATTAATCATTTTTAAATTTGGATTAAAATTATTACAGCCGGTTTTTGTCCTTTTACAATTGAATGCTTGTGCAATTGCACTGTCTGGAAAAGCCTTATTAACCACGTCAGAAAGATGGTCCATTGCCCGCATAGGAATGTTGTGTTCCGCGCCTGCAGCGGCAAACATAATTTCCGCCTTTTTGACGGGGCCAAACAGTGTTTGGTCCGGGGCTTTAAAAAAGGCATCAACCTTAAAGAAAGATATATTTAATATTGTAATTCAAAATTTGTTTATGAATGTGATTTAAATCTAAATAATCACTTACTTTGGACTTTCCACAGAAAAATTTAATTTTCTCCTTGTGTTTCTGTGTTGCAGCGCGCTGACGGATTAAAGCCAATCTGCTCAGTATTGAAACATTGCAAGCCTTGCAGAAGGCGTCGACTTTTTTTTCGGGAATCGTCTCCCACTCCTCCCGCTTGCAATATTTGCTGCTCATGTTAATTTAAATATTTTTTTTTAGTAATTTCACAACTTCACCATGCTTCTTTCTTGCTAGCTTAAGAAAAGTGTGACCAAAAGCAATATACTATTATATACCACATTTTTCCCCCAAAAATAATACAATATACCAATACACACACCACAAATATAAAATTGGGAAAAATCTGATCTAATTAAATACCAAAAAGTATTTAAAATACCATATTCGGTCACCCTGCCCTTAACGCCATGTGAAAGACTGATAATCACTTTGAGGTAACTTTGTTTTTTAAACATTTGTTTATATTTATTATTTAGATGTGTTATAGTTAGTATTTATATTTATTTATTTTGGGGCTCCGTCATGTGAAAGTTAAGACAAAAAATGTAATATTTAAAATAAAAAATTAATTAATTGCAGATATTAAGCAACGGGGGCTTCGTTTACATCATTGGCTTATTCATTTAAAATAGGAAGTGTTCAGTCGTATACAAGTCAGCACACATTTATATTATAAGACTTCAAATAACTGCACATGGCATTGTAACAATAACACACAAATAACTAACACATGTAAAACTAGGTCAAGACCATACACAACACTTTACATTTATTGACACAATAAAACTGTAAGCAACACCAAATTATGCTGAACACACAGAATATCGCTGACTGCACAATGCACAATATATGTCGCAATAGTAGCGGTCAGCCAACCCGGCAGTTGCTAAATATGCTACTCTGCATTGCAAGCAACTGCTGAGCACACAATACCCTAATTCTAATTGATACTACACAACTGTAAACTAAGCTATTTTTACCTATAAATATTGTTACCTTTTCGTTAATAAAATCAGTGTTCTTAGTAAAACCTACAAGAAACATTCATTATTTCTCCGTAGTCCACCTGGTTACAAGTGCCAGTTGCGACGCCCTTTAGCAGTCAGCTTATGTACTGAATGCTTCCCAACTTCTTACACATACACAAACATTTTGGTGACCCCGACGAAGGACTCCACACAAGGATCCTTTCTACAAAAAAAAAGAAGAAACTCCTTATTCCTTGACCACATCACGGCTGCGAATCGAAGCGTATCCAGCTCACCAGATCGAATAAAACAATTCCAACGGGTCAGGAATAATCAGGAGCTAAGGAAAATAAAAAATTGGTTCTGGTAACTCTTAAATTGTCAACAAGGCGACAATAATAAGCACAGACAAATCAATTATGTTGGAAGAGGTCCTAGCTGCGCAGGACGAGATAAGCCAGGAGATTTCAAGGCTAGTCAGGAACAGCAAAAAGGACCCAGCTGAACGGAAAGCAAAACCTGGCTACTATCAAGCCAGGGCTTCGATACTAGAGGAAAAGTGGACTGTTTTTAAAGACAACCACGAGGTGATCAGGAACTCATCGAACTTAGAGGAGTCTCATAGATACTTGAAGTTCTTCGAAGAAGTCGCTGCCATGGTAGAGCAGAACAGAACTTACTTCTTGGAACAGGCTGACATTGCAGATCAGTCTACCTGCAACATGACGGTACCAAAGACCGTCATAGCTGCAGGATCAGTAAAGTTCCCGAGCAAGCACAAATGCTAAGTTAATAGCATTGTGCCGTCGGCAAAAGGCGATGATTGCATCATTGAATCGAGCCTTTCAACACAAGCCCCTTAATGCAGAGATGGTTAAGTCATTATGGGAAAAAACTCAAGAGGTCCATTTCCAAATATACGAGGAATTTGAGGACCCGGAAGAGATTGGCTACGACGCCACTGAATATCTCAAGGCAGAGGCTGGTGTACGGAATGCACTTACAGGGAACTCAAGCAGTACGTGCGCCGAAAACATCAATCTGCCACGTATTTCCATTCCAAAATTTGATGGTGATACTCTCAAATGGACACAATTCTTTGATATGTTTTCATGTATGATACATGAAACAAACATGCCAACCATTCGCAAGATGTGGTATTTAAAAACCAGCGTAGTCGGAAAGGCGGAAAGATTAATCCGCCACATCGATCTTAAGGAAGAAAACTATCTCTACGCATGGAAGATTTTAGTAGATGCCTACAACAATCCTAGAGATATCGCATCTAGGATATTAAATCGCCTGCAACAAACCTGCTGCAACAAACCTGCAGCGACGATGTAAAGTCTTTAAAGGAGCTGCACATCACCACCATAGAGTCCTTAGCTTCACTGAAGGGACTCGGGATTGACATTTCAACATGGGATCCAATTATCATTGCCATCCTAAGAAATAAACTGGATAGCGCAAATAAAACACTCTATGAACAATCATTGGGTAATACTAAGGAAATCCAGCCACTGGACACCATGCTCCAGTTCTTAGAACAACGAGTTCGAGTTATGGCTACTGGGAAATAGGTATCTGGAAATTTCAAATAGGAGCCTAAAAGCACAACATGTGCAACCTCGTCAAGTGGACAAAGAGGATGTCTTTATTGCGAAAAGACAAGTCACTATTTATCTAAATGTGACGATTTTCGCGCTAAATCAATTAGCGAGCGCCTAAATTGGGTGCAAGGACAAAAACTATGCGTCAACTGCTTCAAAAATGACCATAAACCGAAGTCGTGCACAAGCAACTTCAGCTGTTTTAAATGCAACAAAAAGCACCATACTCTGCTACATTTGGAGAATGCTATCGCATCAGCAGCAGCAGAGCCACACACACAAGTTGTGGCATCTGCGAACAATCAGAATTACAATCTACTCGCAACAGCAGCTGTACAAGCAAATAATGGACAACAGGCCACATTCAAGGCATTACTGGACTCTGGATCGCAGATCAACGTTATCTCTGAAAGACTAGTAAAAATGTTGGCACTAAAACGTCACGACACAACACTCCGGATTGAAGGCATCGGAGGACAGCCAAGAGTCAGCAAGGCTCGGGTGAATGTCATAGTAAAATCACTACACAGCAATTTTACTTTGCGGGTGGAAGCATTTGTACTACCCCATATAATCTCGGATCAACCCGCCCAGTCGATCAATATTACCGATTGGCGCATGCCGAGCAATCGACCACTTGCGGACCCTAACTTCAACAAACCAGGCAAAATCGATATGTTGATTGGAGCAGAGCACTGTTTTTCAATATTGCTCCCACAACAGCATAGATTGTTCCATTCTGGTCCAATGATGCAACAAACTGAGTTTGGTTGGATCATTGCAGGAAAAATAAATGCTGCAAGTAAATCATCAGCCATTTGCGCAGCAGCAACAAATGAAGAAACAAATGAGTTAATGGAACGATTTTGGACACTGGATAGCATGGAGTCAACAGAGAAACCACGAACACCCATTGAAGCTCATTGTGAGACTCACTTCTTAGAGCACTTACAAGTGGCGGTGGACGGCAGATTTATCGTCAAACTCCCATTTTCTGAACACTGTTCAGCCCTGGGAGACTCCATGGAAATTGCGACCAAACGGTTCTTATCGTTAGAGCGCAGAACCTCTGCAGACACGTGGAAGCAGTACGCAGTTTTCATGGCGGAGTATGAGAATTTAGGACACATGAAACAAGTGTCACCTCAACAGATCCCAAAAAAGCATTACGTAATTCCGCATCATTGCGTATTGAAGCCGGACAGCACTACAACAAAACTTCGAGTTGTTTTTGACGCATCATGCAAAACGTCTACTGGAAAATAACTGAATGACATACAACATGCAGGCCCCACGGTGCAAAGCGAGCTAATGTCTATCCTGCTACGATTCAGAACACATAGATATGTGTTTACTGCTGACATTGAAAAAATTTATCGTCAAGTATGGATCAATCCGGAAAATCAGTTTCATCAACTGATTGCATGGCGCAACAACTCATCAGAAGAGATTAAGTGCTACCGGTTAAAAACAGTCACATATGGCACAAAATCCGCACCATTTTTAGCAATAAAATGTTTGGATCATCTGGCAACCAAGAATATGGAAAGATTCCAGATGGGTGCAAAGGCACTAAAACGTGACTTTTATGTGGATGATTGCCTTACTGGCACCGATTCAATCATAGAAGCGATTCAAGTTCAACAAGAGCTCAACAAAATCCATCAGCCATCGGGATTTAAGCTGCGCAAATGGTGTTTAAAGAATGAACAAATATTGCAAGGAATTCCGAAAGAAGACATAGTGACTGATGTGAAGCTCGGAGAAACACTGGAACATCACAGCGTGAAAACATTGGGCCTTATTTGGATGCCCAAAAAGGATCAACTTGGTGGTCGCACTCACAGCAGTACAGCAACAAGGATTACAAAACGTGCAGTCTGCTCAGAGTTGGCACAGATCTTCGACCCCCAAGGCTTGTTCGCTCCAGTCGTAGTAAAGGCTAAAATTTTTATGCAACAGCTCTGGGAATTAAAGCTTGATTGGGACGACGAGTTACCTTCAAATCTTCAAAACGAATGGAAGGATTATCGAGAGGAGTTGCAGAGCCTGAATTCAATGCAAATTCCAAGGCATATCTATAATGGTAAGACTCCAATCACAAAAGAATTGCACACCTTTGTCGATGCGTCAGAGCGCGCATATGGCGCCCCAATATATGTACGCGCAACGTACAGAAATAAGCAAATATCTGTGCGTCTACTATGTTTAATATCTCGAGTGGCTCCAACAGCAAAACAGTCACTCCCTCGACTGAAGCTTTGTGCAGCACTATTGGGTGCTGAGCTTGCTGAGAGGGTTCGACGCGATCTAGACCTCGAGAGCAACACCGTGCCAGGATACTTTTGGTCAGATTCTACTGTAGTTCTATCATGGATCAATGCAGCTGCCTCAACAGATCACACATTTGTGGCAAACCGAATAGCAAAAATTCAGGCCTTGACAAGTCAAACTCAATGGCGCCATGTCTCATCGGCCAACAACGCAGCAGATGAACTCTCAAGAGGAATATCGGCACGAAAATTACCCGAGTACAATTTATGGCTCTATGGACCACTGTTTCTGCATGGCTCTCCAGACAAATGGTCAGCCCTACCTGTTATCACACCGAGCAACTTGGAAAGAAAAACCAAACATGTAAGTTTGGCAATATCTCCGTCTACAATAGGTGAAAAATTATACACTTGTAGACACAGCAATTCATTTCGCAAGTTACAACGCATTGTGGGTTATATGTTGCGCTTCTGTTACATAAAGTACAGATCAGCAACTTCCAAGCTGTGCATCAAGGAATTGGATCACGCTCGCAACGTAATCTTACGGACAATACAACAAGTCGAAATTGCTGCTGACCTAAAATCGTTGCAGCGTCACAACATGGTGGACAAAAAGAGTTCCATTTCATCACTGTCCCCCTTACAAGGTTCGGACGGACTTATGCGAGTTGGAGGCAGATTGGATCAAGCCCCACTCCCTTACAATGCAAAGCACCAGATTTTGCTGCCCTACAACGATCCAATAGTAAAAATGATATTGCGAGAACTGCATGAAGACAATATGCATTGCGGTGCCCAAGCCTTACGAGCAACTGCAAGACAGCAATATTGGATCCTCAACGACAAAACAATGCAAGAAACATCATTCACAATTGCGTGAAATGCAACAAGGCAAGACCCAAGTTAATGAACCAAATTATGGGCAATTTGCCAGCCGACCGAGTAACACCAACACGCCCCTTTCTTACTACAAGCGTAGATTACTGCGGACCAATCTGGATTCATCATAAAATCCGAGGAAAAAGACCAGATAAGGCATACATAGCCGTATTCTGCTGCTTCTCTACAAAGGCGGTGCATCTTGAGTTGGTCAGCGATCTGATGACAAACGCCTTTTTGGGAACTCTGCGGCGCTTCTTAAGCCGCCGCGGCAAATGTCAAACAATTCATTGTGACAATGCCACTAACTTTATTGGAGCAAACAACCAGTTGAAGGAACTGGAAGGAACAATCTTTGGTGAAAGGGCTCATGCAGAGATCATCAATCACTGCAACAAGAAACAAGTTGCGTTCAAATTCATCCCGCCACGAGCGCCATCGTTTGGAGGTCTATGGGAAGCTGCAGTCAAGTCTGCAAAGCGACTGCTGGTTACCACTACCAACACTGCAACTCTAACATTTGAGGAATTAAACACGGTCATCGTCGAAATTGAAGCAATCTTGAAATCACGGCCAATCGCACCGATGTCAAATGACCCGACGGCCGACGGACACCACTGCTCTCACCCCAGTGCACTTCCTGATTGGTGAAGCGCTCACTGCTCCTCCCGATGTCAACGCCGCCCGCGATGAAAAATCCTTACTGAAACGTTGGGAGTTAGTATCCAGAATCAAGCAAGGATTCTGGAAGCAATGGTCAGAAGAATACTTGCAAGAGCTACAAGCCAGACACAGCAGCATATGCTTTGGCTGCAACTCCTCCCAAAGTGCTGTGACGGTTTCATTGACAATAACGGAGACTGTAGTCCTTCCTGTTTGTGTATGTGTAAGAAAATGGGAAGCATTCAGTACATAAGCTGACTGCTAAAGGGCGTCGCAACTGGCACTTGTAACCAGGTGGACTACGGAGAAATAATGAATGTTTCTTGTAGGTTTTACTAAGAACACTGATTTTATTAACGAAAAGGTAACAATATTTATAGGTAAAAATAGCTTAGTTTACAGTTGTGTAGTATCAATTAGAATTAGGGTATTGTGTGCTCAGCAGTTGCTTGCAATGCAGAGTAGCATATTTAGCAACTGCCGGGTTGGCTGACCGCTACTATTGCGACATATATTGTGCATTGTGCAGTCAGCGATATTCTGTGTGTTCAGCATAATTTGGTGTTGCTTACAGTTTTATTGTGTCAATAAATGTAAAGTGTTGTGTATGGTCTTGACCTAGTTTTACATGTGTTTATTATTTGTGTGTTATTGTTACAATGCCATGTGCAGTTATTTGATGTCTTATAATATAAATGTGTGCTGACTTGTATACGACTGAACATTCTCCCGGCCGTTGAAACGGCTTTCAACCATCCTCTAAGTCCAGTGTAAATCGTCTTGGGGATGCTGATGGAGCGGATGTATCGACGGCCTCATTCCTTGTGGTTGTGGGTTGAAAGGTCCATAGGCGTTGCTTCCGCATTGCATAGGCGCACACTACAATGACCGATATCAATAAAACAGCGTAAGCGGCTATATGATGGTGTTGGACCAATCTTATTTGGTTGGGCATATCTTCTTTGTTGAGTGCAGCGAGTTTTAGCTGTAAGTCGTCCAGATCCTTGTCCTCTTGCACCTTGTACGTCGATATGTTGATTTTTGTTGACGGTACATTAGTGGTGTTTGGCATGTTGATGTCGCCAAAGCGGGCGTAGCTTTTCCTCACTTGACTTATGACGGTACCAAACGTACTGATGCTAATGTCTACGTTGGGTGCAGTACAGCCAGATGATAACGATAGGAGTCCGGTGTCTTCTAGTCGTATTGTAGATGGTGTTCCGTTGCATACGGCTTGTAGTTCCATTGCAGAATGTGTTGCAAAGATCCAGTTATTCGGTTGGTGTGTTTTTTCCCATACCATCCTTGTTGTTCTGTGAGTTGTTTGGCACATCGTTGGTGTCTTATTGTTAAAGAGTTGGAATTCGCATCTGTTGTTTACATTTAATACAGCTTGATGATCAAAGCATATGTATTCTTCGTTAGGTAATGTAAGACAGCGGTGTCTGTAAGTCCCATGAATTGGTCCCTGTGGTTGTTTACACCTATGATCGGCGTTTTTAGCTCGAACAATCTCCAACTAGTAGAGTTCCACACTGGAATTGGCACCATATTAAACAGTTCTAATATCGATGTTGACACTAGTGGTAATATTACTCTGAATATCACATGAGTGTCGGTGGCTGTGCCTTCTGCCCGCATTATTCTGTATAGTTGAATTACGTTGGATGAAGTCACGGAAAACATTTGATCTGTTGGCAAATGATCCCGGATTTGGTCCAAGTGATCCCTTAGTTGCTTAGGGGAAATCAATATTGGGCTTATTGTGTGTTGGCGAACTCCAGTTAGTACGTCCACTATTTCCGATTGCATGCGCTGAAGAGTCGCTGCTAGCAATGTTAATTGAGTCGTTAATGCCAAGTAGTTTTCTGTCAGACGTGCGCCAGTGTACTTTCCTCTGCTTTGGCTAATGGCAGCTACTTGTTGTTCAAGTAGTCTTAGACGCTTGTCCGATTTAGACCTTGTTTTCTTGACAACGTTAATGGTTGCGTCAAGTACTGAGGTTTGATTTCTCATTAGGGTCAATAAGAATTCCTCGTTGGTTTGTACCTTCTTTATGACCTTAGTCATTTTATTGGCGTAGTTCGAGTCTAATACTCCAAATAGACTGTTCGCAATATTACCCACTGCATCAAATGGAGAGCGGCGTTTGCGATTATGTTGCATGAGTTTGTTAGCCATTTGCAGTTCATCATACAAGTGTTGATAGTGCTGTGATATAGCATCACATGTGTGTATGTTGTTTAGTTCTGGGCATATGTATTGGAACTCCTTTATGCCTGAATTAAATGTCTTCATGTCTCGCCAGTCCAATTCATAGTATACAACCATGGTCCAGTCGGATATTGCTCTCATCGTTGTTCCAATTTTTTCGTAATACACCCCTGGCTTCGTGTCGAACCTTGTCACCGATACTGACTGTGTCAGTATCAAAGGTAGCATTAGAAGCAGGACTAGCAACGACGAGGTTATCGTTGGCGACATTAGTCGTTTCCGTTGGGCGACCGCCGCGTCATTGTTATCCGTGTCCTCTGCTTCGTTGAGAGGGCGTTTCTTGACCATCTCCTCTGGAAAGATTGGCGCAAGCCTGTTTATGGGGCGCTTGTAGATGCCTGAGGCGGCTTTCACGTCAACCATTCGAACATGTCTATCAAGCCCTGGATAAGTTTTTACAATGCGTCCCATTGGCCAAGTCATCACAGGTATGTTGTCTTCTTTGATTAGGACAAGCATGCCTTCCATGATATTGGGATTGATGGTTTTCCATATGCTTTGGCATATGCCACAGCCTACAAAAGAAATAATTATTCAGATAGCTGACAAATTTTGGAAATTGTGGAACTTTCCAAATTGTGCTGGGGCTATTTGATGGGAAACATACTCGCATTCAGTGTCCACCGCATTCAGGATCTATTTTTTATAATTACAAAAAAATTTTCTCAGTGGTTCTTCAAGGAGTGGCTGATGCGAATTGTAAATTTATAGCTATTGAAGTTGGAGGATATGGCAAACAAAGTGATGGTGGAACATTTAATACATCGCAGCTTTATCGACAACTTAAATCTCGACAATTTCTGCCGCTAGATACTAATTTTCCTGGAACAAATATTTAAATGCCCCATGTTTTTGTAGGCGATGAAGCTTAACCACTATTGGAAACTCTTTTGAGGCCATACTCAAGCCGAAAAAGAGTATTTCAATAGCCGACTCTCTCGAGCGCGCAGGTGCATTTAATATGCTTTTGGAATAATGACTTCCGAATGGCGTTTGCTCTGGAAGCCAATTGAAACCGATCCTGATTTCGTTGATCTTATTGTAAGAGCAATTTGTATTCTTCATAATACAATTATTGACCTTGAAGGTAGTCCCAATGTCAATCGAGACACACAAACACGCATTGTAAATAATGGAAGTGAAGAGCCATTTCATCCTATTAATCTAAGAACAGGACAACTTGTTCGAGATGCCTTTTGCAGTTTTATAGTGCACATAGGCTATAATAGTTGTTGGTAGGTATATGCATTCGAAGCGCAAAGCAATATGCCGATAACAACGAAGAATAATTCTGTGTGTTTGCTAGCTGGCAATTGCTGCGCGCCACGATAGCTTTGCCTGTATAATATGGTCTTTGTATGTGTATATGTAATACATTTGTTTAATTTTTGCCTTCGCTGGCTTCGCCGAGATTTTCGTTATTTTGTCTCTATGCTCTGAATATGCAAGTGTGTGTATGCATGCACACACATTGCTCTAATGTTCACTGACCTTCCGCAACAATTGTTATTTTGTATATGCGTATCAAAGACGCAGATGTATTTGTTATATTGTTTTTTTTTTTATTAATTAGATTTAAAATAAGTTTAAATACATACCATATATATATAGTATATATATATATATATTTATTTATATTTTAAAAAAAGGTTGTGGTTTTTGCCTTCGCTAGCTTCGCCGAGATTTTCGTAATTTTGTTCTTCCTCTATGCTAGCGATGTCCAAAATTTGAAAAGGCAGCCACGCGTGGTTGGCAAGAAAAATTCTGCCGGCGTTGCAGCCGACACATATATAGAGAGAGAGAATATGTGTATTCTATAAATAGAAAGCTCGGCAGCTTGTTCTCGTACGATGCGCGGATTCGGCTGCATTTGCTCTCACGACTCATGTATTCGGCTGCTGCATTCGTGTTTCGCTGCTTCGCACACAAGCGCAACGCTTTCATTGTGTGAGTTTGGACACCACTCTGTCTATGTATTGACATACAAAAAGGAATATGCCGATTAACGAAATGAATAACGCTGTGCGTTTGCGAGTGGTAATTGCTGCGCGCCAGCCAGTGCATCTTTGCCTATGTGATTATAGGACAGGGGGGGCGCCAGCGGAAAGCAAGTAGCGGTAAAAAATGCATAAGTATTAATATACGTGTCACTTGCTCCAGTTTTTTTCAGGACTAGCTTCGCCGAGATTTTCATAATTTTGTTTCCACAATGTACTTGACTAGCTCGCTAGGAGATACCCTATACCCTAAATGCCATAAGAAACGACATGGCCAAATCGCGTCGCCTTATGATGCTGATCAATAGTATATATATATATAATTTGGTCGGCAATAATTTCTTTTACATGTTACATACATTCCCCAAAACCAATATACCCGTCTCGTCTGTACAATGCTGTGTGTATACACATCGAGAATGGGCAAATGCTAAAGAATGGGCAAATGCAAAAGAACGAAACAACAACATTTGTTGGTTGCTGAGTCATAACAACGGCACCCAGTAAAAATACCCATAGTATCTATATATAAGTATAATAAATGAAATCTCCTATTATATATTTTTCATATAAATATTACTTATTTGAAGTATTTAAATACAATCAAATAAAAACGTTGCAGTCGGACGCAACCGACTGCGGAATACTTTGATACCAGTAAAAGAACGGTTGATAAGGGGGAACGCAGGGGCGAAGGGAGTGGGCCATGTGGTAAACATCGCTAGCTATCATGTTACCAAATTTGGTGACTCTAGCTCAAAAACTGTGGAAGATAACTTAACTCCCAAATTGAAAAGGTGGGCGGCAGAGGTAGGCGTGGCATCCAAATTTTTGAATCAAATGTTTTTAACTGTCACTATCTATCTTCCTAATAAGTTTGGTGGCTCTAGCTCAAAAACTGTTAAAGATATAGCCGATTCCGATTTTATAAGGCGGGTGGCTTTGGTGGGCGTGGCATCCAAAATTTTGAATCAAATGTTTTTAACTGTCACTATCAATCTTCCTACCAAGTTTGGTGGCTCTAGCTCAAAAACTGTTAAAGATATAGCCGATTCCGATTTTATAAGGCGGGTGGCAGAGGTGGGCGTGGCATCCAAAATTTTGATGAATTTTTTTGGGGAACGTCAATATCTATCTTCACACAAAATTTGGTGGCTCTAGCCCAAAAAATGTGAAAACTTTAGGCGTTTCCAATTTCTTGGAGAAGGGGGGATGGGGCGGAATCAGGGGGCGTGGCATCCAAAATTTTGATGCATATTTTTGTGGAACGTCAATATCTATCTTGACACAAAATTTGGTGTCTCTAGCCCAAAAAATGTAAAAACTATATTCGTTTCCAGTTTCAAGGAGCAGGGATGATGGGGGCGGAAGGAGTGGGCGTGGCATCCAAAATTTTGATGCAGTTTTTTCAGGGACATGATAAGCTATCTGCGTGCAAAATTATGGTCACCCTAGCTGTAAGAATGTGAGAAATATTTGGTTTTATCGGTTATTAGTTATCGAATTTATCGAGTTCCCAGCCTCCTAGTTGGCGTGGCACCCCAATCTTGACACTTTATCTGTCGCGCATATAGACAAACATAATTGCAAAGTTTCAAGTCTCTAGCTTTACGGGTGTCGAAAAAAGTTGCGTTCATACAGACGGACAGACGGACAGACAGACAGACGGACAGACGGACACCATGACGGACATTGCACAAAACCAATATACTATGAGACCTTCGGTATCAAAGTATAAATACGTTTATTTTATTCCGTATTTATAGTCAACATATTTATCCAAATAATGCAATACCTAATTGCCAAAATGTTAGTAAAACTTCATGTTTAGGTATATTGCATTTATCTATACAATTACGCTAAGTTCAAATGAAGTCAAACTTCCCTTCCTTGCTAGGGTAGCAGCAAGCGATTGAATCCAAAGACTAAAATTTGCTAAACTGAACTTCTACGACAACAACAATGTTAATGCATTTTGGCAACAATTAATCTTTGTCTCGCACATCGCACACTCTCAAGGCCAAATTTACTGTTTTGTCACTACTATTTGCTTCGCCCCCATGTTTTGATCAGCAATTTTTATCAGTTCTCTATACACAGCGCATTGTTTACAAACTCAAAACAACCGCTAAAGTAAGCAGTAAAGCACAAAGCTATTCGTCGAGCATTCCTTTTTGAGTAGACTCAAAATTGAGAGACTTGTCCAGTCTAGAGAGTGTATAGTTTTTGCATTTGGTCACTGTGGCAGTTCAATTGCAATAACAGTAGAAATGAAAAAGGAGAGTTTCGTAATTTATACAATGATTAACGAAATATCCTGAAAAGTTGTTTTTAACTATATTCGGATGTAAATTGTGACTTTTGACTACATATTAATTAAAATTAGCAGTAGACTGGAGAAGCGTCAGCCAAATTTTGTTAATCATCCCATACTCCCTTGCCAAAAATTAACAATAACCTTGAGGAAAGATTTTTATTATATATTTTATTTATACATAATAAAATTTAAGAATCTTCATATTGAAAATGTACTTGCTAATAGAGTGAAATTAATATAATTAAATAAAAGCTGCTGATTAATCGTCAAGAGAATAATTATAAACAATTTTTTGAATTGCCATTCGGCATAATACAATTTTTTTTTTTGTGCATCCGTTTTGCGTACGTGTGGTAATAAACTACAAAAAAAAGCTTCGTCTTCATCTCTATCTTTTTGGTTATTTATTTTTTCTTGCAACAAATTTAATTTTTGTTGTTCAATAGCCACCAATTCTTTAGCAGGATTGAACTTCATCTGCTTTATTTTTGGTTGATAATTAACCTCATCTTCGGAAAGAATTTCACGAATTTCTTCAGATATAATTATATCTTGCTCATCGTCGTTTAACGACGATTCCGAAGGAAATCCTGAACATGAAGCCTCTAATGAAAGTTCCTTTAAATTCCCGACCGATTTCCGTGGCTTCATTTGATCTTTTAGAAAAAGCAAGGAATTAAAGTGTGGCCAAGTTGTATAGTTACTGTACTGCTCCTCCGAAATTCCACAGTCTCCAGATTTTGCAACTGGAATTTTTTTCAACTCATTACGGAAATGGTCACGGATGTTTTTCCACTTCTTCCTTAAGCAGTCCTCTGTAATAAAAATTATATTTATTTAAATACATCTAAAGGGCGTCTTCTCGGGAAGCCTGCTGAGACAGATCCAGATTTTGTTGATGTTATTGTAAAAAGTTTATGCATTTTACATAATACAATTATTGACCTCGAAGGAGCTTATGATTTGAATCTTGAATCAGGAAATTTTAGACCAATAATATAAATAATAATTGCGCCGAAACATTTGATCATATTAATTTAAGAACAGATCAAATAGTTGGGGAATTTTCTATATTGATATTCATATTTTCAATTTGACTTCTTTTTCCGACGTTCACTCAAAAAGTAATAGCGAATGCAGTAAATACGCATCATTTAATAATAACAAACGGTGAATTAAGATTAGAATATAGAAACAAAATAACAGTATGAGCTTTCAAAAACGCGTGATTTGAAAATAAACGGTAGTTAAAGCACAGAATGCAACAAAACAATCGTACGCTCTAAGCGAGGTGAAGCGATAAAGCGGGTTGCAAACTGCTTTCTCGCTTTGCTCTCTCTTTATCGCTTCAGCTCGCAACTCGCTTCGCTCTCACTCTGATATCTTTCGAGCGATTGCATTTAAAAATGCTTGCAGAGCTTTATCGCGCGCTGTCGCCCAATATTATCGTATTGCTTCTCGCGAGCACTCTGACATCAGGCTAATAACCGGACCTCCAGCCATCGGATAAGTAAGTGCTGACCGAATATTGAGAAACTCAAATTCGACTTAACTTAGAATTAATTGACTTACCGGACATTGAGAAATTGGGCCTTAATCTATTATGCTCTGCGCAGCATAAGTGCATATTAACGAAACTCTCATAAAAGTTGTTTTGCATATATGCTCTGCTTATTTCTTTTTCTTGCATTATTTTGGTTGCCCTTGGCCTCTAGCTGAGTTCAAGATGCTGCTGCAGTTCGGAAGCAAATCAGTTCTGTTCGATCGCTCGAGAATTCAAGTCGCGGCACGGTATTTGACACCACCTACCTAATAATTTTTATACCCCGAACTAGAGATGAGCATGGACAGTAATTTTTCGGCCCGACCCAGCAAGACACGAAAGCAGAAATTTCCAACACGCACAATCACGCATGCTTGAAAATTTTCAAAACGCAATCCAACACGGCCCAACACGAAATTTTGTTTGGCAAATATGTAAAGACCATTGTGCACTTTGAGCAGAAAACGTATTCAATAAGCTGATCATCCTTCTCAATAATAATTTATTATTATTATTAATAAAACAAGTAAGAAGGCTCTAGTCGAGATTTCCCGACTAGGAGATACCGCGAACCCTGTACATAACGCTAACAATCATTGTCTGTGTGCATCTGTGACTAAACTTCGATCTTCGATATCTCTGGTGTTTCTCAACCGATTTCGATGAAATTTTTGCAGATTTTCATTATTTTGTATCAAATTTCTAAAACGTGTTTCAGATTTTCGATATTCGATATTTTTATGTTATCGATCGCATGTGTATATCGGAAACAAGAATAGTCAGACGGACATGGCTATATCGACTCGGCTGTTGATGCTGATCAAGAATATATACACTTTATAGGGTCGGAAATGATTCCTTCTGCCTGTTACATACTTTTGCAAAAAAACATTTTACCCCTTTTACCCATTTCATGGGTTCGGGGTATAAAAAGAATGTCTCGGTCTGGGTTCGAACCCACGACCTTCGGCTTCTGGAGCTTGAGAATTTGTCAGTCAAATTAGCAAGCAAGGCAAAAGCAAAAACAGTTTTTCGTGGATTTTACATGATATTACTTATTTAATCGTGCCGAAAACTTTAAAAACATGTATTGTCATCTGAAACACATCTTTGGTGGAAATTGAAGAGCACTAGCTAGTCGGGAACTTGGTGAAAGTTTGATTACAAGATTCCGGTACAAACAGACAAGTCATGTTAAATAAAACCATGTAAAAAGGACCCGCGATTTAAGCTAATAAAAAGTGAACACGCCAAAAGTAGTGTATGGAAAACCTTTTTAAAATGTTTTTGTGCAAAAGTATGTAACAGGCAGAAGGAAGCATCTCCGACCCTATAAAGTATATATATTCATGATCAGCATCAACAGCCGAGTCGATATAGCCATGTCCGTCTGTCCGTCTGTCCGTCCGTCCGTCTGTATGTATGAACGCGTCGATCTCAGAGACTATAAGAGCTAGAGACTTCAGATTTTGCACATAGGCTCATCTAAATCCTAGGCAGTACAAGTTTGTTTCCGAATTTCGATAACTATTTCCGTTTCCGATATACTCATGCGATCGATAACATAAAAATATCGAATATCGAAAATCTGAAACACGTTTTAGAAATTTGATACAAAATAATGAAAATCTGCAAAAATTTCATCGAAATCGGTTGAGAAACACCAGAGATATCGAAGATCGAAGTTTAGTCACAGATGCACACAGACAATGATTGTTAGCGTTATGTACAGGGTTCGCGGTATCTCCTAGTCGGGAAATCTCGACTAGAGCCTACTTACTTTTTTTTATATATTTATTTTTATTATTAATTAAACTTTTTACATGCTTTTATTTAACTTGACTAAGCTAACCATTGTAAGCAAGAAAGCGTATAAAAGCATGTCTTCAAAATTTTTTTGATTTTACTTGTTTCGAATTGCTTCCTGTACTTGCAGCTTGTCTATTTTAGCAAAAGTGACTCCGAGGCGTCGAAAACTGATTGCTTATCGACCAATCGATAATCTTTTAGTTTTTGTAATTTTAAGTTAGGCCACGAAGGCAAATAAATTATATTTATTTATTTCATATACGATCAGTTTGAGTTTAATAATTCTAAACAGAAAGGTCACTGATGAGAATGTTTGGAAACATTCGAAATAGCGCTATTTGGCCAGCCTAATGCATTTCATTCACAATTTTGAAATTGTTTCGAGTTGCCCCCTTGATACTGACGTCGAGCCCACTAACGCACTCTTAATAATTATACATCACTAGAAAAGTTCTTCATAAATTAGGAACGACACGTCTTAATTTCTGAAATTTTCACAAGCAAAAATTGATCAGCAAATAAACATGAACTCATGCATACAAAGCTTAGATTAAGCTTAACTTTCAATTCAAGGTTCTAAATCTCAAAATAGAGATGATTAGAAGCTTAGCGAAAATTGATAAAAATTAAAGCTTTAGAGTTAGTGGTTAGAATTACAAATGCAGTCGTTGATGTAAAACTCTGATTAGCCGGGAAGGAATTTCGTCAGGGAATAGCCCAGTGCAGTGTGTTCGATTGCCAAAAAACTGGCATAAAGTCGAATATTGCAGATGTCTAGCTGAAACTTTTTATATTTAATAAATATATGACTCTTAATATTAAAAAACAAGTTTTAAGTTTATTTGGCCACGCCTACCCGAGTCGCCCATATTTAGGAATATTGCGTATACGTAATCAAAAATCAAAATTAATCACAAAGTAAAATTTAAAAAGGGATTTAGGTATTTTTTTTATTTTGTGTAAGATAAATGTAGTTTATTTGAATAATATGGCCAAATATCCCATTTTCAAGCGCGGTAGAGTTGCGACCGTTGTCAATCCACACGTCCAGCAGCGTTGCATGACCGAGTTCAAGCTCATCTACAAGTTAAAAGTACCGCAAGAGCCGCAAAAAGCCGCAAACAGGATTATTACTAGCTTTTAATACACACTTTAAAATTTATTTCATTACAGATCGCAGAAACACGCAGAAGGTTAGTTTTTACTCCACAGAAGACGAGCATTTTTGTTCGGTTTTCTTTCATTTTACACAACACAAAACAGTACACATAAATAACATATAACCAATGTAAACACAAAAGGTTTTTTACTATTAAATTATACATACCCTGGCCTTCAAAATCCTTTTTGCACAACATTATTTGTTACAGGGTGTGAAGTTGCCAAGCGCACAAAGTAAACAAAAGTTTTCTGCCAATTTTTTCACAGAACTCAGCTGACTAATCACCTGACTTTGAAAGTCGAATAAAATTACAGAAATGTATTTCAAGCGATAATATATATAAATTCTTCACAACCAGAGTATCTATTTTCAATGTGTTAAAATATTATTAAGATTTGCTTCAACAAAATTTTCGACCTTATGCCAGTTTTTTTGGCAATTGAACCCACAATGCAGTGGCAAATTCATCCGATTCGTTAGCGAGAGGTCCCAGGTTCATAGACGATCAGTTTGAGTTTAATAATTCTAAACGGAAAGGTCACTGATGAGAATGTTTAGTCACATTCGAAACAGTGCTATCTGGCAGCCTAATGCATTTTATTCTTAATTTTCAAATTGTTTCGAGTTAGCCCCTTGATACTGACGTCGAGCCCGCTAGCGCACTCTAAACTATATTTATATTTATGCAAATTTCGGTGCTTTTATATTTATTTAATTGATAATTGATATTTCGGAACTTTCGATAGCTATTGAAAAGCTCAATAGCTCAACAATTGGAAACCCCGACGTGATGTTCTATGTTTGTTTAAATAAATACAAATTATTTAAATTATAGAGTAAATAAAGCGCGTGCCCGCACTTTCGCTTCAGGTGATTGACCTGCATTGACGCCCGCGCATTCTATTCTCTTGTCGCTTTTTTGCTAAAACAGTTTGTTATTGCTGCTCCTGTTTTGTTTTGCATTCGCTTCTGCTCAAAGTGTTGGCCCGCATTGACATGTGATTTTGGTGCAATTTACGTTACGTTTTTACAAGCTGCATTGCCATTGACATTACGTCGTTTGAACATCAGTGCATTTAAAGCTGTAACCTAAAACTGTATCGCTCAAGTGTATGACATTCAGTGACTCTAAAACTACTTTTTATGTGCGTGTACATATAAACATATATTAAATATGCAAAATGATGCTGCAGTGTCGTCGCTTGGTGCACCATTTTACAAAGCCAAGGCCAAAGCTATTGACGAGCAGGTAAAACGGATGGCCAAAGCTATCGCTCCGGAGCAAATTGTGCATGTCAGCGAAGAGGAGTTGGGTATTCGGCTCAAGGCTCTTGAAAATGCTCACCAGGCATTTGACAATATGCCTTACGAATTGGAGGCGCTGGACTATGATGAAATCGGGAGTAAGTTACGTGATGAGATGTCAATCTTAGTTGAAACTAGTTTGCGTCGAGAAATAAATAAACGAAAGTAATCGTCGCCTTTGTGCTCTACTATGAGGCAAGATGCATCTGTTGACAATCACACAGTGTCCCAAAGCCGGATTTGGTTGCCTGAGCTCAAGCTTCCAGAGCTTAGCGGAGGATACACAAATTTTGCAGATTTTAAATCAATGGTCTTGTCAATCATTGATGGGGACTCAGGACTTTCAAATGTGGAGAAGTTTCAGCATATGTGATCCTGCCTGGAAGGACCTGCCTTGGACAGTGTTTCTTCGTTGGAAATCAGCAGCGTTAAGTATCCAGTTGCATTAGATCAGGGACCGGCAGCGTCGTATGCACTGGTTCGCAAAGCCTTCGGCATAACTTGTAGCCCAAAATTTCAGTCAAGACATTGTGCTCTTAGAAGGTGTTCTGGTGCCCTGCCGTGCTCTACTTGATTCTGGGTCGCAGGTGCACATTATTACTTCTCGCTTAGCTCAACACCTCCAGCTCGGCAAGCATCGGCCGCCTACTTTAATATCTGGATTAGTAGAGTCTAGTGTTGCGTCAGAAGGCTAAAAAGCGTATATTAGTTTTCGATCGCGAACTTCTGACTACGCTGCTCACATATCAGTCTTAGTAGCTCAGTGTATTACTGGGAATCAGCCGAGCTTTGATATTAGCACTGATCACTGGAATATACCCTCAAATATTCGCTTGACTGATCCCGAGTTCTTTAAGCCGCAACAAATCGATCTTTTAATTGGGGCTGGAATGTTTTTTGAATTGTTGTTCGTAGGTTAAATCAAAATCGCTCTTGGTTTGCCTCCTTGCCATAAAACACTACTGGGCTTAATAGTGACAGGAGGAACGTCTTCGACGAGCCCTGCCTCATTGACGGTCACTCGCTCTGTTTCGATGCCAAGTCCTAGCCCTGATCACAAGCTTGATGAAATCGTTCGTCGGTTTTGGGAGGTAGAATCTTGTTCTCGTTCAGTCAACGAATCTACCATGGAGGAACTTGATTGTGAAGCGCATTTTCAACAAACTTTTGCTCGTTTGGACACTGGTGAAGCATGCTGTGGATCTGATTGGTGACTCATATCAGCAAGCATATGGTCGGTTTTGTAACGTGGAACGCAAATTAGAGCGTCATCCTGAGTTAAAGTCTCAATATTCAGCATTTATCAAAAAGTATGTGGATATAAATCGCATGTCTCTTGTTGAGTCGCACATGCTAAGTCGCTACAAGTATTATCTTCCTCATCAATACGTGCTAAAGGAGGACAGCTCAACCACTAAGCTAAGAGTGGTGTTTGATGGTTCGGCCGTGTCTTCGTCTGGCTATTCCCTGAATAAAATCCTTTTGGCAGGCCCAACTATTCAACGCAAGCTCTCAGTACCCTGTTGCTGTTCAGGATATTCCCAATAGTCCAGACTGGCGAAATTTTCAAAATGTATAGGTGCGTTTGGATGGCTGAACTCGATTCGTACCTGCAACGTATCCCGCTTGAAGTTATCGGACCCGTGGAATCCAAGGCCAAGATATTTTTTGCAGCACCTTTGGAGAGAGCATTTGGATTGGGATGAAAGTCTACCTTCGTCATTGCATTGTTCTTGGAATAGTTTGTGTACCGTCATTTGTAATACAGAGCAAATAAAACTCCCTCGACTGGTCATCGTTCCAAAGAGCATCATCAAAGTTCATTGATTACCGATGCTAGCATTGAAGCTTACGGTGGACGCATTTACGTCGTATCCATAACAGAGGGACGGCGCATAGTTTGTTTGGTGTGCTCTAAGTCTCGATTGGCACCCTTGCGGACTCTCACAATACCAAAGCTGGAGTTATCTGCTGCTTCGGGAAGTAGCTCAAATTAATTTGTTTAATTGTATCATTATTGTTAGTCGGATTCTGCAGTTGTCTTATCCTGGATACGTGAGGAGCCTTCTCGATTCCAAACGTTCACAGCTAATCGCATATATTTTATCCAAGAATTAACGACAGGAATAGAATGGCGCTACGTACCTACGGCATGCAACCCGGCAGACATTCTTTTTAGAGGAGCACTTCCAATCGAATTAATAGAATCATCGTTATGGTCTAAGGGTCCCGATTTTTAAACCAAAGGAGAGTGCGAATGGCCTGCATCATGTCTACCGGCCCGGACGTTTCCTTAGCTGCGGCAAAGGGCACTAATTGGTATCGTGGCCGTCTAAAGCACTTAAGCCTTGATTTCGATGCTCATACTTCCGAGTCATCATCCTGTCACACGCGCCAACGTCATGCATTTTCACAGGCGTCAGCTGCATGCTGTACCTTGTTCTCGTCTTGCTCACATTCGGCTCCACTATTGGCCTATTGGAGGCGCAAGAATGTCTCCAGCGTAACAAGCAAATGCACCATGTGCTTTCGAGTTCAACCGGTACTCGGCATCCTTTCGCTGTCACTGGAGTGGACTATTGTGGACCATATTACTATAAGACATGTAAAACGCTACATCTCAGTCTTTATCTGCTTTGGCACAAAGGCAGTGCAAATTTTCTTTATTTTTTTTTTTTTTATAAAGTTTCCAAAACGTGTTTCACGTTTTCGATATTTATTGAAAACTAAAAAGAGTTATCAAAAACCGGAAACAAACCTGTACTGCATAGGACTTAGATGAGCTTATGTGCAAAATCTGAAGGCTCTAGCTCTTATAGTCTTTTAAATCGACGCGATCATACATAGGATCAGAAGGACGGACTGACGGACATGGCTATATCGACTCGGCTGTTGGATGCTGATCAAGAATATATTTACTTTATGGTGTCGGATATGATCCCTTCTGCCTGTTACATACTTTTGCACCCCGTTTACCCAATTTATGCTGTAAAGAAGCTTTCTAGGGCTAGGGTAGAAACTCAGTCCTGTCCAGGGCCTTTTACAATAAATTTATAAAATACCGAGACTCAAAGACATGCCTCGTTAGTTTTCCCCCTCATGAGGCCCCGGTGGCCCACCCACGCATGCCGAGAAACGCTCGAAGCATGCGTAGTGCACCAACCGGCGATGGGACGTGGACATAACGCTAACATAACGCTAACAACAACGCTGGGGAACACGAGTGGCGGGGCACCGGCTGACTCGCCAAGACGCACAGAGTATCCCTCGGAATGCGCCTTGTCGACCCGCCTGTAGCCCGGGCGATGCCGGACACCACAGAACATGCAGAGAAACGCTCGGAACATGTCCGTGGCGTCGCCGACCGCCCTGCCAACTGCGTGAACTAAACGTGGGCAAGGGACACTGGCAGGGCCACCAACGGCACAGAGAAGCCCTCGGAATGCCATTGGTGACTCTGCCGGCGACCCGAGCGGCGCCGGACACCACAAAACATGCAGAGAACGCTCCTGACATGTTATGCGGCATCGCCGGCCACTCTGCCAAACGCACAAAACTACACAGGGAAGGGGGAAGAGGGGAGGAGAGCCAATAAACACCGGCAGTTCCACCAAATCGCACAGAGAGCCCTCGGAATGCAAGTTGATATCACCACCGGTGGTCGGGCAATATCGAATCGCCACAACACGTGCAGAGTAACGCTCGGAACACGTGTTGCGGCCATGCGGTACGCCGTGGCCACTCCCGTAACGACACAAAACACTACGCGACACTACAAACTTCTTGGCGCGGTTATTTTTATGGGCATTTCGGCTTTTATTTACTTATTTTGTTATATGTTTTAACAGACTACCCTAACCACACCGCAACAAAAACAAAATCCCTCCCATTTCCCCTGCAGCCAGAGGCCAGCTTACCCGCGCTCCATTTTCTCGTCTGTTAAATGTTTTCTTGTTGTTTTTCTTATTGGTCGATGTCCTGATAAATCATTGTGTTGTTGCTTCTTCTTGCTCCGTTTGTCTGTGTGTGTGCCGTTATGCCGTCATCTATGTTTATCCTGTCACCATGTGTTTTGTTCCACTCGTGTCGCGCCCGTTTTGTGTATTCCACTCTTAGCGCCCGCACTACTGCACATGTCAAATATTCTACCCCGACTGTCGAGCCACGCATTTTCTAAAGCCGTCGTACCCTTTTCCGCGATCGCTGCTTGGGCTCGGCTGCGGCCTCTGCCCTTAGGCTGCCGACGCCGCTGTCGCTCGGGTCGCTGCGGTCGTGGCTTTTGTCGCGTGCCGCTTCTCTGTTGGTTCTTTATTTTGCGTGCCGTGTGCAAATTTTCTGAGCCGGCGCGATCCCGTTGCCTGCCAGTGATGCGCACTCAGCATCAGTGATGCGCGCTTGGTACCAGTGATGCGCGCTTAGCTGTTGATAAACCCTATCCCGAACAAACATAACTTTGGTTTTCTTATACTACTAACTCTTCAGCCTATAATATTCCCTTAACCTACTACTTATAAATTACTAATACCTTCGTGGCTTGTGGTTAAAAACTATAAATTAACAATGCCTATTGTGCAGGAGTCCTGCACTCCTTCACACTCCCTTCCTTCTTTGGGGGAAGTAATGCGATCGTGACTTGTCGGCGACGGTTGATCGTGTATCGGATCGTGTGTGACCCTACATGGCTCAAACTTCGAACGCCCAGGCGCGCCTCAGGGTCCCGGAGGTATTGTTCGATGAAGCCGATGACGCTGACTGGCAACTGGCGGTCATAGGTCCCGGTGCGCCACTCAGCGGGGACCGTGGTCAATTCCTCAGGATCCTCCTGTACCTCCCCGACGGTTGGGTGTTCCTCGAACAGGCCCATCAGCCAGTCGGTGGCCCCTTCCTCGATCGACAAGATTGAGTTCAAGTCTATCTCATCCTTGTCTGCGGTTGGGTGCTGTGGTTCGCCCGCGGGGTGCACATTTTCCCTGTCCGTGTGGGAGCCCTCGACTGACCAGTGGTTGGACTGCGGGACATCCGAGTCGGCTATCAACCACGACCCATATGCTGGCGGTGGGCTGGCCGGGTATGGTGGTGGATAGCCCATATCTCCGTAGCGGACTGCCAAACGGTAGGCCGAGTCCGAGGTGGCGTCCGACTCGGTTGGGGCATATGCCTGGTGATCCGCGTCGGCTCTTTGTGACTGGATGGAGGTGCTCCGATCGTCTTCGGCCATTTGCGCATTTAGCTCCGACACGTCCCAATTTAGCGGGGCTCTGACGCCGCTAGTGCCGAAACGCCCGTCTGGTGCCACCTCAGAATCTGAACTGAGGGAAATCACCTCCATGTCTGGCTGGCACTGGTCATGGTTAGTGTTGATCCAGCCCCGGACGGCCTGCATCCGGACTGCCGTGGGTACTGGCTCCGGGTGCCAGTCTTCGGACACGCCGACGCGTCGTAGTTGTGCCTCCCGCGACGACTGGCCCAAGGGACGTCCCAAAAATAGGTCCTGTGCCCCCAAGGGCTGTGCGTCCGGCTCGCCTTGCGTTGCATTGGTACTAAAGTAGAATTGAACATATGATCGATGTAACTTATTGTAAATATCCTAAATATCTTAGCCCTGTGGTGTGGTGGATGCTACTCTTATTTTAACCTGTTTTTCTGATTGGGTTTTCTCCTTTCTGGGGCGGGGACGTTATACTGGCTCGCCAGTAAAAGTGGCCCCCGTGACTCTGCTGCTGTTGCTTAGTTGTCGCTGCTGTCGCTCAGTCCTGCGGGCTCTTTGTTTGCTCCCGCGTTGAACTCTTTTAGATCGGCCAAGCTTGCAGTTTTCCGTTGTCGTCCGGTAAGGCTTTGGACTCGCACTATGTTTGATGAAACGAACTTAATTACCTTGTAAGGTCCCTCGAACTTTGGTGCTAGTTTCGCAGCGAACCCTTCTGAAGCTTTGGACAGGTGATGTTGTCTCAGCCATACCATCGTGCCTAGTGTCGGTCTCCAGTCCCGCCTTCGAAGATTGTAACCTCTGCCCTGCTCGTGTGAGGCCCGTTGGATGTTCTGTTGCACTGCCTGAAAAATGCCTTTCAATCTTGCTGCTTTTGCGTCTGGTTCCTCGGTGTCTTTTCCCAATCCGGGCGTGACTTCCTCGTAGAGGGCTCCCGGGCTAAATCCTGTGGTGTCTGAAGGACTACTGTTGATCGCTAGGCTAAGCTCCGGCAGAAGTCCGTCCCAGGTGCTTTGGTCTCCATCAATGTACTGTGCCACCATGGTTTTTATAGTCCTGTTTGCCCTCTCTGTAGGGTTCTGTTGCGGAGTGTACGGGGCGGTGTATTCCAGTTCCATTCCCGCTGTCTTGCAGAAGCTCCTAAACGACCGGCTTGTGAATTGTGTGCCGTTGTCGCACACGAACTTCCGCGGTACTCCAAATCGACAAAGTATTCTTTCTCGAAACGATCTTTCCAAGTGGACGGCGGTGGCCTTTCGTAGGGGCACTAGTTCCACCCATTTCGAGAATAAGTCGAAGAAAACAAGGAGACTGGTGTTCCCGTGTTTGGAACGCGGCAGGGGACCCATAAAATCCGCACAGAGGATGTCGAACGGGCCCTGAGCCTGTCGTGTGTACATGTGTCCTGCTGGTCTAAGTTGACTCACCTTGAATTTCTGGCATTTATCGCACTTCCTGATGTACCTCGTCACATCCCGGAAAATACCAGGCCAATAGTATCGCTGTGTCACTCTTGTCGCCGTCTTCCGGATTCCCAGGTGTCCTGCTGTCGGATGGTCATGGCATTCTTCCAAGACCCGTCGTCGATGATCACTGGCTACGCATAGTTTCCAAGTCACGTGTTCCTCCTCGGGAGGCCGATGGCCCGTTTGCCGGTAAATTTGCCCGTTCTCGTGTATGTACTCTGTAAACTTCTCTGGCTCCTTCTCCATTCGCTTGCTCAATCGTAGCAACCAAGGGCACTTTGGAACCTCTTCCAGGGTGCGCTGAAGGGTTTCCAAAGGTTGTCTAGAAAGTGCGTCCGCGACTACGTTTTGGCATCCTCGTCTGTAGAGTATGTCGAATCGATACTGTTGCAATTCGAGCGCCCAGCGTGCAATTCGTCCTGTTGGGTTGTCAATCGAGTTTAGCCACTTCAACGCAAGGTGATCCGTGATGACTTCGAAATGGTAGCCCTCCAGATAGCAGCGCAACTGCCTGATCGCCCAGACAATCGCTAAGCACTCTTTTTCTGCTCTGAGAAGACGTCGGCTTGCGTAGGCTATTACTCGCTCTCCTCCCTCTAGGCTCTGCGTTAGGACGGCTCCGAGTCCATAGTCACTGGCGTCTGTTTGGAGTGTAAATCTCTGCGTGAAATCGGGACAGGCCAGGACCGGTGCCTTGGTCAGCTTGTCCTTCAAGTCTTCGAACGCTGCTTGTTGCTCCTCGCCCCATAGCCACTTCTTGTTCTTGCGTAGAAGGCTCGTCATGGGCTGTACGATAGTGGCGAAGTTAGGGACAAAACGACGATACCAGGATGCCATTCCCAGACACCGTCGAAGCTCTTTGGTAGTCGCCGGAGGTGCCAGTTGCTGTACTGCTGCGATTTTCCCTGGGTCCGTGTGTATACCGGCCTCGCTTATCATGTGTCCCAGGTATACAAGTCTTCGTTGGAAAAAGCTGCACTTCTTCCGATTCAGTTTTAGGTTCGCTGTCACCAGTCTTTGAAACACCTCTCGCAGGTTTTCCACGTGTTCCTCCAACGTTGCTCCAATGAGATTATGTCGTCCAAGTAAGGAGCGTGGGGTTCCATCTCCGGGCCGATGACGCTATCCAAAGCTCGTTGGAAGGTCGCCGGGGCGGAGTGTAACCCGAACGGCATAACTTTCCACTGGAATAAGCCTCTCCCCGGGACCGTGAATGCGGTGTACGGTCGACTTTCCTTGGCCATCGGGATTTGCCAGTATCCGCTTTTTAGATCCAACGTGGAGATGTACCTTGCATTGCGTAGGCGTTCCAGTATATGGTTGATACGGGGCAAGGGATACGCGTCTGGTTCTGACCGCGCATTTAACTGCCGGTAGTCCACACACATACGGATCTCGCCAGTCTTCTTGCCCACCAGCACGATGGGGGCGGACTTTTGGACGGCTCGATCTGACCATTCTTCAGGAGGTCGTTGACCTGGTCATTGATGATCTTCTGCATTGCCGGGTTCTTCGGAAAGTATCGTTGCTTGATTGGTTTGTCGTCCCTCATGATAATAGTGCGATGTGTGATTCTCCTGTCATGCCCTCGAATCAGGCTAGTTCCTTTTCCAGAAAGGCACTGATCCAGGAGGGCAATGCTTGTTCCGTTGCGTTTGCTTCTGCTGGGAGCCCCTCGCCTCCTGCTTCCGTTGTGATAACAGCTAGGCTTATAGGGGTTGCTTGTTGATAGGTTTCCCGCTCTTCCAGAATTTCCGGTAGTGTACGTGGTCGCTTCCGAAATGGGTTCGTTCGACGGGCCTTGCGAGCGTCCGCCAATGGCTCAAGCGTGTAACCTTTGTGGGTTCTAGGCTGGTTCCTTGTTTGACTGGCTTGCACTGTGTCTACGAAGTTGGCTAGCTCAATGTCCTGTGCGTCCTGCGTTGATGATTCACTAGCCTGCGCGGTCTCTACAAAGTCGGCAAGCTCAGTGTTGCGTGCATCCTGCGTTGGTGCAACACTAGCCTGCGCTGTCTCTACGAGTTTGGCTGGCTCAGTGTCATGTATGTCCTGCGTTGTCGAGATTTCACTAGCCTGCGCGGTCTCTACGAAGTCGGCAAGCTCAGTGTTGCGTGCATCCTGCGTTGGTCTTCATTGGTCGGCACGGAAACATCAGGATAGGGTGCGCTCGTGGATCGGGAAGTTGTGAAAGTTGTAAGAAAGCTCGGCCACACTGGATTCTTGTGCGTATCCCACACAAAAAGTCAATGCCTAAGATGACGTCGTCCAGGATTTCTGGCATGACCAGTAGTGGTACTACCGCCTCCTGTTCGTCGAGCTTTATCTTTTCCACTACAGCCCGAGTTATTTCCTTAGGTGAGCCATCTGCAAGGATTATCCGCACCCGAATATTGCGAATGTTGTCCTTAGTCCCGACGATCTTCGCCAACCGTTCACTGATAAACGATCGCGTGGCTCCTGTGTCCAGTGTTGCTGCTACCGGGGTGTCCCGTATGGTCACTAGGGCCGCGATCCTCCCCTCCTCCAAGCGTAACGGGTGAATTAATGACGAGGGCTCCAACTGCTGTTGTTCTCCGCCCTGTCCTCTGCTGGACGGAGACGTTGATCGTTTCCCGACCTGGCGACGCGGCAGCATCCGATGGTGCGAGTTCCACGCCGGCCATATTCCCAGCAGAACAACAATTGGGGATTCCGGCATTTTTTAGAGAAATGCCCGATTTCTCCGCAATTCCGGCATGCTCGCTTCACATCCACTGCTCCGCCCGTGTCCTGCGATGTCTTATGTGTCGACGTTTCGGGGTTCCTGGTTGTCACCACCAGATCCCAGTTATTCTGTCCGTGGTCTCCAATGCCATGATCGTGGCCAGCTGCTTTCGGCGCGCTTGTTGGCGACAACGCTGCGTATCCCTTTGAGTCCCGGTCCCGGACATTCTCAAAACTTGTGACCAATTGGGTCAATGTGGCCAACGTGTCGAATTCGTGTCGTCGTGTGAACAATTGGTACTCCGGCAGTAGGTTCTCGTATATGCGCTCTAGCTCCCGTTCTGGCGAGTATTGGGCTCGTTGCATCATCAGCCGCAGCTCAATGAGATAGTCGCGGAACGTTTCTCCTGGACGCTGGAACCGAGTCTGGATGGTGCTTTCCAAGCGTTGGAAGTACCGAGGCGGCAAGAAAAAGTCCAAGAACTCCTTCTTAACCGACTCCCAAGGCTCATCTTGCATACGGTAAGTCCGGAACCATCCTTCGGCTCGACCGGTAAACAGACCGGATATGGCTCTTCGAATTTCTCGATGAAACTCAGTGGATCCGAGATGCCGTCAAACACGATGCCCAAGGTTGCGCAATTTATCAGCCAGCATTGAGCACGAGATTTCTTCTCGAACTACCCTTTTGCTTGCGGCACTGGTGCTTGCGACTTCGAGGGACTCCTGTGCAAAAATCGGCAATGCCGGCACTGGCACCTTAAGCTGATGATGGTCTTCCTTGCGTTCTCGGCTTTCTGGGCCCGGGGACACGGCCGTTGAGCGAGCATCCCGAGGGCTGGCTGCATCCCCATAGCTCGCTTCCAGTTCGACTAGGCGGTCTCGTGTTACTTCCGAGTGCTCGCCCCTGGTGACAAACGCCGAAATCCTGCCCCGCAATTCTTCCACGGTGCCAGTAGTTCCTAGCCCGAACTCTTGGGCCAGTTGCTGTAGCTCGTCCTTGCGACGGAAGGTGATCCACTTTACACCCATACCAGTACTGCTGCGGGCTATGCTGCGAGTACTGCTGCTGTGGGTGCTGCTTGCTGGTGCTGCTGCAGGCTCTGCTGCTGGTGCCGCTGCTAGTGCTGCTTGCTGGTACTGCTGCAGGTACTGCTGTAGGTTCTGCTAGCAGGCGCTGTTTGCAGGGGCTGTTTGCAGGTGCTGCTTGCAGGCTCTGCTGCTAGTGCTGCTAGCCGGTGTTGCTGCAGGTTCTGCGCTAGTGTTGCCGCGGGTCCTGCTGTGGGTTCTGCTGCGGGTCCTGCTGTTGCTGCTCCTGCCACGGGCTTTGCTGTGGGTTCTGCTGTGGGTCCTGCTGTGGGTCCTGCTGTTGATCCTTTTCGTTGCGTGAGGATTCACTTGTCAAGGATGTCTTTAAACACTGTGTCACTTTTGGTCAATGTCTCGAGATGACAGCTCTGGTCAGCTGCCTGTGGATAACCACCTCTCCCGCTGTCGGTGCCTGCCTTATATACGCTAGGCCACCCGCCTCAGCTGCCTGATCGTTCAGCCTTCGGGATCTCTGCCGCGTAGATGTCTTTGGTGATGGGCTCTGCGCTGCCGCTGCGTATTCTCGTCGGCTCTGCTCCGTCGCTGCGTCGGCTGGTCCTCGGCTCCGCTGCTGAGTCGCTCTGTTGCTATTCGCTCTGTTGGTTGGCTTGGCTGGCACTCGGCTCTGCGGCTGCGCCGCTCTGTTGCTTATTTCTGTCGATGCGTCTGTGACTGATGCGTGAGCACCGCGTTCGGCTCTCGCAACAAGAACACATTAAGTGGGTTTACAAAAAAATGGTTAATGGGAAGCTGGGCCCTACTGTACTCCAGAGAGCAAATGTTTGGGGAAAGTTCTCGAATGCGGTAGGTTAGCAAAGAAAAACAAAATAATCACGTGCCTAACATATCTGAGGGGCATCACCGCATGCTCAAAAAAAAAACTATCCTCTCCTGCTGACCATGTGATCCCACGGGTCTCAAGTGTACGCGACGTTCTTTTTTTTTTTTTTTTGGGGCTGTACGCCGGCTCTGTAGATTTGATTTGCCACACGAAGACAAAACAAAACAACAACCTTGTGACTGTACTTTCGGACTAGCCGAAAACATGTATTTCGTCAATACTCCGCCCACAACGTGGGTAAAAAAATGCCAATCCTACTGTCCAAAATAGGCTAACGAAACCAAAACAAATCTCGGAGTCCCTGATCGGGCGCCAACTGTAAAGAAGCTTTCTAGGGCTGGGGTAGAAACTCAGTCCTGTCCAGGGCCTTTTACAATAAATTTATAAAATACCGAGACTCAAAGACATGCCTCGTTAGTTTTCCCCCTCATGAGGCCCCGGTGGCCCACCCACGCATGCCGAGAAACGCTCGAAGCATGCGTAGTGCACCAACCGGCGATGGGACGTGGACATAACGCTAACATAGCGCTAACAACAACGCTGGGGAACACGAGTGGCGGGGCACCGGCTGACTCGCCAAGACGCACAGAGTATCCCTCGGAATGCGCCTTGTCGACCCGCCTGTAGCCCGGGCGATGCCGGACACCACAGAACATGCAGAGAAACGCTCGGAACATGTCCGTGGCGTCGCCGACCGCCCTGCCAACTGCGTGAACTAAACGTGGGCAAGGGACACTGGCAGGGCCACCAACGGCACAGAGAAGCCCTCGGAATGCCAATTGGTGACTCTGCCGGCGACCCGAGCGGCGCCGGACACCACAAAACATGCAGAGAACGCTCCTGACATGTTATGCGGCATCGCCGGCCACTCTGCCAAACGCACAAAACTACATAGGGAAGGGGGAAGAGGGGAGGAGAGCCAATAAACACCGGCAGTTCCACCAAATCGCACAGAGAGCCCTCGGAATGCGAGTTGGTATCACCACCGGTGGTCGGGCAATATCGAATCGCCACAACACGTGCAGAGTAACGCTCGGAACACGTGTTGCGGCCATGCAGTACGCCGTGGCCACTCCCGTAACGACACAAAACACTACGCGACACTACAAACTTCTTGGCGCGGTTATTTTTATGGGCATTTCGGCTTTTATTTACTTATTTTGTTATATGTTTTAACACACTACCCTAACCACACCGCAACAAAAACAAAATCCCTCCCATTTCCCCTGCAGCCAGAGGCCAGCTTACCCGCGCTCCATTTTCTCGTCTGTTAAATGTTTTCTTGTTGTTTTTCTTATTGGTCGATGTCCTGATAAATCCTTGTGTTGTTGCTTGTTTCTTGCTCCGTTTGTCTGTGTGTGTGCCGTGATGCCGTCATCTATGTTTATTCTGTCACCATGTGTTTTGTTCCACTCGTGTCGCGCCCGTTTTGTGTATTCCACTCTTAGCGTCCGCACTACTGCACATGTCAAATATTCTACCCCGACTGTCGAGCCACGCATTTTCTAAAGCCGTCGTACCCATTCCGCGATCGCTGCTTGGGCTCGGCTGCGGCCTCTGCCCTTAGGTTGCCGACGCCGCTGTCGCTCGGGTCGCTGCGGTCGTGGCTTTTGTCGCGTGCCGCTTCTCTGTTGGTTCTTCATTTTGCGTGCCGTGTGCAAATTTTCTGAGCCGGCGCGATCCCGTTGGCTGCCAGTGATGCGCACTCAGCATCAGTGATGCGCGCTTGGTACCAGTGATGCGCGCTTAGCTGTTGATAAACCCTATCCCGAACAAACATAACTTTGGTTTTCTTATACTACTAACTCCTCAGCCTATAATATTCCCTTAACCTAATACCATTAAGCAAGTGCACGTAGAGGAGTCAAATCGCGTTTTCCCAACTGCCGAAAAAATGCGTTGTGGAGGCACCACCATCATTCGGCTGCTTAAAGCATCGAGCCGAACGCAAATTTTGCAGACCATTTGCGTAGCTAAAAAAGTGCAAGTCATTCATGCGCCGGCGCTTGACTCGGTACAGACGGAGTGCCAGCAATTAATGTGTATACGTCTGTATGTCAGCGACGAGATCGCCGTTAGGTGTGTATATATGTGTATGTATGTTTCTGTATGCTGTTTGCTCTGAGCGGCTGTATATTGTGGAAGGGGGATAGCAGCAGCAGAGTGCGAACAACAACAACACATGTGAATTTTTCCTGTATTTGGTGGCTCCGAGATCAAATGAAGCAAAAATCATTAGGGCAATTGTATACCTAAATACACATATATATATGTGTGTGTGTATGTGCGCATGCATATTTTTTCAGTTTTTGGTGGCTCTCAAGTGATTTGGGATTTTGTTACTTTTCTAGCAACGCATATCAATGTGTGTGTGTGTGCATGTGTATGTTCATGTGCAGCACATTTGAATGTATGCGTAGCAATTGCCTTGGCTATTCTTGACCTGTCTCAATTTTAATGATTTTTTTATCAATTTTATTAAAAGTAAGGATAGCTATAAAATTAATGTTATTAAATGATAATTTTTTATTTATTTTTAAAATGCATCTTAATCATTAAGATGCATTGCCCATAGTTCATAGTACATATGATTAATAATAATTTATATATTTTAATATATATATGTATATAATTATATATTATATATTTATGTGTTCTCGTGACCCTAAAACATCATAACTAAATCTATATTAAATGCCGACAGCCAATATTTAAAATTAAAATTTGGCGCGCATTTGAATCTGCCTACAAAACACAGGCAATTTCTGTTTTTCCACTTTCTGGTCATACATACTCTTTCGAGATATTAGCTATATGAAACCAGCAAACAATTTTGCAACACAGCTACCATGCAGTTGCGCATTAACATATAAAATATTCCGAAAGAGTATAAATGGTTCATGTGTCGGCAGCTGGAAGAAAATCTCAGGCTCGCGGCAACTGCGTGCCAACAAAAAACCTTTTCTCTACTCAATAAACGCACACAAGTCCCAGCGATCTCAACAGAAACACAGTTCTGAATACTCTTTCGGAATATGTGTGCATTTTTTATATGTTAATGCGCAACTGCAAGGTAGCTGTGTTGCAAAATTGTTTGCTGGTGTCATATAGCTAATATCTCGAAAGAGTATGTATGACCAGAAAGTGGAAAAACAGAAATTGCCTGTGTTTTGTAGGCAGATTCAAATGCGCGCCAAATTTTAATTTTAAATATTGGCTGTCGGCATTTAATATAGATTTAGTTATGATGTTTTAGGGTCACGAGAACACATAAATATATAATATATAATTATATACATATATATATTAAAATATATAAATTATTATTAATCATATGTACTATGAACTATGGGCAATGCATCTTAATGATTAAGATGCATTTTAAAAATAAATAAAAAATTATCATTTAATAACATTAATTTTATAGCTATCCTTACTTTTAATAAAATTGATAAAAAAAATCATTAAAATTGAGACAGGTCAAGAATAGCCAAGGCAATTGCTACGCATACATTCAAATGTGCTGCACATGAACATACACATGCACACACACACACATTGATATGCGTTGCTAGAAAAGTAACAAAATCCCAAATCACTTGAGAGCCACCAAAAACTGAAAAATATGCATGCGCACCTACACACACACATATATATGTGTATTTAGGTATACAATTGCCCTAATGATTTTTGCTTCATTTGATCTCGGAGCCACCAAATACAGAAAAAATGCACATGTGTTGTTGTTGTTCGCACTCTGCTGCTGCTATCCCCCTTCCACAATATACAGCAGCTCAGAACAAACAGCATACAGAAACATACATACACACATATATACACCTAACGGCGATCACGTCGCTGACATACAGACGCATACACAGCAAATTGCTGGCAGTCCGTCTGTATCGAGTCAAAATTTTCGTTCGGCTCGATGCTTTCAGCAGCCGAATGAGGGTGGCTCCTCCGCAAATTGGACCAATTAGGCTATTGGATTTTTTGCGTTTGACTCCTCTACGTGTACTTGCTTAATGCTAATACTTATAAATTACTAATACCTTCGTGGGTTGTGCTTAAAAACTATAAATTAACAATGCCTATTGTGCAGGAGTCTTGCACTCCTTCACAATGCGTTAGGGGTATAAAAATAATAATTAATAAAAATCTATCGATACGAATATCTTAACAAAGAAAAAATTGGAACATTAGATGTTTTTTTTTTGCCAGTAAGTTATATTATAAAGTTCGCGGCTGTATATAAGAGCTTAATTAACATTTTTTGCAACTTAATATTTGGTGCGCGTAATCGCAATGTTCAGCTTGTACTGCTAGCCGTTTGAATCCAACTTGGCCCTTTTACTTACAGCCCCCTTCACTTAAATACCTCCCATCTTTCTTTTTGTCTATGAAGAGTTTTTTTTTATATATTACTCTGTATTTCCTTCTGTCGATTATGCTGTTAATGATGTACATATACGAGCTGAAAATCTGATGACCGCCGCCCACTCACCAAATTATTTATTGCGCGGTTCTAACAACTTTGATGGCTTGGTGCGATTGTGGGTGCGTGGGAGGTTTTGTGGGGTCTCTAATAGGATTCACTCTGTTTATGTGCATGCTAATTAGAGAAAAAATAAATTTTTGCTGCCTTTGGTTAATTGATGAAGCGAAAAGCTGATGGGCTTCCGCACAATTCAAAAAATTACAAACAACAACAACAGCAGAATGAAAAAGGAGTAAGAAGTAAAAAAAAATTCAAAATGACGTAGTAAAAGTTATCGAGCAAATGACACTCCTAGTTTCAGTTCCAGTGACAGTTTCTGTTTCAGTTACACTTCCCCTTCTTCTCCTCCTGTTGGCAGCGAGTCATATTTTCGGAGTATTGAAATGAGCTGAAGATAGCAACGAAAATTATTAATATCGTTTTAAATGACAAAAAGGCAAAGATGTTCCAGGGCAATATTAAGCCTGCAAAATTAATTGCTTTAAACCGCAAGACAAGAGCAAAAAGGCCGAGAACATTGGGCTTGGCCTCAAAGTCAATATAGAAACAAGTTAAAACGTTGCAGTCGGACGCAACCGACTGCGGAATACTTTGATACCAGTAAAAGAACGGTTGATAAGGGGGAATGCAGGGGCGAAGAGTGTGGGCCATGTGGTAAACATCGCCAGCTATCATGTTACCAAATTTGGTGACTTTAGCTCAAAAACTGTGGAAGATAACTTAACTCCCAAATTTAAAAGGTGGGCGGCAGAGGTAGGCGTGGCATCTAAATTTTTGAATCAAATGTTTTTAACTGTCACTATCTATCTGCCTACCAGGTTTGGTGGCTCTAGCTCAAAAACTGTTAAAGATATAGCCGATTCCGATTTTATAAGGCGGGTGGCTTAGGTGGGCGTGGCATTCAAAATTTTGATGCAGATCTTTGGTAGATGCTGCCTTCTATCTTTCCACCTAATTTACGGGCTCTAGCTTAAAAACTGTAAGAGATATCGAAATTTCCGATTTTAAATAGTGGGCGGCAGAGGTGGGCGTGGCATCCTAATTTTTGATGCAGACCTTTTGTAGATGTCACCATATATCTTCCTACCAATTTTGGAGACTCTAGTTCGAAAAATGTGAAAACTATAGGCGTTTCCATTTTCAAGTAGAAGGGGGGATGGGGGCGGAATCAGGGGGCGTGGCATCCAAAATTTTGATGCAGTTATTTCAGGGACATGACTAGCTATCTGCGTGCAAAATTTGGTAACTCTAGCTGTAAGAATGTGACAAATATTTGGTTTTATCGGTTTTCAGTTATCGAATTTATCGATTTCCCAGCCTCCTAGTAGGCGTGGCAACCCAATCTTGACACTTTATCTGTACCGTCTATAGATAAACATAATTGCAAAGTTTCAAGTCTCTAGCTTTACGGGTGTCGAAAAAAGTTGCGTTCATACGGACGGACGGACAGACGGACACCATGACGGACATTGCACAAAACCCATATACTATGAGACCTTCGGTATCAAAGTATAACAAATGAAAACATTGCAATTGGACACAACTGACTGCGGAATACTTTGATACCAGTAAAAGAACAGCAGGGTCAGCTGGGGTTGGCCGGGTGGTAAACATCGCCAGCTATCATGTTACCAAATTTGGTGACTTTAGCTCAAAAACTGTGGAAGATAACTGAACTTACACATATGATGCAATTTTTTTTAAGAGCTTCATTACCTATCTTGACACAAAATTTGGTGGCTTTAACTCAAAAAATGTAAAAACTATATGCGTTCCAATTTCAAGAAGCAGGGTGTCTGGGGGCTGAAGAAGTGGGGGTGGCATCCACAATTTTGATGCAGTGACGTGACTAGCTATATTTGTGCAAAATTTGGTAACTCTAGCTGTAAGAATGTGAGATATATATTTTTTTTTATCACCATGACGAACATTGCACAAAACCAATAAACTATGAAACTTTCAGCATCAAAGTATAAAAACCGCAAAAAAAACAAGTAAAAACGTTGCAGTCGGACGCAACCGACTGCGAAATACTTTGATACCAGTAAACGAACGGTTTATAAGGGGGAATGCAGGGGCGAAGGGAGTGGGCCATGTGGTAAACATCGCCAGCTATCATGTTACCAAATTTGGTGACGTTTCCTCAAAAGCTGTGGAAGATAACTTAACTTCAAAATGTAAAAGGTGGGCGGCAGAGGTGGGCGCGGCATCTAAATTGTTAAATCAAATGTTTTTAACTGTCACTATCTATCTGCCTACCAAGTTTGGTGGCTCTAGCTCAAAAACTGTTAGAGATATAGCCGATTCCGATTTTATTAGGCGGGTGGCTTGGGTGGGCGTGGCATTCAAAATTTTGATGCAGATCTTTGGTAGATGCTGCCTTCTATCTTTCTACCCAATTTACGGGCTCTAGCTTAAAAACTATAAGAGATATCGAAATTTCCTATTTTAAATAGTGGGCGGCAGAGGTGGGCGTGGCATCCTAATTTTTGATGCAGACCTTTTGTAGATGTCACCATATATCTTCCTACCAATTTTGGAGACTCTAGTTCGAAAAATGTGAAAACTATAGGCGTTTCCATTTTCAAGTAGAAGGGGGGAACGTCTATATCTATCTTGACACAAAATTTGGTGGCTCTAGCCCAAAAAATGTGAAAACTATAGGCGTTTCCAATTTCTTAGTGAAGGGGGGATGGGGGCGGAATCAGGGGGCGTGGCATCCAAGTTTTGATGGGGAACGTCAGAACCTATCTTGACACAAAATTTGGTGGCTCTAGCCCAAAAAATGTGAAAACTATAGGCGTTTCCAATTTCATGGAGAAGGGGGATGGGGGCGGAATAAGGGGGCGTGGCATCCAAAATTTTGATGCATTTTTTTGGGGAACTTCAATATGTATCTTGACACAAAATTTGATTTCTCTAGCCCAAAAAATGTAAAAACTATAGGCGTTTCCAATTTCAAGGAGCAGGGATGATGGGGGCGGAAGGAGTGGGCGTGGCATCCAAAATTTTGATGCAGTTTTTTCAGGGACATGACTAGCTATCTGCGTGCAAAATTTGGTAAATCTAGCTGTAAGAATGTGAGAAATATTTGGTTTTATCGGTTTTCAGTTATCGAATTTATCGATTTCCCAGCCTCCTAGTAGGCGTGGCAACCCAATCTTGACACTTTATCTGTACCGTCTATAGATAAACATAATTGCAAAGTTTCAAGTCTCTAGCTTTACGGGTGTCGAAAAAAGTTGCGTTCATACGGACGGACAGACGGACAGACAGACACCATGACGGACATTGCACAAAACCAATATACTATGAGACCTTCGGTATCAAAGTATAAAAAGCAAGTAAGAAGGCTCTAGTCGAGATTTCTCGACTATGAGATACTCTCATGTGTATATCGGAAACGGAAACAGTTATCGAAAATCTGAAACAAATTTGTACTGCCTAGGACTTAGATGAGCTTATGTTCAAAACCTGAAGTCTCTAGCTCTTATAGTCTCTGAGATCGACGCGTTCATACATACAGACGGACTGACGGACATGGCTATATCGACTCGGCTGTTGATACTGATCAAGAATATATATACTTTATAGGGTCGGAGATGCTTCCTTCTGCCTGTTACATACTTTTGCACAAAACCATTATACACCTTATACCCATTTCATGTGTTCGGGGTATAAATATTACCAGAAACAAGTACTTATGAAGGCCCCAGTCAAGATTTTCCGACATGGAGATACCGTGAACCCTATACTAAACGCGCACAGTCATTGTTTGTGTATATCTATACTTCGATATCTCTTGTGTTTTTCAACCGATTTTAATAAGTTTTTACAGTTTTTATAATTTTATATTAAATTTTTTGAACACACATTCAAATTTTCCTAATTAAAGATTTTATTGTTATTTAATTATTATTTAATTAAATTTGTCAATTTAATTAGTATATCGGAAACGAAAAGAGTAATCGATAATTTAAAACAAGCTTGAACTACTACCTCTTAGGCTTCTGCCACGCATTGAGCGATAAGTGACTGAGCGGCTGAGCGACGCTGTCTCGAGCGACGTTAATGAGCGATCGCTTTGAGTGAGGTGGCCACGCACTCAGCGACATCGCTTGAGTTGTTTATGTGGCGTTTATACTACAGCGAGTTTGCTATTGATATCGTCATTGATGCAATAACGCAGAATCGGTGTTCACACTGGCACAAAAGTGCGTTATGCGTTATACGTGAAGTGAGCAGCAGCTGCTTTGTTTTGATTTCGCTGATAGAAAATAATTATATTAAAATAAAAATATGAATTCAAGCAATCTTTTGGAACTATTACGTGCAATGGAGCAGAATAATGCAATGTTGACAAAATGCATGAATATGGCGGGAACGTCTGCTGCAACATTTGCTTTGCTAGATGACCCAGGACGCCGTCGTAGCATTTGGACACTTGTGAGAAAAAAAATAGTTTATTCATGCCAATAATCTTTTATTAACATATTATTGTTTTCCTTAAAATATCCCAAGCCACGATATGGATGTTTTTGGGAGAGTGACGTTCCAAATAATTCTGAGGCATTTTTTAAGGAGAGCTTCCGTTTAGAAAGCTACAGTTATTGTCTTTATACATCTGTGACCTAAACTTCAATCTTCGATATCTCTGGTGTTTCTTAACCGATTTCGATGAAACTTTCGCAGATTTTCATTATTTTGTATCAAGTTTCTAAAACGTGGTTACACATTTTCGATGTTTGATATTTTAATGTTATCGATCACATGTGTGTATCGAAAACGGAAACAGTTATCGAAAATCGGAAGCAAACTTGTACTGCCTAGGACTTAGATGAGCTTAGGTTCAAAATCTGAAGTCTCTAGCTCTTATAGTTTTTGAGATCGACGCGTTCATACATATAGACGGACGGACAGACGGACATTGCTATATCGACTCGGCTGTTGATGCTGATCAAGAATATATATACTTTATAGAGTCGGAGATGCTTCCTTCTGCCTGTTACATACTTTTGCACAAAACCATTATACTCCTTTTACCCATTTTATGGGCTCGGGCTATAAAAACGGCATCAAAAATATTGAAATATACACACACAATTTTGGTTTAATGTTAACTCTCAATGTCCGCGGAGCCGATATGGCCATGTTCGTCCGTCCGTATGTATGAACGCGCTGATCTCAGGAACTTCAATAGCTAGATACTTCAGATTTTAAATTAAATCTTCTATATACCGTACGCTTAACACGTTTGCTTTAAACTCTCGTTTGGACTTTCAGTTTTGATCATGTAATCGATAGCAATATATGAAATACTTGCAAGTTCCAGGCGTGCTTCGCTGCGCCGGTAGTTTTTACAAATTTTCAACACTTACTACCTGCGTGGAATATTTGGTACAAATTTAAGAATTCTAGCTATTTTCGATTAGCCTGTGGATATGTCAACAATCTTCCGTCAGTCAGTCAGAACAAACTGTTTTACACATAAAATTGTCTGCCCGGTGTACGAGATCATTTTTATACACTTAAAAAGTGTGTATTAATTTTGTGATGAAATGTGTAACGCATAGAAGTAAGCGTTTCCGACCACATAAAGTATATATATATTCTTGATCAGCATCTAAAGCTGAGTTGATTAGCCATGTCTATCTGTCCGTCTGCTGGTATGTCAACTAAGCCCCCAGTTTTATAACCATATATAGATGACTAGTTAGTGTCCCGTTTGCTTCGCTGCGCCGATAGTTTATATAAATTTTAGCAATAGTAGATAGATATGAAATAAAAAAATTAGAAAATATTTAACAATATCTAGCAAAGTATTTAATATTCTCTTTTCCTGATTAACCTGAAATCTTTTATGTGCTTATCCCTATTTTTATCAAGATATTTTTCAACTGAATGTTTTCGTGCCATTTTTTTTTGTTTTGTAGGTGAACCGACTACGTCTTTTAACGGGATTCTTAACAATTTCAGTTTTACATTCACTTGACGTATCAGAATCTTGAGTTATTACTTCCTCTAAAGGAATATAAACATCAAAATGTCCATTCATTAATGGATCGGTAAAACGCAATCTTTTAACAGGATGCATATTATTTCCAAATGCTTGTAATAAATTTACATTTTGAAAAACTTGAAAATTTACAGCATAAATTTCTGCTGCTGCTTGAAGCTCAACTGCAGTACCATAAGTATATGAATTTGACATAGCGCACTCATAATGTTGAGAAGAGCTATAACACTCTCCAAAAGTTTGCCACTTGGTTACAGCATGGGCTATAATATGTTGGCGCATGGTGCCATGGAAGCCTTGCCTACCAAATAAAAGGCAAGAAATAGATCTAAAAAGACAGGCTCCATCACCAATTATGGCAATAACTTAATTCGGCACCAAAACAAAACTAATAACTGCATAGTTTTGTTTGATTTTAAATGCACTTAAGCAGTGTCTATATAACTATTATATAATAAGCAAAATAGAAGACAAAAATATATAATGTTGCTTCAATTATTAAGTCTAAAATCGACTTATTTTTCTTGTGTGGAAAAAACAACAAATGAAATTAAAATTCGTTGATAGATATTTAAATATTTAAATAATATAGGTATGTTTGCCGTCTCGAGGTCATGGGTCAGTTCAAAACTCCACGTCGATCGGTGCAGACGTGTCAATAAATTCGCCCTGAAGACGGTTGCCGATGTGCAGCCGAAATATATTGGATTTAAAAATCATTAAATGGTTTTAATGTTTTTTAATTTTTAAAACACCCATGACCTCGAGCCGGCAAACATACCTACATCAAGAAGAAAGGTCGCTAACATCACACACATATTTAAATAATAACAATTGAATATTTTTTATAACTTATCATTAAATACGTGTTTTAAGTGAATATATATTAAAAAACTCACTGATCCAAAAATCAACATTCTTTGTTCACATAAAATATAAACTAAAATGCATAACTAATTCCCTCACCTTCGTATGTAAAAACATAAAGTGGAAAAGAGCATTACTGTTATTCCTCTAAGGAACAGACACCGAGCTCTTACATACAACGCTTGCACTTAAGAGCTAGGTGTGGGTGGTGCAAATTAATCAATGCCATTCCCTTAAATGCAGTCTCTTAGTTATGGTTATCTTAGCTTAGCTAAGTGAGTGCGGAGGAGGTAGGGATATTAAGATTTATGTTTGACATGCAGAGCGCGCGCTTAAACAAAAGAGTGAGCGTAAATGGGCATTCAAAATTTTTTTATCTAGCGGCAGTAATCAAGTTTTAAGCCGCTCTTTGGGAGCGCGACTCACAGGTATATTGCAGACATGCATAGATTCGCTCAGCTGTAAATGCCAAAGAGAATATATTACCTAGAGCGAACGTCCCGCTCTTTTTTGACACTGCTTGAAAAGGAATGTTCCGACGATTAGCTTTATTGTTTACTGCTTACGTTTAGCGGTTGCTCTACATTTTTAAAGAGAGCGCGGTGTATAGAGAACTGATAAAAAAAAGCTGATCACAACAAAGGGGCGGAGCATAGAGTAGTGACAAAACTGTAAACTTGGCCTTGAAAGTGTGCGATGTGCGAGACAAAGATTAGTTGTTGCCTAAATGCATTTCTCTTGTTGTTGTCGTAGAAGTTGAGTTTAGCAAATTTTAGTCTTTTGATTCAATCGCTTGCTGCTACCCTAGCAAGGAAGGGTAGTTTGACTTCATTTGAACTTAGCGTAATTGCAGTGGCGTAGCGAGGGGGGCGGCAAATTTGAGGTGCGGCAAATTCATTGCTCTCTCAAATAAATTTTTTTGTATATTAATGTTTAGGGACACACTGAAAATTTTATTCGCAATGTGCGTATCAATGACTTAGGAAAATCTGGCCACACTGGCGGCATTTGTTTACAAAAATTTACAACGCGTTGCAACGTAAAGAAAATACAAAGTGGAAATCATTATTGAGGTAGGAGGAATTCCCTTGATCTAATTGTTAAGTACAACACTTTATTACTCTCTAAGATTAAGCAATACTATCGATCTAGCTGTTAAGTGCAACACTGCATTACTTTGTAACATTACCATGTACTTAACATTAAGCGATGCATGTTTAGAGTTAGTTGGTAATCGGCATGTAAAGCGAACAATCGAAACACATCGGACTTAATAAAGAGCATTTGTGCATAATTGAAATCTACATTATTAAGCTTGGTCCTCGTTCATCTGTCGTTAAATTCAGTTTAATTTCTTCAAACTGCCAAATAACTTGAGGTTCGTACATGTTCATATTTGTTTTATTGTTTACTAGTTTACTAGCAGCGACCAAATGAAAAACGAGGACCCGCTTGCCTTACTGAAGTTTATAAATAATTCGAAATTAGAAGATTCGGTGTCTAATTTAATTGTGATGCTTCGAATTTTTCTCACGATTGCTATAAGCAATGCCAGCTGTGAGAGGAGCTTTTCGAAATTAAAATTAATAAAAAACTACCTAAGATCGACCATGACAACATTTAGGCTAACAAATCTAAGTATATTATCAATTGAGAATGAAATAAGTGAATCCTTAGATATTGATTCCATTATAAAGGAGTTTTCAATGCTCAAAATAAGAAAAATTAAATTTATAAATTAAAACGGAGTTAAAAATTGTTAAATTTTTTGGATGGGATGATGGGGTGGGGGGGCGGAAAATTTGCCTTCCGCCCCCGGCGGCACAACCATACGCTACGCCACTGCGTAATTGTATAGATAAATGCAATATACCTAAACATGATGTTTTTAATACAGGTTTACTAACATTTTGGCAATTAGGTATTGCATTATTAAGCTGAAAATGTTTAATATACAGTGCTTATCAAAATGATAAGACACATCAAAATTTTAAGTTTCTTCTCTTGCAAAATGTTTGTTGTTGGAAATTAAAAAAAATAAAGTATGAGGAACGAAAGTGCAAAGCATAGACTGTGAAAGTGGAAGTGCAAGAATTGTTCGTGTTTGCAAGCGTATCATAATTATAAGACACATTGGTTAAAAGTGAAGTTAAAGAGGTAGGATCGCGGATTTTAGCGCTTTTTATTGTTTGCAACAAGAGAATTGACTAAATTAATTAAAATGGGTCGCTCTAGTTTCCTTCAGGAGGAAGAAAAGGGCTCGATTCTTGCTTTTTCAAAGTCTGGCTGGACTGATAGCCAAATTTCCCGTGAAATTTGTCGAAGTCGCACTGCCATTGCAAATTTTTTGAAAAACCCAGAGAGTAACGGTAAAAAACGAAGCACTGGTCGAAACCCAATCTTAAATGAGCGTGAAAAACGGCGCATTATAAAGAACACAAGCAATTCGACAGAATCATGTGTCCAGCTTGCTTCACTTTCAGGCCAGAAAGTGTCTGCCATGACTGTGTGGCGCACTTCAAATAAGTCTAAGTACATTTGACGAGGTGTACTTAAGAAGGTACCCCATTTGACTCCACTTCACAAAGCGGCAAGGATCGATTTCGCGCTTAGAAACTTGGAAACAAACTGGGACTCGGTAAGAAAATGGTTATATGGGTACTTTGCATGTGTATTACCATTTTTTTTCAAAAGGTTATTTTTTCTGATGAGAAAAATTTAATCTGGACGGACCGGATGGATATCGCCATTACTGGCGTGATTTAAGAAAAGAACCGCTGCATTTTTTAAAGAGGAACTTTGGTGGCGGATCGGTCATGGTGAGGGGAGCGTTTAACAAGTTTGAAACGCTAAACTTGCAGTTTACCAGCTCCAGGATGAATAGTTCCGACTACATACAAGTGCTAGAAAGTAGTTTGCTATTATTCCTTTGCGAAAATAGGGAAGTCCCCTATATTTTTATGCAGGATAACGCGCGAATCCACACAAGTCACCAGACAAGGGCATTATAACAAGACTGTTCCGTCGATTTAATGGACTGGCCAGCATGCTCCCCGGATTTAAATCCAATTGAAAATGTGTGGGGGATACTGGCAAGACGTGTATATAAAGAAAACACAGTATACGGAAACATAACTGAACTTAAGGAAGCAATTTTAAGAGAATGGGGTTTCCTTGAGCCTCAGTTATTAAAAAACCTGTCAGACTCAATGAAAAAGCGGATTTTTGATGTTGGAAGAGCTCAGGGAAATTCAATTAATTATTAATTAATGAAATCTTAAACATATCATAACATATTTTTTATTTGTAAGCGTTAAATTCAAAGATGTCTTATCATTTTGATAGGGTTGAAAAAACCATTTTTTGTTAATTTGCTAAAAAAAAAATAAAAATGTTTGAAATACTGCTATAAAATGATTTAAACCTGTTGTCTATTCTATTTTCAAATAAATTAGCGAAATTTTTATTTTGCTATGTAAGGTGTCTTAGAAAATATTTGAAAAAAACAAAGTGTCTTATCATTGTGATAAGCACTGTATATACGGAATAATATAAACGTATTTTCTATTTAAATACTTCAAATAAGTAATATTTATCTGAAAAATATATATTAGGAGATTTCATTGACTATACTTAACTATTGACACTAAGGGTATTTTTACTGTGTGCCGTTTTTAAGTCTCAGCAACCAGCAAAATTTTGTTGTTTCCTTGTTTTGCATTTGCCCATTCTCGATGTGTATACACACAGCATTGTACAAACTAGGCGGGTATATTGCTTTTGGGGAATGTATGTAGCACGCAAAAGGAATTATTTCCGACCAAATTATATATATATACTATTGATCAGCATCATAAGGCGACTCGATTTGGCCATGTCGTTTGGCATAGAATTTAGGGTATAGGGTATCTCCCAGCGAGGTAGTCAAGTCCATTGTGGAAACAAAATTACGAAAATCTCGGCAAAGCTAGTCCAGGCAAAAATGAAACAAGTGACACGTATACTAATACTTATGTATTTTGTACCGCTACTTTCCGCTGGCGCTCCCCCTGTCCTACAATCAGATAGGCAAAGCCAGCTGCACTGGCTAGCGCGCAGCAATTGCCAGTACGCAAACGCACAGCGTTATTCTTTTCGTTAATCGGCATATTCCTTTTTGTATTTAAATACGTAAAATAAATAGATGCGTACACACAAAACGCAGTTTCTTATGAAATGACCATTTAATCAATCTAGAATTGCATTTGTGCGAATGTATGTAACAGGTTGAAGGATGCATATTCGACCCAATTATAAATATTGACTTTTGATTAGCAGTAACAGTGGAGTCGTTTTGGCCATTTCTTTATGAATACTGTCACTAACACGTTGAACTTTTCTTATGATTTTTTTTTTCATTCTGTTTTAAGACTTCGCAAATCTGGTCGCATTTACACGATGAAGTTTTTTCATTCAATGTTTTCTTTGTAAATGCAACTCTGATTTAAATTTATTGTCGATAAACATACATTTCGCAACGAATTCAACAAGTTCTTTGGTCCAAAACAATTTTATTAATAGTTAATAAGCCACAACAATGTATTTACTACTTGCACTAATATTTGCTTGTGCGATATGTCGTATCGATAGCTTTATTATTCACATCAAACACTGTGCAACTCTGTGCTTACATGCAATCGGAATAAGGCAAAGCAAAATGAGAAAAATAAATCATTGCTACAAAAGTCATGTAGCATTGCTTGCAGTCGTTACCCCTCTACACCCTTTGCCAACAAACGAATGTTACATTAGAAATAAGTTCATCGTGTAAAACGGTCCCAAGCTTTTATACTTGACCCTCTCATTTTTATGCTTTTTGTATACTCACACTTGCAGATTCAGGGGCATAAAGGCAGAAAAAAATTACGAAAATGTGGGCACAGCTAGTCAAGGCAAAATAGAAACAAATGAAACAAACAAATACACATACAAAGACCATATTATACAGGCAAAGCAAGCGAGGCGCGCAGCAATTGCCAGTTAGCTAACACACAGCGTTATTCTTCTTTGTTATCGGCGTATTGCTTCAAGGGTCAGAGTACATAATAATAAAATTAAAATATAAATTATTATTAGTCGTATAATCATGCATGTATGCACTATGCATCCCTGCAGTACGCTAGACCGGTACAAGACTAGCGATTTGCCTAGAACTCAGTGATGAGTACTGGTGCTCGCCGCAACACCAGCAATGCAATTTACCTAATGATTTTCCCTTCTGATGTCCGCAAAACGTACCGAGCGGTACGGCGGTGCATTACCACTAGCTAGCGATTTCCCTGGTACCGAAGGAGTAGTGAAATCGTTAGTTCGCCCTAATCGGCTATTTGGCTAGGGCTAGTCGCTAGTTATTTCTCTGGTTCACAAGGCCTAGTACGCCCTACTTAGCTATTTCGCTAGTACAAGTAACTAATATTTTCGCTGGTACAAAAATAGTAAGAAACAGACACAAAACTCTAAGGTTTAACATTAAACATCACTATTTAATTTTTAAAATAATGTACAAAAATTATTTATTTTCCCTTTATACATTGTATGTTACGTGTTATAGCGTATTTCCACTGCTCAGTTATTCTCAGTTATGTTAGTTAACAGTAACTGAGGTTCAGTTTGCATGTATTCTCCCATAAGGAATTAACTGAAGTAAAACTGACCGTAAATATTAACTGAAGAATAACTGAAGAGGAACTGGTTCACTTGAACACTTGTTCGATAAAACATCGCTGTTAATGGGCACTTTTAATGTAACAGTCGCAAAACAGATGATTGTGAATAGCAGAAATTGTGAATAAGTAAGCGCAATATTTAAAAATATACAAAATTGAATTAAAAATTTTGTTTTTTGATGAATTATTGTAGGAAACAATTGAACTGGGTGCCAAGGTTCAAAAGATTGCTTTTAAAACTGTGGGCGGATAATTTTGTTGCACTTAGGGCAGATCAGAATAAATCCCACGTATATAGGAAAATGGACTTGTACTGCTTGTGCAATGCAAGCAAAAATGCTTGTAGGCATTAAAAATAAGCCATAAATGTTGGCAACACGCTGTTACTTATTTGCAATGTACAATTTCGGTTAGATTTTCTCACTTTTTTGCAAAAAATACAAAGCAAAACAAACCGAACAGCTGATTTATTTACGGAGGTTCAGTTAACAGAGCAATGGAAACAGCTTTCGTCAGTTACTGTTAAAATTTACGGAAACGGAGCAATGGAAATAGGCTATTAGCCGCCTTGCTGGCGTCAACATACGTGATTTCCGCCCCCTTGCTGGCATTAAACAACAATTAGGAATAATCCAAAAGAAGGGGTCGAAATTGTCACTAATTAGGAGTCAACAAATTTTGTCACGTAAAAAAAAGCCATAAAACAAAAGCGCCAGAACCGCCAGTTCCCTAGCACTTCCCGGTTATAGATAAACATATTTGCAAAGTTTCAGGTTTTTAGCTTTAAGGGTGATGGAGAAACGCGCGTTTATACAGACGGACAGACAGCATGACGGACTAGAGCAATGAGTATTAAAACAAAGAGACGGTGATAGCAGAAAAGTAATCATTTCGTTTGCTACACGATGGGGACCTGAACATAGCTCGCCCAAAGTAACGAGAGCGGCAATTTCCCCTAAACACCATCAGCTGGCATTGTTTTAGTTATTGCCGCTTTGTTTTAGTTTCAAGGCTGGGCGCCATATTTGAATATAGACTTAAGTTATTTTTTTTTGTTTTTAAAACCATCGAAATAATTGATGGACACACATATCGATCTTTGACACCTTAAATTCTCAAGACATGTTTCAACATTTAAAACAAAACTTTAAGAATAGAATACCGCTTGAGTTTCCAGTGCTGAAAATTCCTAACGAACTCAGATATCTAATAGAAGAGGCTCATGTACCAGAAGACCTTGTGGATGAAAAAGATGCTTCAAACAACCTAATAGTTACAGACCAAGAAAATATTCTCAATATTATAGGCACCTACTTCCAATCTATTCATTCTCCAAAGAAAAATGGCCCAGATTATCCTACGCACAAAATGGTTGAGTTCTGTTTCCATAATTTTTCAGAAATGAAAAACCCAATTCGAAAAAGTGCAGACAAGAAAAGCCAACTTCAGGAACCAAAAATAAACAAATTCGCTGAGCAGCGAACAATGCGAAGATTATATATATTTAACATTCAACTTTAACAACTTGAGAAGCAAACTATCATCAGGGATAGATGAAATTCCAAATATAATTCTTAAAAACCTCTCAAACTCTGTAATATTGGAATATTGTGCATTGTTCAATAATATGCTTAATAATGCATACTTCCCTTACTAATAAAAATCAGCTTAAATGGATCTGTTGCCCAAAAAAGATAATGATCCTTATAATATTAACAATCTTCGCCCAATCAGGTTACTCCCAAATATAAGTTAGGTTTTTGAGACATGCGATAACATTAACATCAATAAGCACACCGAAAATACGAATATAATTAATGAAAATAAATTTGGATTTAAGTACAAGCATTCTACAATACTCGACATAAATTGCCTAGCATCTGATGTTCATTGGAGCTGGAATCAAAAAAAAAATGTGTTGGAGTTTGCCCCATAGATTTGGGAAAAGCATTTGATGGAGATTGGATTAAAGGACTTATGTGAAAACTTATATAAGTTTTCACAGCACATGCTAATATTAATACATAATCTGGGGTGTGCCAGCCATCAAAACCAACCGAATTCCAACCTAAAGCCAACCTTGAGCTGGTTTTAGGTGTGTCAGAGCCCAGTTCGAGATGATTTTGAAACCTCAAGAAATTTGGCCAGAGATTTGGTTAGTTTAAGCAATATTAAATGTCTAATGAATAACAAGTGCTACTTTTTCGAAAGGTAATTTTAAGCTTAGTTGCATTTAGCAACTTGAATTTAAACATATTTTAATTCATGATTTTTGATTTTAATAAACGTGCCAAACCATCCCTAACAGGAGAGGTGCCACCTTGTTCGTTTAACAATAACTATTATTCGGAGTCTTTAATAGATCAATTTTAAAGACACTTTTTGTGACAAGTAGACATAAAACAAGTAAAAACGTTGCAGTCGGACGCAACCGACTGCGGAATACTTTGATACCAGTAAAAGAACGGTTGATAAGGGGGAATCCAGGGGCGAAGGGAGTGGGCCATGTGGTAAACATCGCCAGCTATCATGTTACCAAATTTGGTGACTTTAGCTCAAAAACTGTGGAAGATAACTTAACTCCCAAATTTAAAAGGTGGGCTTCTGAGATAGGCGTGGCATCTAAATTTTTGAATCAAATGTTTTTAACTGTCACTATCTATCTGCCTACCAAGTTTGGTGGCTCTAGCTCAAAAACTGTTAAAGATATAGCCGATTCCGATTTTATAAGGCGGGTGGCTTAGGTGGGCGTGGCATTCAAAATTTTGATGCAGATCTTTGGTAGATGCTGCCTTCTATCTTTCTACCCAATTTACGGGCTCTAGCTTAAAAACTATAAGAGATATCGAAATTTCCGATTTTAAATAGTGGGCGGCAGAGGTGGGCGTGGCATCCTAATTTTTGATGCAGACCTTTTGTAGATGTCACCATATATCTTTCTACCAATTTTGGTGACTCTAGCTCGAAAAATGTGAAAACTATAGGCGTTTCCATTTTCAAGTAGAAGGGGGGATGGGGGCGGAATCAGGGGGCGTGGCATCAAAAATTTTGATGCATTTTTTGGGGAACGTCAATATCTATCTTCACACAAAATTTGGTGGCTCTAGCCCAAAAAATGTGAAAACTATAGGCGTTTCCAATTTCTTAGTGATGGGGGCGAAATCAGGGGGCGTGGCATCCAAGTTTTGATGGGGAACGTCATTACCTATCTTGACACAAAATTTGGTGGCTCTAGCCCAAAAAATGTGAAAACTATAGGCGTTTCCAATTTCATGGAGAAATTCCGACCAAATTATATATATATACTATTGATCAGCATCATAAGGCGACTCGATTTGGCCATGTCGTTTGGCATAGAATTTAGGGTATAGGGTATCTCCCAGCGAGGTAGTCAAGTCCATTGTGGAAACAAAATTACGAAAATCTCGGCAAAGCTAGTCCAGGCAAAAATGAAACAAGTGACACGTATACTAATACTTATGTATTTTGTACCGCTACTTTCCGCTGGCGCTCCCCCTGTCCTACAATCAGATAGGCAAAGCCAGCTGCACTGGCTAGCGCGCAGCAATTGCCAGTACGCAAACGCACAGCGTTATTCTTTTCGTTAATCGGCATATTCCTTTTTGTATTTAAATACGTAAAATAAATAGATGCGTACACACAAAACGCAGTTTCTTATGAAATGACCATTTAATCAATCTAGAATTGCATTTGTGCGAATGTATGTAACAGGTTGAAGGATGCATATTCGACCCAATTATAAATATTGACTTTTGATTAGCTGTAACAGTGGAGTCGTTTTGGCCATTTCTTTATGAATACTGTCACTAACACGTTGAACTTTTCTTATGATTTTTTTTCATTCTGTTTTAAGACTTCGCAAATCTGGTCGCATTTACACGATGAAGTTTTTTCATTCAATGTTTTCTTTGTAAATGCAACTCTGATTTAAATTTATTGTCGATAAACATACATTTCGCAACGAATTCAACAAGTTCTTTGGTCCAAAACAATTTTATTAATAGTTAATAAGCCACAACAGTGTATTTACTACTTGCACTAATATTTGCTTGTGCGATATGTCGTATCGATAGCTTTATTATTCACATCAAACACTGTGCAACTCTGTGCTTACATGCAATCGGAATAAGGCAAAGCAAAATGAGAAAAATAAATCATTGCTACAAAAGTCATGTAGCATTGCTTGCAGTCGTTACCCCTCTACACCCTTTGCCAACAAACGAATGTTACATTAGAAATAAGTTCATCGTGTAAAACGGTCCCAAGCTTTTATACTTGACCCTCTCATTTTTATGCTTTTTGTATACTCACACTTGCAGATTCAGGGGCATAAAGGCAGAAAAAAATTACGAAAATGTGGGCACAGCTAGTCAAGGCAAAATAGAAACAAATGAAACAAACAAATACACATACAAAGACCATATTATACAGGCAAAGCAAGCGAGGCGCGCAGCAATTGCCAGTTAGCTAACACACAGCGTTATTCTTCTTTGTTATCGGCGTATTGCTTCAAGGGTCAGAGTACATAATAATAAAATTAAAATATAAATTATTATTAGTCGTATAATCATGCATGTATGCACTATGCATCCCTGCAGTACGCTAGACCGGTACAAGACTAGCGATTTGCCTAGAACTCAGTGATGAGTACTGGTGCTCGCCGCAACACCAGCAATGCAATTTACCTAATGATTTTCCCTTCTGATGTCCGCAAAACGTACCGAGCGGTACGGCGGTGCATTACCACTAGCTAGCGATTTCCCTGGTACCGAAGGAGTAGTGAAATCGTTAGTTCGCCCTAATCGGCTATTTGGCTAGGGCTAGTCGCTAGTTATTTCTCTGGTTCACAAGGCCTAGTACGCCCTACTTAGCTATTTCGCTAGTACAAGTAACTAATATTTTCGCTGGTACAAAAATAGTAAGAAACAGACACAAAACTCTAAGGTTTAACATTAAACATCACTATTTAATTTTTAAAATAATGTACAAAAATTATTAATTTTCCCTTTATACATTGTATGTTACGTGTTATAGCGTATTTCCACTGCTCAGTTATTCTCAGTTATGTTAGTTAACAGTAACTGAGGTTCAGTTTGCATGTATTCTCCCATAAGGAATTAACTGAAGTAAAACCGACCGTAAATATTAACTGAAGAATAACTGAAGAGGAACTGGTTCACTTGAACACTTGTTCGATAAAACATCGCTGTTAATGGGCACTTTTAATGTAACAGTCGCAAAACAGATGATTGTGAATAGCAGAAATTGTGAATAAGTAGGCGCAATATTTAAAAATATACAAAATTGAATTAAAAATTTTGTTTTTTGATGAATTATTGTAGGAAACAATTGAACTGGGTGCCAAGGTTCAAAAGATTGCTTTTAAAACTGTGGGCGGACAATTTTGTTGCACTTAGGGCAGATCAGAATAACTCCCACGTATATAGGAAAATGGACTTGTACTGCTTGTGCAATGCAAGCAAAAATGCTTGTAGGCATTAAAAATAAGCCATAAATGTTGGCAACACGCTGTTACTTATTTGCAATGTACAATTTCGGTTAGTTTTTCTCACTTTTTTGCAAAAATACAAAGCAAAACAAACCGAACAGCTGATTTATTTACGGAGGTTCAGTTAACAGAGCAATGGAAACAGCTTTCGTCAGTTACTGTTAAAATTTAAAATTTAGTATTAAAACAAAGAGACGGTGATAGCAGAAAAGTAATCATTTCGTTTGCTACACGATGGCGACCTGAACATAGCTCGCCCAAAGCACTAACCAAATAATGTTATAGATGGGACATTTCTAGTACTGTTTTGGTTTCCACTAAACTGTGAACGAGAGTGACCCATGATTGTTAACATTATGTTATGCTCGCTCAAAATGTTAACACATAGCAGAGAGACCCAAGTATGTTTCAGTTTGTATTCACTTTCAGTGGCTTTTAGTGGAAAGGGGGAAGCGGCGGTAAAAATACACTTGTGTTTGTATACGTGTGCATTTGCTTCATATTTTGCTGGGCAAACTTTGCCGAGGTTTTTGTTTCAATCCGCTTGTTGCTGCCTAGCAAGGAAGGGTAGTTTGACTTTACTTTAAATTTCGTTTAATAACTAGATAAAAGCAATATGATATGTATAATATATGTTTACTAATATTTTGGATATTAGGTAGGGCATTATTAAATCATCTAACACGTTGAATATAACACAATAAATACGAAATAAAATAAACTTGTTTTGTATTTGAATACTTAAAATAAATTTTATATAATAATATAACAATAATGTAATAATTAAATATTTAAACAAAGGGTAGTTTTTACGTTGTGCTGTTTTTGCGTCTCAGCCACCAGCAAGTGCTGTTATTGCATTTGCCCATTCTCGATGTGTATACACTCGAATGATAGATATACATACATACATAAATGATCATTCTTGTGTACACACACATCACGCTGCCGCTTGTTGTGAAATTAGATGAGGACTTATAACTTTTCTATTGATGGAACGGGTATATTGGCCTGTGCTAATGTATGTAACAGGCAGAAGGAAATTATTTACGGCCCCATTATATATATATTTTCTTGTTCAGCATCAATGTGCGTATCGATTTGCCAATATATGAACGAATAATGTTAAGGGCATAGGGTATCTCCTAGTCAGTCTTAATAAATATGCTGGGCATTCATACTTTGGTGGGCTAGCAATGTTTGAGATTTTGCACTTTTGTCTTTTTCGATGCCCTGCATACGCATGTGTGTGTGCATGAATGTATATGCAGAATGAACCTAAGTACATATTTTTAGTTGTGCGGTATAATCTATACAAAAAATAATTGTAAAATAAATAGATGTACTTAAATAAAAATAGTCGGCCAAATATTTTTAAATTTTTTAAATATAAAAAGAATATTTGCAATCCCAAAAGCCCGCCCTTGACCTGTTAGAAATTAAATCATAGATGTTGAGGCAGGTCAATAAATTCCAAAACAAATGGCTCGCATACATATAAACATTCTGCATATACATTCCAGCACACACACATGCGTATGCAGGGCATTGAAAAAGACAAATTTGTAAAATCTCAAACATTACTAGTCCACCAAAGTATGAAGCAAATGCACACGTATACAAATACTAATGTATTTTAACCGTTGCTTGCTTTCCGCCGCCGCTTCCCCCTTTCCCCTAAAAGCCGCTGAAAGTGAATACAAACTGAAACATACTTGGGTCTCTCTGCTATGAGTTAACATTTTGAGCGAGCATAACATAATGTTAACAATCATGGGTCACTCTCGTTCACAGTTTAGTGGAAACCAAAACAGTACTAGAAATGTCCCATCTTTAACATTATTTGGTTAGTGCCCAAAGTAACGAGAGCGGCAATTTCCCCTAAACACCATCAGCTGGCATTGTTTTAGTTATTGCCGCTTTGTTTTAGTTTCAAGGCTGGGCGCCATATTTGAATATAGACTTAAGTTATTTTTTTTTGTTTTTAAAACCATCGAAATAATTGATGGACACACATATCGATCTTTGACACCTTAAATTCTCAAGACATGTTTCAACATTTAAAACAAAACTTTAAGAATAGAATACCGCTTGAGTTTCCAGTGCTGAAAATTCCTAACGAACTCAGATATCTAATAGAAGAGGCTCATGTACCAGAAGACCTTGTGGATGAAAAAGATGCTTCAAACAACCTAATAGTTACAGACCAAGAAAATATTCTCAATATTATAGGCACCTACTTCCAATCTATTCATTCTCCAAAGAAAAATGGCCCAGATTATCCTACGCACAAAATGGTTGAGTTCTGTTTCCATAATTTTTCAGAAATGAAAAACCCAATTCGAAAAAGTGCAGACAAGAAAAGCCAACTTCAGGAACCAAAAATAAACAAATTCGCTGAGCAGCGAACAATGCGAAGATTATATATATTTAACATTCAACTTTAACAACTTGAGAAGCAAACTATCATCAGGGATAGATGAAATTCCAAATATAATTCTTAAAAACCTCTCAAACTCTGTAATATTGGAATATTGTGCATTGTTCAATAATATGCTTAATAATGCATACTTCCCTTACTAATAAAAATCAGCTTAAATGGATCTGTTGCCCAAAAAAGATAATGATCCTTATAATATTAACAATCTTCGCCCAATCAGGTTACTCCCAAATATAAGTTAGGTTTTTGAGACATGCGATAACATTAACATCAATAAGCACACCGAAAATACGAATATAATTAATGAAAATAAATTTGGATTTAAGTACAAGCATTCTACAATATTCGACATAAATTGCCTAGCATCTGATGTTCATTGGAGCTGGAATCAAAAAAAAATGTGTTGGAGTTTGCCCCATAGATTTGGGAAAAGCATTTGATGGAGATTGGATTAAAGGACTTATGTGAAAACTTATATAAGTTTTCACAGCACATGCTAATATTAATACATAATCTGGGGTGTGCCAGCCATCAAAACCAACCGAATTCCAACCTAAAGCCAACCTTGAGCTGGTTTTAGGTGTGTCAGAGCCCAGTTCGAGATGATTTTGAAACCTCAAGAAATTTGGCCAGAGATTTGGTTAGTTTAAGCAATATTAAATGTCTAATGAATAACAAGTGCTACTTTTTCGAAAGGTAATTTTAAGCTTAGTTGCATTTAGCAACTTGAATTTAAACATATTTTAATTCATGATTTTTGATTTTAATAAACGTGCCAAACCATCCCTAACAGGAGAGGTGCCACCTTGTTCGTTTAACAATAACTATTATTCGGAGTCTTTAATAGATCAATTTTAAAGACACTTTTTTGTGACAAGTAGACATAAAACAAGTAAAAACGTTGCAGTCGGACGCAACCGACTGCGGAATACTTTGATACCAGTAAAAGAACGGTTGATAAGGGGGAATCCAGGGGCGAAGGGAGTGGGCCATGTGGTAAACATCGCCAGCTATCATGTTACCAAATTTGGTGACTTTAGCTCAAAAACTGTGGAAGATAACTTAACTCCCAAATTTAAAAGGTGGGCTGCTGAGATAGGCGTGGCATCTAAATTTTTGAATCAAATGTTTTTAACTGTCACTATCTATCTGCCTACCAAGTTTGGTGGCTCTAGCTCAAAAACTGTTAAAGATATAGCCGATTCCGATTTTATAAGGCGGGTGGCTTAGGTGGGCGTGGCATTCAAAATTTTGATGCAGATCTTTGGTAGATGCTGCCTTCTATCTTTCTACCCAATTTACGGGCTCTAGCTTAAAAACTATAAGAGATATCGAAATTTCCGATTTTAAATAGTGGGCGGCAGAGGTGGGCGTGGCATCCTAATTTTTGATGCAGACCTTTTGTAGATGTCACCATATATCTTTCTACCAATTTTGGTGACTCTAGCTCGAAAAATGTGAAAACTATAGGCGTTTCCATTTTCAAGTAGAAGGGGGGATGGGGGCGGAATCAGGGGGCGTGGCATCCAAAATTTTGATGCAGTTATTTTAGGGACATGACTAGCTATCTGCGTGCAAAATTTGGTAACTCTAGCTGTAAGAATGTGAGAAATATTTGGTTTTATCGGTTTTCAGTTATCGAATTATTCTTTATCTGTATCGTCTATAGATAAACATAATTGCAAAGTTTCAAGTCTCTAGCTTTACGGGTGTCGAAAAAAGTTGCGTTCATACAGACGGACGGACGGACAGACGGACAGCATGACGGACATTGCACAAAACCAATATACTATGAGACCTTCGGTATCAAAGTATAAAAATCGTACTTTAATGTAACAAAATTGTATGGTTGAGCAGTGTACAGTTAATTGTAAATTTTGCTAAGTTATTGCAGCAAACCTTTTTTTTATGAGGTGGCAACTTTTGCGGTGTTCGTTAGGTGTGTGAATGTCTACAGTAAGAAGAAAAATGTTATTTATGGAAAATCATTGTGCCGCCAAAATGTAAGTTGAATTAAAATTGCATTCAATTCCTTGTATTGCATTTATTTCATAATTGCTCCATAGGAGAAAACACCGTTCACCACAGCAGGACGAAATATTCGAGAAATGTATGGAGAAGTATCCGGACATTGCACAGGGGATCAGCCGTGGTGATAGAGTGACCGTATCGGCGGCTTGGATTGTGTTCGCCAACGGACCCCCGTGCATGTCAGTGGACGAGTGGAAAAGAGTAAGTATTGTCACATTCACATGTAACCATTAATTAACTAATTTGTTTCAGGTGTGGAAAGATTAGAAACAATCTATTTAAAAACAAGTAAGAAGGCTCTAGTCGAGATTTCCCGACTAGGCGATACCCAACTAAACTGACTAAACTTCAATCTTCGATATCTCTGGTGTTTCTTAACCGATTTCGATGAAATTTTCAGAAAAGTTCTATCGTTACCCACTATTTCAACCCCCATTTTTACATTTTCCAAATTCGAGAAATTTTTGTAATCGATTCCATGTGTATATCGAAAACGGAAATAGTTATCGAAAATCAGAAACAAAATTGTACTGCCTAGGACTTAGATGAGCTTATGTTTAAAATCTGAAGTCTCTAGCTCTTATAGTCTCTGAGATCTACGCGTTCATACATACAGACGGACAGACGGACAGACGGACATGGCTATATCGACTCGGCTGTTGATGCTGATCAAGAATTTATATACTTTATAGGGTCGGAGATGCTTCCTTCTGCCTGTTACATACTTTTGCACAAAAACATTATACCCCTTTTACCCATTTCATGGGTTCGGGGTATAAAAAGTTGTGCAACAACAAGATGGAGGAGCGGGCAACTGGCGGCGGGCCTTTTAAGCAGCAGGAGCTGTCCACAACCGAGCACGCCCTAGCTGCTGTACTCAAGCTGGAGTATGTGGTTGAAGGAGTGTCAGGAGTCTCGGCATGTGGCCTTACTTAACTGTCAGATTTTTCGACGTCATTGATGCCGAGGAAAATGGTCATATAAAAATGGTAACTTTTAGAAAAATATTTAAAAAAATTAATGAATTTTATTACAGAAAGTACCACAAAGAGGATGAGATTGGATGCTCCGGATGTTGAGCAAATATTCGTCGAAGAACCGGAAGTGGCAAAAGGTGTGCCCATAAGGACGCCAGGCAAATCAGGCGCCGGTGTTGCTGCAAGCGGCAGCAATGCGTCGCACTCATTAGGGAGATGTGCGAGATTGCGAGGCAGCAACTGAAGGACCGAAAAGATCATAATGCACTATTGCAAAAATTTTTGAAAAATATGCAAAAAAACAAGTAAAAACGTTGCAGTCGGACGCAACCGACTGCGGAATACTTTGATACCAGCTTGCAAAGGAGTGGGCCGGGTGGTAATCATCGCCAGCTATCATGTTACCAAATTTTATGACTTTACCTCAAAAACTGTGGAAGATGACTTAACTTCCAAATTTATAAGGTGGGCGGCAGAGGTGGACGTGGCATCCAAATTTTTGAATCAAATGTTTTTAACTGTCACCATTTATCTTCCTACCAAGTTTGGAGGCTCTAGCTCAAAAACTCTTAAAGATATAGCCGATTCCAATTTTATAAGGCGGGTGGCTTAGGTGGGCGTGGCATCCAAAACTTTGATGCAGATCTTTGGTAGATGCTGCCTTCTATCTTTCTACCCAATTTACGGGCTCTAGCTTAAAAACTATAAGAGATATCGAAATTTCCGATTTTAAATAGTGGGCGGCAGAGGTGGGCGTGGCATCCTAATTTTTGATGCAGACCTTTTGTAGATGTCACCATATATCTTCCTACCAATTTTGGTGACTCTAGCTCGAAAAATGTGAAAACTATAGGCGTTTCCATTTTCAAGTAGAAGGGGGATGGGGGCGGAATCAGGGGGCGTGGCATCAAAAATTTTGATGCATTTTTTTGGGGAACGTCAATATCTATCTTCACACAAAATTTGGTGGCTCTAGCCCAAAAAATGTGAAAACTATAGGCGTTTCCAATTTCATGGAGAAGGGGGGATGGGGGCGGAATCAGGGGGCGTGGCATCCAAAATTTTGATGCAGTTATTTCAGGGACATGACTAGCTATCTGCGTGCAAAATTTGGTAACTCTAGCTGTAAGAATGTGAGAAATATTTGGTTTTATCGGTTTTCAGTTATCGAATTTATCGATTTCCCAGCCTCCTAGTAGGCGTGGCAACCCAATCTTGACACTTTATCTGTATCGTCTATAGATAAACATAATTGCAAAGTTTCAAGTCTCTAGCTTTACGGGTGTCGAAAAAAGTTGCGTTCATACAGACGGACGGACGGACAGACGGACAGCATGACGGACATTGCACAAAACCAATATACTATGAGACCTTCGGTATCAAAGTATAAAAATCGTACTTTAATGTAACAAAATTGTATGGTTGAGCAGTGTACAGTTAATTGTAAATTTTGCTAAGTTATTGCAGCAAACCTTTTTTTATGAGGTGGCAACTTTTGCGGTGTTCGTTAGGTGTGTGAATGTCTACAGTAAGAAGAAAAATGTTATTTATGGAAAATCATTGTGCCGCCAAAATGTAAGTTGAATTAAAATTGCATTCAATTCCTTGTATTGCATTTATTTTATAATTGCTCCATAGGAGAAAACACCGTTCACCACAGCAGGACGAAATATTCGTGAAATGTATGGAGAAGTATCCGGACATTGCACAGGGGATCAGCCGTGGTGATAGAGTGACCGTATCGGCGGCTTGGATTGTGTTCGCCAACGGACCCCCGTGCATGTCAGTGGACGAGTGGAAAAGAGTAAGTATTGTCACATTCACATGTAACCATTAATTAACTAATTTGTTTCAGGTGTGGAAAGATTAGAAACAATCTATTTAAAAACAAGTAAGAAGGCTCTAGTCGAGATTTCCCGACTAGGAGATACCCAACTAAACTGACTAAACTTCAATCTTCGATATCTCTGGTGTTTCTTAACCGATTTCGATGAAATTTTCAGAAAAGTTCTATCGTTACCCACTATTTCAACCCCCATTTTTACATTTTCCAAATTCGAGAAATTTTTGTAATCGATTCCATGTGTATATCGAATACGGAAATAGTTATCGAAAATCAGAAACAAAATTGTACTGCCTAGGACTTAGATGAGCTTATGTTTAAAATCTGAAGTCTCTAGCTCTTATAGTCTCTGAGATCTACGCGTTCATACATACAGACGGACAGACGGACATGGCTATATCGACTCGGCTGTTGATGCTGATCAAGAATTTATATACATTATAGGGACGGAGATGCTTCCTTCTGCCTGTTACATACTTTTGCACAAAAACATTATACCCCTTTTACCCATTTCATGGGTTCGGGGTATAAAAAGTTGTGCAACAACAAGATGGAGGAGCGGGCAACTGGCGGCGGGCCTTTTAAGCAGCAGGAGCTGTCCACAACCGAGCACGCCCTAGCTGCTGTACTCAAGCTGGAGTATGTGGTTGAAGGAGTGTCAGGAGTCTCGGCATGTGGCCTTACTTAACTGTCAGATTTTTTCGACGTCATTGATGCCGAGGAAAATGGTCATATAAAAATGGTAACTTTTAGAAAAATATTTAAAAAAATTAATGAATTTTATTACAGAAAGTACCACAAAGAGGATGAGATTGGATGCTCCGGATGTTGAGCAAATATTCGTCGAAGAACCGGAAGTGGCAAAAGGTGTGCCCATAAGGACGCCAGGCAAATCAGGCGCCGGTGTTGCCGCAAGCGGCAGCAATGCGTCGCACTCATTAGGGAGATGTGCGAGATTGCGAGGCAGCAACTGAAGGACCGAAAAGATCATAATGAGCTATTGCAAAAATTTTTGAAAAATATGCAAAAAAACAAGTAAAAACGTTGCAGTCGGACGCAACCGACTGCGGAATACTTTGATACCAGCTTGCAAAGGAGTGGGCCGGGTGGTAATCATCGCCAGCTATCATGTTACCAAATTTTATGACTTTACCTCAAAAACTGTGGAAGATGACTTAACTTCCAAATTTATAAGGTGGGCGGCAGAGGTGGACGTGGCATCCAAATTTTTGAATCAAATGTTTTTAACTGTCACCATTTATCTTCGTACCAAGTTTGGAGGCTCTAGCTCAAAAACTCTTAAAGATATAGCCGATTCCAATTTTATAAGGCGGGTGGCTTGTGTGGGCGTGGCATCCAAAATTTTGATGCAGATCTTTGGTAGATGTTGCCATCTATCTTTCTACCGAATTTAGGGGCTCTAGCTTAAAACTGTAAGAGATATCGATATTTCCGATTTTAAATGGTGGGCGGCAGAGGTGGGCGTGGCATCCAAATTTTTGATGCAGATCTTTTGTAGATGTCACCATATATCTTCCTACCAAATTTGGTCACTCAAAAAATGTGGAAGATACATGCATAACAGTTTTAACAACGGCGGAGGGTGAGGCGGAAGGTGTGGGCGTGGCATCCAAATTTTTGATGCAGTTTTTGGGAAAACTTCACTACCTATCTTCACACAAAATTTGGTGGCTCTAGCTCAAAACATGTGAAAACTATAGGCGTTTCCAATTTCAAGGAGAAGGGGGGATGGGGGCGGAATCTGGGGGCGTGGCATCCAAAATTTTGATGCAGTTTTTTGGGGAACGTCAATATCTATCTTGACACAAAATTTGGTGGCTCTAGCCCAAAAAATGTGAAAACTATAGGCGTTTCCAATTTCAAGGAGCAGGCAGGATGTCCGTCAGACCGTCTGTCCGTCTGTATGAACGCAACTTTTTTCGACACCCGTAAAGCTAGAGATTTGAAACTTTGCAATTATGTTTGTCTATAGGCGCGACAGACAAAGAGTTAAGATTGGGGTGCCACGCCTACTAGGAGGCTGGGAAATCGATAAATTCGATAACTGAAAACCGATAAAACCAAATATTTCTCACATTCTTACAGCTAGAGTTACCAAATTTTGCACGCAGATAGCTAGTCATGTTCTGAAAAAACTGCATCAAAAGTTTGGATGCCGCGCCCACTCCTTCCGCCCCCATCATTCCTGCTCCTTGAAACTGGAAACGCCTATAGTTTTTACATTTTTGGGCTAGAGACACCAAATTTTGTGTCAAGATAGATATTGCCGTTCCACAAAAATATGCATCAAAATTTTGGATGCCACGCCCCCTGATTCCGCCCCCATCCCTCCTTCACCATGAAATTGGAAACGCCTATAGTTTTCACATTTTTTGGGCTAGAGCCACAAAATTTTGTGTCAAGATATTTACTGACGTTCCCCATCAAAACTTGGATGCCACGCCCCCTGATTCCCTGACAGTTAAAAACATTAAATTCAAAACTTTGGATGCCACGCCCACCAAAGCCACCCGCCTTATAAAATCGGAATCGGCTATATCTTTAACAGTTTTTTAGCTAGAGCCACCAAACTTATTAGGAAGATAGATAGTGACAGTTAAAAACATTTGATTCAAAAATTTGGATGCCACGCCTACCTCTGCCGCCCACCTTTTAAATTTGGGAGTTAAGTTATCTTCCACAGTTTTTGAGCTAAAGTCACCAAATTTGGTAACATGATAGCTGGCGATGTTTACCACATGGCCCACTCCCTTCGCCCCTGCATTCCCCCTTATCAACCGTTATTTTACTGGTATCAAAGTATTCCGCAGTCGGTTGCGTCCGACTGCAACGTTTTTACTTGTTTTTATTATATTTATTACAAAATAATTCTTATCACTAATCTAACAATTAACATAAAATTATTTTGAGTGCCTTTGTTGGAAGTTGGCAATAATTCGTATATGGGTGCCGTCAATGCATCCAATCACGCACGGTATGCTAAACTTTAAAAAAAAAAAAAGATTTTGGTGATTAAATCTTTGCCGCCGTCTGAGCGAGTTTCATAAAACGAGGACCAAGCCTTCTTTCAAGGATTGGAAGCACAATCCATAACGTTTTACAAACTATTGATCGAGAAACTGCCAAATCCTTGTCCTTCCCAATCACTCCCTGAAAACTACCAACACACCAAAGCCTAGCACTATTGCCAGTCGCAGTATTGACGAAATTGATGATGATGGCATGTCATCCTCAATTAGGTGAAATATCATCATAAAAATCTCCTTATCAACGCGATAATTATATCGAAATCTGGTAAGTTAAATTCAATTAAACACTTGCAACAATTCTATTGTAGGCCAAAAAAAAACATACGTGCTGTCACAAGTCGATAGTGGATCCGATGCGCTTCTAAGTAGCCGGCGCTCAACTGGGCGGCTGGGCCGGAGCGATGAAGAGAGAGCCAACACTTTTGCGGATCATCTGCAAAATGTTTTCCAACCTTATCCTGCTACAAACGCGCTCGCACTTCCGACCTTACTAAACAACTCTCTGAGCCAACATCAGCCAATTGTGTTTCGCCCGAATGAAGTCGCAAGAATTATCAACCAGCATCTAAATCCAAAAAAATCCCCGGGCTGGGACTTAATATCCGCAAAGATGATTATTGAGCTTCACTATTGTGCAGTCTGCATCATTGCACAGTTATTCAATGCAATCACACAACTCGGCCACATTCCAGAGAGATGGAAGAAGTCTATCATCATAATGATTCCAAAGCTTGGTAAAGATAGAACAGTTCCCTCGTCGTATAGACCTATAAGCCTTTTATCGTGTCTATCAAAACTCTTCGAAAAATGTTTGCTGACTCGGATTAATCAATTCCTGAATCTTAATAACATAATCCCATCACATCAATTCGGTTTTCGTGAAAAACACGGAACTATTGAGCAGGTCAACCGCATAACATCAGAAATACGAGGCGCGTTCGAAAAACGAGAATACTGCACTGCAATATTTTTGGATGTGTCTCAGGCGTTCGACAGAGTCTGGTTGGAAGGTCTGATGTACAAGATCAAAACAACGCTCCCAGTCAACACACATAAACTGTTAAAGTCGTACCTCTACGACAGGAAGTTTGCAGTAAGATGCAACTCTGCAATATCCGACGAACACCGTATTGAAGCTGGCGTTCCTCAGGGCAGCGTACTTGGGCCGACACTTTACGTACTCTACACATCAGACATCCCAACATGCAGAGGCCTAACAGCATCAACCTTTGCTGACGATACAGCTATTCTTAGCCGCTCCAGATGCCCACTGCAAGCAACAACACAACTTGCTCGTCACATCGTTAACGTAGAAAACTGGCTATCCGACTGGCGTATTAAGGTAAACGAACAAAAATGTAAACATGTAACTTTCACCCTAAACAGGCAAGACTGTCCACCACTCACGTTTAACAACACCCCATTCCCGAAAGCAAACGAAGTAACGTACTTGGGAGTACACTTGGACAGAAGACTTACATGGCGCAGGCACATTGAAGCTAAGAGTACACAGCTTAAACTCAAAGCCAATAGCCTCCATTGGCTTATCAACGCTCGCTCTGCGGTATGTCTGGACTACAAGGTTCTGCACTACAACTCCGTCTTGAATCCAATCTGGACCTATGGCTGCCAGCTATGGGGTAACGCGTGCAGCACTAACAGCGACATCGTGCAAAGAGCCCAGTCGAAGATCCTAAGAACTATCACCGGGGCACCGTGGTACGTTCGCAACGAAAACATACAAAGGGACTTAAACGTACCATCGGTCAGGGAAGTCATAGCGGAACACAAGGAAAGGTACATGAGCAAGCTCTCATCGCACCCAAACAATCTCGAGAGAGGCCTCACAAAGACGTGCAGCCGATCCCGCCTTCATCGTAATGATCTTCCTACCCAGCGATGAGTTGAGGAACGCGATTCCAATCTATCAGTTCAAAAAGTAACTGTTAGTAATTAATGTTTGTAAGATTTGTAAACTTTTTGTCAGTTCCTTGTTCCTATATATTAAGGGATATAATCCAAAAATAAATAGCACAGCTAAAAAAAAAAAAAAAAAAAACTATTTCTTTCGCCAACTCTTCTTTTCTTAGCAAGTCAATAAAAAACAAGTAAAAACGTTGCAGTCGGACGCAACCGACTGCGGAATACTTTGATACCAGTAAAATAACGGTTGATAAGGGGGAATGCAGGGGCAAAGGGAGTGGGCCATGTAATAAACATTGCCAGCTATCATGTTACCAAATTTGGTGACTTAAGCTCAAAAACTGTGGAAGATAACTTAACTCCCAAATTTAAAAGGTGGGCGGCAGAGGAAGGCGTGGCATCCAAATTTTTGAATCAAATGTTTTTAACTGTCACCATCCATATTCATAAAAAGTTTGGTGGCTCTACCTCAAAAACTGTTAGAGATATAGCCGATTCCGATTTTATAAGGCGGGTGGCTCTGGTGGGCGTGGCATTCAAAATTTTGATGGAGAAATTTGGTAGATGCTGCCTTCTATCTTTCTACTCAATTTACGGGCTCTAGCTTAAAAACTATAAGAGATATCGAAATTTCCGATTTTAAATAGTGGGCGGCAGAGGTGGGCGTGGCATCCTAATTTTTGATGCATACCTTTTGTAGATGTCACCATATATCATCCTACCAAATTTGGTGACTCTAGCTCGAAAAATGTTAAAAATATAGGCGTTTCCAATTTCAAGTAGAAGGGGGGATATTGGCGGAATCAGAGGGCGTGGCATCCAAAATTTTGATTCATTTTCTTAGGGAACGTCAAAATCTTTCTTCACACAAAGTTTGGAGGCTCTAGCCCAAAAAATATGAAAACTATAGGCGTTTCCAATTTCTTGGAGCAGGGGGGGATGGGGGCGGAATCAGGGGGCGTGGCATCCAAGTTTTGATGGGGAACGTCAGAACCTATCTTGACACAAAATTTGGTGGCTCTAGCCCAAAAAATGTGAAAACTATAGGCGTTTCCAATTTCATGGAGAAGGGGGGATGAGGACGGAATCAGGGGGCGTGGCATCCAAAATGTTGATGCATTTTTTTTGGGAACGTCAATATCTATCTTGACACAAAATTTGGTGACTCTAGCCAAAAATGTAAAAACTATAGGCGTTTCCAGTTTCAAGGAGCAGGGATGATGGGGGCGTAAGGAGTGGGCGTGGCATCCAAAATTTTGATGCAGTTTTTCAAGGACATGACTAGCAATCTGCGTGCAAAATTTGGTAACTCTAGCTGTAAGAATGTGAGAAATATTTGGTTTTATCGGATTTCAGTTATCGAATTTATCGATTTCCCAGCCTCCTAGTAGGCGTGGCACCCTAATCTTGACACTTTATCTGTCGCGCCTATAGACAAACATAATTGCAAAGTTTCAAGTCTCTAGCTTTACGGGTATCGAAAAAAGTTGCGTTCATACAGACGGACAGACGCCATGACGGACATTGCACAAAACCAATATACTATGAGACCTTCGGTATCAAAGTATAAAAAACTTCCAAGAGGAATATCTGTTTAATTTTACTTTTACTTTTGCACTTTTTAAATGTAAACAAAACCAGATTTGCCATTCACGAAATACGTAGAACAGTTGTTTAAGCAAGCTATCACGGCAGGGCTGTCAAGCAATATGAGTTACTTGGCGGGCAAAATATTAAATATTTGTTTTGTATAGGAACTACAAGAGATAAGACCTAACATATTTGTATAATTTAAAATATCATTTATTAAAAATAACACTAATGCCCTGAGGCCAACCTTAAAAACAATGACAAAAATAGCAAATACATTTTAGGCAATTTTTATTTTTGAAAGGTAGCAACTCTTTTGGGCCATTTTCGTTTTACGTATTTGCTCCGAAGCATTTTACCGAAAAATGAAATCTCCCAAACTTCTTGCACACCGACGGTTTTTTTTTTAGGGATTTGCAAACCAGCTCGAGCCAAAATCTCTAGAGATTTCTGGCACACCCCCGAATATGATTATAAACAAAAAATGTATTGTACACATTGCCAATCGAACAAGCACCAGATAATTTGAAATGTCTAACGGACTTTAGCAAGGCACCGTGAACTCGCTGACACTTTTAAACATAGACATAAGCACGCTATTAAGTTCTATGATGAAAATGATCGCAATTGCTGATGACTTAGTTATACAGTGGTAGGACAATTGAAGAAATAAACCACAATGTTCAAGATATGTTTAACAAAGTATCGCAATATACAAAAGACTGGCACCTAAAAATAAACACAAATAAATGCGAATCAATATTATTTAGACCACCTGTCAAAAAATTCAATAGCAATATTAGGAACAATTGGAAGAAATTCAAAATAACTGAACAAAGCAACAACATATAAACATTCAAATATCTTAAGCTAAAAAAACATGGTTCTTGTATAAAAAGGAAGAGTCAAAACCATCATGTATCAAGCTTCTGACATATGCATGTCCGATATGGTATAATATATCTCCGTTCTACATGAAACGACTTAGAGAAAACGCATTAGATCATGTACCTCTATGCATAGAACATCTGATAGAAAGTATACAAAATTCTATATAAAAAGCCAAGACTATAAGGCTGCCAAGCTAATAAGAATAGACAACTTTATAATTAGTTTAATACGTAATCTTATAGCAAACTGTCTTACTAATGAAAACAATGACCTCATATTAGCTCCCTTTTACACAGATGAAAAACATATTAAATCTGCTAAACAAAACGGCAATATTTCCCCCGAAGCATTTTTATACCTTGATAGACTTGGACTAGTCCAAAACAATTAAGGTATAGCAACACAGAACCATAGATATAGACGTGCGAAAAATAAATCTATTGATATCAATAATGCCATAACGGCTAATGAATTGCCTTTTGATCAGAAACTATCGAATAGGGATAAGCTAGAATTTAGAATCTAAACTAGCGCTCATAGCTATAGCGGCTATCGGAAAATTATAATTAAACAAGTAAGATGGCTCTAGTCGAGATTTTCCGACTAGGAGATACCCCGAACCCTATACTTAACGCGTACAGTCATTGTCAGTATGCATCTGTGACCTAAACTTCAATCTTCGATATCTCTGATGTTTCTCAACCGATTTCAATGAAATTTTCAGAAAAGTTCTATCGTTATTATATAAACCCTCATTTTTACATTTTCAAAATTCGAGATTATTTTGTAACCGATTACATGTGTATATCGGAAACCAGAACAGGTATCGATAATTTGAAACGAACTTTTTCTGCTTATGGTATAGGAGAACTTATATTCAAAATCTGAAGTCTCTAGCTCTTGTAGTCTCTGAGATCGACGCGTTCATACAGATGGATAGACGGAAGGACAGACGGACATGGCTATATCGACTCGGCTGTTGATGCTGATCAAGAATATATATTCTTTATAGGGTCGGAGATGCTTCCTTCTGCCTGTTACATACTTTTGCACAAAACCATTTTATGTGTTCGGGGTATAAAAATATTATAAACTAGCCTACCCGACAGACGTTTTTCCGCCACGCAGCAAAAAAAATTTTCTTAATTAAATGTGGCTACTTTATAGAGAACAATTTTTAGATGACCCGGTGAACTTTTATCCGCCCAAGAGGGAGGCAATTCTCCAGATGCACCGCCAAATACACAACAGTAGGATGTCGTTCGTGAACAGGGAATGAGAATATACGCCAAATCGCTTCATTACAGTTCACATTACGACCAACTTGATGGCGCGCAATTTCATCGTTGGTATTGGATGATTGGATGCCAAAAACCACCATATCGCTGCCTTTCGTGACATATTTGCAAATTTATTTTATGGAATTTACAGAATACACAACGTTGCAATATGTCTTGAACGTTTTGGAAATAAGTGGCGAATATGGGACAATCCAACTGTTGTCGACAACAAAATCCATTCTTTTTACTTTTTTTGTGATAGTTCGACCGTTATCGTCGGGTGATCGACGCCGATAAAGTTGATAGCCGTCGTTTCTAGTGACGGTCTCCGCCGTAAATTTGCGCGGATATCGTTTGGCACACTTGCCGTCGACCATGCAAGGTGATTGGGGACTGATGGCGCCACATGGTCCATGAATCATATTTGTAATTACTCTTAAATTACGGCTTTGTCGGTAAAGATTTGATCGTCATGTCGCGGCATTTTTAAAGATGAATTAAAAAGAATACAAATTACTTACACAATAAAAAATAAAAAAACCCCCGTTTATTTATTTAACGCGTAAACGTTTCTGTTTCCAAAAAAAAAAAACACGTACACGTTTCTGTTTTGATTCAAAATCAATTCCAAACAATTTTAAGAATTTTTTAGATGGTTTCGTATCTGAGTCGACACGAATAATGATCTTATGTTTTGAAAAACACCCAAGCCGGTGCCTTTGACACACAGCCTACTGTGCTGACGTTTATGCCATGTCACACGGGAACGCGGTCGAACGTAAAAAGTATCATACAGCAGTCTGGTAATATTCCCATATAAACCTAAATTATAATTAATAAAGGCATAAAAGCATTTAGCTTGAGTGTGGTAGCAACAACAGAACAGTTAAAGCGCCATCTCTTGGTCAAAAGCGGAAAAATTATGTGGCAGCTCCGCTTTAATGTCAACGGCAATTCGTTATGCATCCTTATTTTAGTGGAAATGCAAATTTGGATTCAGGTTATACCGAGGTGTGATAGCTAATTGCTCCGCTCGGCTCTGTCTTTTCAAATCTGGCAGCTGAACTAACCACATGTGTTAAGGAAAACTTCCTAAAATTATGAAAATAAAATTTTTGTGCAAAAGTATCAAGAGTTAATGCTTGCTAAATTATTGCAAGACTAATTGCATTTAATTTTTATAACAAGTGTTCAAGCATGAACATAATATTCTTAAATACAAAAATATATACATGTATGCAATAAGAGTGTGAACATCTGTTGTGCGCACTAGCAGGTAGCAGTTAGGCTAACTGATAAATAAGGCACATATTTGTACTCTAAAAATAGCCAGATGAACGCTGAACCTTACAAACTCAGCGATAGGATAATAATATGTTAAGACCAACGCTGAGACTTACAAACTCAGCAATAGATAAGCTAGAGTTATGGGTTGATTTTACGCATGAGCCAGGGTATAAAAACCCTGACTCAGAAGAATAAAAACCAGTACAAATTCACAACACCAACCGTGATATACTCAACAACAAGCTAATTAAATTCTGTGACATTATTAGAAAAGCGACAGTGAGTATTCAAAAGAATATCTAGAAAAATTCAACAATTTCTACAATAAAGTTTTCTTTAGTTTGCCTGCTGCAGCGGCGCATTATTTGCATTAAATTGCATTTAATTGCAGCTACATTTGCTGCCTCCCTTTCGTCATCAAAAATGAGTAAATTGTTGACTTTGGCTGACCTTTTTCGGTAAGACTCCGCTTAACAAGTCTCTCATTAACTATTGTTAATGTTAAGCGTTTGTTTTATCTTCATTGTCTTTACAGAATATTAGTAACCACAGCCAAAGAAATTACTTGCGGGCGAAAAATTACTCCTCTCCCGATAGTCTCTCGCGGCCCCCGAACGCAGAGGCCAAGCAAGTACGAGCAGGGGTAGTGAGCGGACAACACCTCAGTCTAAAATCAATCAAAAACCCAGTACACAAGGTGCCAAGAAAACCAAACAGAATTAACGCGCGTGAAAACCTCCAAATAAAAACCCAACAAACAGAGCCTTTGTTGATCTAAAGTTAAATAGTGGTAAATTTATATTTACAATTCGTTAAAAGCTGGGAAATTAATTATAGTATTTTTTTATGTGAAAACCTTCCGACACAATTACACTGAAGCTGAAAAAAAATCAAAAACATGCGTATATAGATATATATGTATGTAAGTGTGTGTGCAAAGCGCAATGGCCGAAAAATACATAAGAACCATACAATTATTTTAAAGTTGGTCAAGTACCAACAGTCCCAAAAAATAGGTTAAAGTTAACATAAGTATTACATAACCATTGAGTTATGCAGAAATATTTCACGTGCACAAGGCGAAGCCACTCTTGGCTTACGCATAAAAACCTCTCTTAACAACAACCGTCCCGCATACGCCTCTCTTCAGAAACGTTCTCTTCGAAAGATCTTTCGTCGATGGAAACGCATGTAAGTGAAACGCCGCTTAACTTCTCTTAGTTCAGCTTTTAACGAAATACCCTACAATGGAAATTGCATTGGGGCATATTAACTTTTCTAACGTTTGGTTCTCAGCTAATATTATTAATATATAAAAAAATGTTTAACAAGAAAAAATTAAATAAATTAAAAAAACATTAAAGAAGAAGAAACAATTTTTAAAGCAACGTAAATAAATAAAATAAAGTAAATAAATAATTTTATAAAATTTGACTTTGGGTAAACAAAAAAAGTTCTTGTCTCTTTAGCAGCATTGCTGTATAGTATACAGAGTATACATACCCTGTGAAACTAAGTTATCTTTTTGTTTTTAACAAATTCACTTATTAATTTTAATATTATTTTGCATGCAACATATAGGATATATAACTAATTATGCAAAATTTTTTCTAGCAAGTGTAATTGTGTCGCGTGGTTATGAAAAAGATTATAAAAAATAAATATAAAGAATAAATATAATTGGTTATATAGAAGGTTAAAAAAGATTATAAAAAAGTTTATAAAAAATTAGAAAGAAGAAATATAGAAGTTTATAACAAATTATAAAGAAGAAATATAAGAGTTCATAAAATATTATAAAGGGTTCAAATAATTAGAAATAATAATTATGTTTAAAAAATACAAATTCAGGATGTATTTTTTTGTTGTTTGCTTAGAAACTCGCTAAGAAGAACATGAAGTTAGTACCAAGGAGGTAAAATAATAAAATTAATTAAGTTTCGAAAATGCCAATATTGTGGAAAAAATATGAAAATAAATTGCATTGAGTTTAATTATTGTTAAATGATGGATTTGTAATTTGGTTTGTGTTCCAATGACCTGGGTGAAATAATGATGACATAATGATTCGAAATGGGGTCTTATTGTTGTGTGTTAGCATCAGTAGGCCATGGTAGGGTGGGTAAAGAAGAAGGCGTGGCAATTAACAGCTTAGCCACGACCGCAATTGTTATATATGTATGTACCAAATAGTCATTAACAATAATACTAATATCGATCGTACTAAACTATTGCATATATATATCGCATGTAATTAGAATCGATAACTCTCAGATAGAATGTAATGAAAGAACCAATAAACAGTCGTATACCTACACTCAATGGAGTCACCACGTAGCTCTAAACGTATCAATTGGCGACGAGGATAAAACGGAAAAATACATCTACATAGTTCTTGTTATTTGTGTAGTGTCGTGTCAGTTTTAACAGCCTTGAAATGGCGAACGAACAAAGTGAAATTGAAAAATTGTTGGCTCAAAAGCAACAATTTGCCAAGAATATGCTAGAACAACAGCAACAATGGATGCAAACGATTCTCTCCCACTCCAAAGTGGGAATTCAAGCCAACCCCGTAAATTTGCCATATGCCCTCCGTTTCCAAGTTTTAAAAAAGAACAACAAAATTGGGAGTGCTCTTGCAATTTCGTAGATGAGATGATCCGCGATCAAATCATAGTAAACACGCCCTTTGATGCTGTTCGTTCAGCAGCATTACAAAAAGTACAGGCGTCCCTAAATGACGTATTAATTATCGCAGAAACGTTTAAACGGTAAATGAATCGGTTAACGCAACGAACTACAAAAAGACAAGCAAAGGAAAAGAAACAATGCAAATAGAGAAGAGCACGCTAAAATCTTGCTCTGGTTGTGGTCGCTCTCACACGCGAGACAAATGCAAGTTTCGCTCTGCCATAAGCAATAAGTGTGGAAAAAAAGGCCACATAGCGTATGTATGCCTGACAAAGAAACCGAAAAGTGAAAAAAGTAACGTAAACGCCGCACAATTGCACAGTGTGTACACTATCATGGAAATATATGATAATAAAAACATTATTGAACTGGCTATTTTCAATCGAAGAATTCCTTTCGAAATGGATTCGGGCTCTTCAGTATCAGTAATCAATGTAACAACATGTAAAAAGCTTAACAGTCCCAAAATAATAAAGTGCCCAATATTGGGCGAACTGCAAGTTAACTAGTAACCATGGGCACCCGGCCGACGCCTGTTTACATCGCTACATATTTGCAGCGTAAACACATCCACCGATCACGCGTCTCACATCCGCCGTTATGTTTTCATTGCTACATAGTTGTAGCATTGCATAAACAATGGTCTGTTCCCACAGTCTGGCGAACGAAATAGGATGCCTTGCACATGCCGCAAGATCAGCATTTTCGGGCGACCACAACAACAGCAGTCCAGTCGCTTCGTCCGTCGTTCTGCCAACCGCTCTGCCAGCTATTCTGCCGTCAAGTTAGGGTTTATGGTAACAAAAATGTATAATTGTAAATCAGATCTTAAGCAACTTTATCAAGGCAAGACGTGCCAATAAAACGAGCTAATCTCAAACTGCCGTGTTTTAATCCGGGTCGCGAGTAACATCGATTCAATAATCATAACTCCAACGGAACACGATAATTGGCGCCCAACGGTTCTAACACCTACGATATTACTACTAAATAATAGTATTTAATAAAAAAATGTATGTGGGCTGATCGGCCAACAAAAAAAAAAATCTTTGTTTTCGTGTAAAGTGTAACAAGCGCACGGATGAGTAAAGCCAAAACCATATAAGAAGATAAGTGATTTTTAACGATTTGTCATCTTTCATAGGCACATTCTTGGTTGTGCAAAATAAATCCCCTTGAATAAATTTTATACAAATTATTTTCTTTTATACTCACATACTTATTTGTGCGAAATAAATCCTTCTGTTCGTTAATTGTGTTTCGTATTAATATCTGCCTATGAGTGACGGCCCAGTCGTCAAGTGGTATATATCTGATTCTGACAGTGAGCTAGAAGAGCTTATAATAGGTGTACGCAAATTTGAGCTGTCTAGCGAAACAACACCAATGAACATGAGCAGCGAACAGATTTCGGCCATAATACAGGCCTCAGTGAACGCCGCGTAATCGGCACAATGCGCCCAAAATGAGCGGGCCAATGAAGCTATGCGACAGGAATTCAGAAAGCAGTTAGACGATCTGACGAACAAAATTAGTGCCACACAATTAACCGCTCCAGAAATAAAAATATATGAGGATGTAAAAGTGGTCCCAGGGATAGTGTGTGATGAACTGCTAGACGTGAATAATCTGCATGTAATTTGAGGTTGTTTTTTCTACATAAATCAAAAACATCAATTAGGTTTTTGATCATATGCGTTTCTGAACAGCCGATGACAATTAAGTCATCCATATACAAGAATGCTTGTGAAGGGTTTAATCCAGAAAATGCTATTGTCATCATTCTTTGGAAAGAATTTGGCGCTATTTTTAAACCATATGGTAATCGTGTAAAACGATAAGAGCCATTAGTCGTTGAAAAAGACGTAATATTTCTAGAGTCTTCTTGTAACTCTATTTGGTGAAAACCGGACATTAAGTCTAAGCATGAAAAATATTTAGCTCTTCCTAACTGATCAAGAATATCATCTATTCTTGGTAAGGAAAATTTATCGGACAGTAATTTTTTATTTATTTGGCGATAGTCTATTACTAATCGCCATCTTTTTGCATCAGAACTTGGTAATCCCTTTTTGGGAACTAATAATATTGGGCTATTGTATTCTGAAACAGACGGTTCTACTATTTTATCCGAGATGAGTTTTTTGATTTGTTTATTTACTTCATCTTTGTGAGTATGAGGTATTCTGTAATTTTTTATGTACACTGGTTCAGCATCTTTAAGTCTTAGTTCTTGTTGATAGAAGTTATTTGTTGTTATCGATTCGGTTTCAAGTCTGAATATATCTGTATATTTGGTGCAGAGATTTGTTAAGTCTTTTCTGAATAATGTGGGAAAGCTCATTTTTAATTTTTTCATCACAATTTCTTGACGATCTGTGTTAATATTATTGACTGTTTCGTAGTCACTTAGCTTTTCTATTTTTAAGTCTTTGAGGCTTATTATTTTTACAGTATTTGTTGTGTTAAGTATTCGGACAAAAGTATGTTTATGATTGGAAATTGTATTTCCAATGAATATTCCTTTTTCAATTTCTTGATTTGGAATGAGGATATTCTTTTCTATTGAGGAAATTTTAATTTGACGGACTACTTCCGAACGAGCTGGAAGTATTGTGGCATTATTATCACAAGTGTGAATTATTGGTATATTAATTGGATAGTTTAGGTTATTTGGCCGAAGTATTAGAGAGTCACTTATTTTTGTGAAATCTATTTGGCGATTGTATTTTTTAAAGAAATCTATACCAATAATGCAATCGCACGGAATTGCATAATCTTCTTCGACTAAATGAAAGTTGTATGGAATTACATATTTTCCTGTAGATAACTCTACGAATTCTAAGCCTTTTGTAAGAACAGAACCTTCACCTATTCCGGATATTTGTGTTGAAATATTTGTATTAATATTTCGAAATGTGTCAATGTTTTCTTTTAACAGAGATATATCTGCACCTGTATCTAATAATAGGGTAAATGCTTTACCTGTATTTTCATTTTTCATTTCAACGAAGATACTAAGATTTAAATTTATTGTGTGTACTTTTGTATTATTATTTGTTGAATATCTTTAGGGCTTTGGGAGTTTTCCGAGTTACCTTGAGTAACTCGAACATTATTATTGTTGTGGTTACCTTGGTTGGAATTATTCCTACCTCGGTTATTTCCACGGCCGTTTCCGTTAGAACGACCCCTGTAGTTGTAACTGTAACCGTTATTCTGGATACTACTTCTGCCACGATAATTACCACGGTTACCTCTATTGCTATTCTGGTTGTACTGCTTATAATACAAGACAGTATTCGACTGTCCCGTAGCATCAGTACAACTGTTTACAAATTTGGATATGGCATCGTTCATATTACTGAACGTGCCTGCTTGCATGATAAGTTTAACCTTATCTATTGTGCAATTTTTAGTCATGGCTTTTACAGCAAGCGTTGTGCTGTATTTGGTTGCTAGGTCAGTTGACAAGCCATCATTAATGTAAGCTCCCTCTAGGGACTTAGCTAATTTTTCAACCTCTTGGGTGTATTGGTTGGCTGTCTTGCTTTTCTGTTGTAAATTGAGTAGTTTGGCAGAAATGACTTCCACTGATTCTCCTTTTACAGTATTTGCTAGTTTGTTTACAATTTCAATTATTGTTTGTTCGTTACCTATCAAATTTCTAGCGTGACCTTTCAATTTGGTTTTCGTTAGTGTAACGGCTACCGCTTCGTGTTCACCTTTTAGTGAATCAATTAGATGCAATGCATCTAAGAAGCTTTGTAAATTTTCGGCTTTACCGTCAAACTCTGGCAACAGAGATGCGGCTAGCCTTAGGAATTCTACTACCGTCTGAGTCATTGTCTCTTTTGAGTCTTCTTCCTCCAGATTTTCAATGTCGCTATCAACGCTATATTTACTTTCTAAGGAGGGAATTGACTCGTCCAGGTCTTTAAATTGATCTTTATCAAACTCAATTGGAAAATACACGTTCGTTGATATGTTCAATTTAAGTTTGTGTCTTTTACTTACATTTTCTAGTCTCAAGACTAAAGAACGCAACAATTTTAGACATAGGTCGTTGTGTGCTGATGTAAGTTTGTACTTGTAAGCTGACGCTAACTCACTGATACTGTTGTATTCAGTGGTTAGAATTGTTATATGGTGTATTAATGTGTTTATTTTTATTGGTGTATCTTTATTGATACATTTGTAAGATTTTGTAAATATATCTTTATGCGAAGTTATCTGTTTCTGTATATCTTGCCATTCCATGACTATTTACTTGTGCTCTTCACTTATCTGCGCATCTGAATCGTCACTGTCTGAACTCACTGGTTCTGCAATGATGATTTGGGTAGCAAATATATCATGAAGTTGCTTGGTCATGCGAATGTTTTTTCTTAGAAAGTTTTTGTATTGCATTATAATATTTCGTTCAATTGCTTTATACAATTTTTTATGTTTAGCTATTCTATTGGAAATTATCCACTGTAGGATAAGTTTCAATTTGGGATGCGTACTTATTGCAACCGCAAATTCAAGGAATGGTATATATTTTGATAAAAGTTTTAACTCTGTCATCTTTAATTCATAACGGAAAGTGTAAACGTGAAAGTTATTTTTTTTTTTTTTTTTGAAACAAAAATATATTTTATTGAAATATAAAATTCTTTTTTTTTTTTTTATATTTTATCTAGCTCATTTGCTTTGCTTAGATACCTTTTACGTAAGCATCTATTGTGTGCTCTATACAGTTTAAAAAATAAATTTGCAATCAATACAACTACAATTATTATTAATAGTGTGTTGGTGAGGCCTAAATCCACACTAGACTATTCTACTTTGTTTATAACATTTGCAGTGGAATCCACTGTCTTAGTATCTATTAGGCCCATTTTTGCCCAAGCTAAATTTATTTTTATAGGCAAATCCAGTTTGAATTCTATTTTATAATTAATTACATTTTTTGTGTTTGTTATATTTTGTTCTTAATAATTTGACATATAATTATTATTATTATTATTTTTTTTTTTAATTTACACTTTATATGTAGTAAAATTGTTGTTTTTAGTTAAGTGATTTAATCTATCATCTTGAGTTGGAATTTATATGTTTTACAATTTTTCTTTCCTTTCCTACCTAGTAGTTCGAATGGCTGTACAGGCCAAACGTCTTGCCGGTCGACTCAATTGTCGTCGGGCATTACAATTCTTATTGTATAATTTTATATAATATAGTTTCTATAATATGTTGGGGGCTCTTGGTGGCTCTGGTCATCTCGCTGTTTGTTGCTTTCGCTGCTACTCCCTCGTTGGCATAAGCAGCGGCCTGCCTCTCATGCAACTCGTTCTATTGCGTTGACTCCGGATTCTGTACACCGCAGGTGCCTTCGCAATTGGGGCTGCAGAGCGGACCCTCACAGTCCGGTGGGCATCGGTGTTTTCGTGCTGGAATCTGTTTTGCTGGTGGGCTATGACTTTTAGTTATTTGTGTATTATATTTTGTTTCTGAGGGACAGGGCGAGCTCTTTGATTTTAATAAAGACTCGAGGTGTTTGAGTTCGTCATTTAATTTGACTGCAGTGCGCCATGGTGGGGGATTTTCGCATTTATACAGGATTCTTACGATTTCAGACTTTCTTTGTCTGATTCGTTCCTTTATGCCACTGCGCCTGGGCTTGTTTGCCTTCGAGCTCATGCCTCGTACTCACTCAGCATATATTTTTATTTATTCCTCCACGTCCAACTGGACGGCTCTGGACTGCCCCGTAGTACAGCCTCAACTTCGGCAGACGACTTGAACAGAGGAACAACACAATTCGGTTCGATTTCAATATGCTCCATAAGCCGAATAGATTCGGCGACTTTTTTGGCATTCCGATTGCTCTTCTTCCTGGGCCAAAGTAATGCCCCACAAATCGTCTATGGTGCGCTCCAGTTCCAGCTCCATCCAGCTCCGACTTCAGCACTTTTTTTGGTGGGCAAGTTACTGCTTCACGGTCGCCATGTAATAAATACTCAACTCAGTTTATTTAATAGTCACTTGAACTCTTTCAAGTCCGTTTATTGAATAATTCTTTAGCTTTTACATTTTTGGTTCTTAGCCTAAGCTGCGCGACTTCGCTGCCAGTAAACGCTGGCAGAGACGTTGGCTTATTATGAATTACTTATATGCTAAACGCTGACATTAGCGATAGCGTGAGAGAGAATGTTATATACATATATAAAGAAGGAACGGTCGCGCATGCGAGACATGCTGACACGGCACTTCTACTGCCCATTGCATACTTGTGTGATCATATTACTTTTGCGCTGTGGCTATGCTTGGGACTTTGGTTTACGTAAACATTGCAGCAAAGTGCTACAATGTGTTTGATATTAAAATATATTAAAAGACACTGAGTACAGTGTGTATTATAAGTATATGTATATTACACTTGACTTAAAAAATGGCGAGATCAAACTCAGCACTGGCACAGAAAAAATTTCTTACCATGAGTGCAAAGATGTTAATTTTACAAAAATAAAAGAACTAGAGATACCCGCCAATATCAAATCTAATTTTGAAAAAGTTCTAACTGACAAGGCCAAGGTTTTTGCAAACCCAAACGAGGCGCTACCTTACAATACAGCCGTTGTTGCCACAATTAGAACCACCAATGAGTCACCTATTTATACCAAGTGGTACCCATATCCTATGGGTGTAGCAGACTTTGTTGCCAAGGAGATGGAACAACTCCTTAAAGACAACATTATCAGAAAATCAAAGTCACCTTACAAAAACCCGTTGTGGGTGGTAGATAAAAAAGGCGTGAATGAGCTCGGGGAAAAAAAGAAAAGGTTAGTTGTGGACTTTAGAAAACTTAACGAAGTAACAATAGCTGACAAGTACCCAATGCCAGACATATCCATGATTTTAGCAAATCTGGGCAAGGCAAAATATTTCACCACGTTAGACTTGAAATCTGGTTACCACCAGATAGTCTTGGCAGAAAAGGACCGTGAAAAAACCTAATTTTCTGAGAACGGAGGGAAGTATGAATTCTGTCGACTTCCTTTTGTGTTAAAAAATGCTGGCAGCATTTTCCAGCGCGCCATAGACGACGTAGAGTACATAGGCAAATGCTGTTACGTTTACGTAGATGACGTAATTGTCTTCTCGGAAAACGAAAATGACCATGTCAAACACGTTGATGCGGTTTTGACGAATCTGATAGATGCCAACATGAGAGTGGCCCGAGAGAAAACCCAGTTTTTCAAAAAAAGCGTGGAGTATCTCGGATTTGTCGTCACGGGGGAGGGTGCTAGAACTGACCCCGAAAAAGTAAAAGCCATACAAGAGTACGAAGAGCCTAGTAATCTGTTCGCGGTATGGCGTTTTTTGGCACTCGCCAGCTACTACAGATGTTTTGTAAAAGACTTTGCGTCCATAGCAAGGCCGTTGTCCGATATTTTAAAAGGAGAAAATGGCTCCGTTAGAAAAATTCCGATCGAACTAAACGAAGTACAAAGGCATTCCTTCGAGAAGTTAAGAAACATTTTGGCGTCAGAAGACGTCATGTTACTTTACCCTGACTTTAAGGCGCCATTTGATTTAATGACAGACGCCTCAAGTCATGGTATAGGGGCAGTTCTCTCTTAAAACGGTCGTCCGATAACAATGATCTCAAGAGCACTAAAAGACAGAGAGGTCAACTACGCGACAAACGAGCGAGAGTTACTTGCAATTGGGCCTTAGGGAAACTTCGCCACTACCTATACGGTGCAAAAGTCATAAATATTTATACCGACCACCAACCACTTGCATACGCGGTTTCGGAAAGAAACCCAAATACCAAGATTAAGCGTTGGAAGGCGTTCATTGATGAACACAATGCTAACGTCTTTTACAAACCTGGAAAAGAGAACCACGTCGCTGACGCACTGTCACGACAAAATTTAAATACTCTGGAAAATCAGTCCGCAAGGTCTGACGCAGCGACAGTTCACAGCGAGGCATCGGTGTCATATACAATAGAGTCCACTGACAATCCCTTGAACTGCTTTAGAAACCAAATCATCATTGAAGAGGCAAGATTTCCGTTAACACAAAGATATGTGATTTTCAAGACGAAAATACGCCACATAATCAGCTTCACAAATGAAAAGGCGTTGCTCGATGTCTTAAAAGAAGTAGTAAACCCAAATGTTGTGAATGCCCTACACTGCAGCTTACACGTACTAGCACAAATTAAGAACGAGTTGGTGATGGCATTCCCAGCCACCAAGTTCAGACATTGTAAGAATCTCGTGGCTGACATTTTTAGTAAAAGCGAAATGCTTGAAATCACCACGCTAGAGCACAATCGTGCACATAGGGCAGCTCAAGAAAACGTTAAACAAATTATGAGCGAATATTACTTCCCAAACATGACCAGATTAGCAAACGAAGTGGCCCTGAACTGCAAAATTTGTGCAAAGGCCAAATATGACAGGCACCCAGGCAAGCAGCCCTTGGGTGAAACGCCAATTCCCTCGTTCAAAGGCGAGCTTTTGCATATCGACATATATTCGACAAACAAAAAATTTTTCCTCACCTGCTTAGACAAATTCTCGAAATTCGCCGTAGTGCAACCGACAGCATCGCGAACAATTGAGGATATTAAAGTCGCTTTCATACAGCTGATGAACATCTTCCCACACGCTAGGTCCGTGTACTGCGATAATGAGCCAGCACTGAACTCAGAAACTATTCGAACGTTGTTGTCAAACCATTTCAACGTTTCCATAAGTAACGCACCCCCCTTACACAGCACATCTAACGGGCAAGTAGAGCGTTTTCACTCTACGCTGAGCGAGTTAGCGAGAGGTCTGGGGATCCATAACGGGAGTGCCAACACAGTAGAACTTATCCTAAGGGCAACCGTGCTATACAACGGCACTATACATTCCGTTACAAATAAAGAACCAATTGACATAGTTCATTCTGCCACTGCCGAATTACAACAAGCGATAAGAAACAAGGAAAGGACTTTTAATGTAGGAGAAAAAGTCCAAGTAAAAAGCAACAAAAGGCTTGGCAACAAGCTAACCCCCCTTTATGTTTAGGAAAAGGTCGAGGCGGACCTGGGGACGTCGGTCCTAGTTAAGGGGAGAGTAGTTCAAAAGGACAATATTAAATAAGATCCTATTTGTACCGCACGCACGTCTTACCTTGGCTTCGTTTTAATTTCAGGATAGCGCTTCCATTACTGCTATGTGTAGCCTTGGTTCATGCTCGGGTTGAGGACTATTCACATGAATACGGGTACTTGAGGCATACCGCCAACCTGTCAGAGTATTCGTCTATGCTTACTGAGACCAGCAAGATGGTCAGTTTATTTCCCCGATCACGCATGCAGAAATTGCTAGATTCAGACACAGAATACATAAAAACACTTTTGTCCCCCTTAAAAAATTATCACAGGAATGCAAGAAGTTTAGATTTCATTGGCACGGCATTAAAAGTTGTAGCTGGAACACCAGATGCGAGGGACTTAGATCACATAAGATCCATAGAAAGCCGTTGAATAGACTCTAACAATAAGCAAATTGTCATTAATTCAGAAACACAAAACCAGATTAATAATATAACAAATACCGTTAACGAACTTTTAATGTACACTAAAAAAGAGGAAGTAGAGTCAAGTCACCTTTTTGAACTATTACTAAAAAGATATAGAATTTTGATCACTGAAATAGATAATTTACTCCTTACCATTGCGCTTGCCAAAATAAACACTATAAATCCGGTCATTTTGGACCATAGAGACACCAAAGAAATCTTGATCGATCAACCCATAGAAGTATCTGTATCTAGCATATTAGAAGTATCAAAAATCAAAGTCCTACAATCTGAAGATGTAATATATTTTATAATTAGTTACCCTAAGATTAGATTTGCCTGTAAAAAGGTAACCATATTCCCGGTGGCACACCATGGCAGAACTGTACAATTCCCTAACGACGACAACACCGTGGCCGAATGCGACACCAAGGCTATAGCGGTCAGCAACTGTGCAGTGTCGACCACGACAACGTTCTGCGAAATAGCAGAGAACAGCACATGCGCCCAGCAACTTCACTCAGGAGAGGTGGCCCACTGCAGAACTCAACCTAGTCACCTAAGCCCCGTCATGGTCATCGAAGACGGAATAATCATCATAAACGATAGCCCGGAAAGGGTGAGCACAGATGGCGTTGCAGAGCTATTAGTCAACGGCACCTTTCTAATAACGTTCGAGTCGACGGCCACCATAAACGGGACACGGTATACAAATCGAAATAATGTTCCGAGGCGCTCCCCAGGAGTTGCGATGTCGCCCATGTTGAACATCACCGGACATGACGGTATACTGAGCATGCCGTTCCTGCACCGATTAAGCTCTGAAAACTTGGCCTACATCAGAGAGCTCAGAGAGGAAGCCGTTGGAAGATCGACCTCGATGATTGCCATACTGGAAACAGTGATCACCATCGTCATCGTGTGCGCTTTCATTGTTCTCAAACAACGTCAGAGAAAGATCAGGAAAGCGCAAGAGCTAACCAAGATTATTGCAGACATTACCATTGCCGAGGACGGCAATGTCTTGAGAGGGGGTGCAGTTAACTAGTAACCATGGGCACCCGGCCGACGCCTGTTTACATCGCTACATATTTGCAGCGTAAACACATCCACCGATCACGCGGCTCACATCCGCCGTTATGTTTTCATTGCTACATAGTTGTAGCATTGCATAAACAATGGTCTGTTCCCACAGTCTGGCGAACGAAATAGGATGCCTTGCACATGCCGCAAGATCAGCATTTTCGGGCGACCACAACAACAGCAGTCCAGTTGCTTCGTCCGTCGTTCTGCCAACCGCTCGTCGGCCGCGCTGCCAACCGCTCTGCCAGCTATTCTGCCGTCAAGTTAGGGTTTATGGTAACAAAAATGTATAATTGTAAATCAGATCTTAAGCAACTTTATCAAGGCAAGACGTGCCAATAAAACGAGCTAATCTCAAACTGCCGTGTTTTAATCCGGGTCGCGAGTAACATCGATTCAATAATCATAACTCCAACGGAACACGATAATTTGCACACTGTGGCCAAATATGGCAACAAAGAAGCAAATATAGTTTTATTTGTTGCAAACGTAAAAAACTCAAATAACTTGTTCGGAAGAGACCTGTTGAAAACATTTAATTTTAAAATTGAACAAATTCAAAAAATAAGTGCACAGTTCGACGAGCAAATAGCTTATATTGGTGAAAAATTTTAAAAAGTTTTTGAGCCAGCTATCGGGGTAGTAAATAACTTTGAAGCATCAGTGTACCTTATGCCAAACGCCACTCCGAAATTCTTCAAAAGCCGTCCAATACCGTTTGCTCATATGGCAAAATTCAAGGAGGAAGCAGATCGCCTCACACAAGCCGGTATATGGAAGCCCATCAAGTTTAGCAACTGGGCATCGCCGATTGCACTCGCACCCAAGCCAGGTGGAGCAATTCGTATTTGTGGGGATTTCAAACAAGGCGTCAACTCTCAACTCAACATTGAGCAGTATCCCCTGCCTACACGTTAATCACTCTTGCACGTTATTCGCCATGGTCAACATTTTTCTAAAATTGATCTAAAAGATGCTTATCTACAGATGCAGTTCGATGAAGGGCAAAACAAATTATGGTCGTCAACACGCCGTTGGGTCTTTTTCAGTACCAACGTCTGCCGTATGGAATAGCTAGCGCGCCCGCTATATTCCAGCGTTATTTGCAGCAGCTCATCAGTGGCATCCCAGGATGTGGCAACTATCTAGACGACATAATAATATCAGCACCAACTAGCGAGGAACACATCGCCCGAGTCGAGCAAGTCTTAACTATTCTACAGGAGAATGGCATAAGATGCAAAAAGGAGAAATGTTAATTTTTCCAATCAGAAATAGAGTATTTAACAACATTCAGCAGCTAGACGCGTTTATGGGAAAAGTAAACTACTACTGCAATTTTATACCTAACTATTCTCAGTTAGCAGCTCCTCTAAATCAACTACGACGCAAAAATGTACCATTTAAATTTGGTACAGAGCAGCAGCATGCGTTTACAGCGTTAAAAACGCACATAATAAATGCAACAAAATTGGCACATTTTAATGAACAGCTACCGCTAGTTCTAGCCACTGATGCATCGTCATATGGCATTGGTGTTGTGTTATCACACAATCAAACAGACGGAAGAGAAACGCCAATAGCATTTGCGTCAAAAACACTTGACAAACATCAAGTCAAATACAGCCAAATTGAGAAAGAAGCACTTTCTATCATATTCGGGGTAAGGAAATTTCATCAATATCTGTACGGACGTAAATTTATACTGCTAACAGATCACAAGCCTTTAATAACGATATTTAACTCAAGCAAGCATTTACCTACAATGACTTCGCATAGGCTTCAACGCTGGGCTATAATCCTTATGGCCTATACTTTTGAGATCAGGTTTCGTGCAACCACTCAGCACGGAAACGCTGATGCTCTATCTCGCTTGCCCTTGCCTACAGATGAAGAGTTCGATAAATCAGAATCATGCTATAACATAGTAGAAATATCGACACCAATAAATGCTGACATAATCATCGAGCCTTTGAAAAAGAACACCATTTTGAAAAAGTTCAACACTTTGTTTCAATTGGCTGGCCAGAGAAAAAAATCGATCCGGAAATATTGCCCTATTTCAATCGCCGATTTGCCATAACAGTCAACAAGCAACTGCTATCTATACACACCGATGTAAATCGCATCATCATACCCAAAACATCGCGAAATGACAACGTTAAGCTTTTACATGATGGTCATTGGGGCATAGTGAGGATGAAACAACTAGCACGCCAGCATGTATGGTGGCCTGGCATTGATGAGGATATCGCCCATATTGCTAAGTCATGCAACATTTGTAAAGCCAACAATCCTGCTCCAGTAAAAGAATTCCAAAGTTGGCCTCAAGCAACTTCAGCCTGGGAGAAGATCCATTTCGATTTTGCTGGTCCGATGATTGATGCCATGTGGCTCATCTGCGTAGATGCATACTCGCAATTCCCGTTTATCACACAAATGTCATCTACTACAACGGCTAACACTATAGCAGCATTAACAACAATCTTTGCCATCGAAGGTTACCCAAAATGTTTAGTCAGCGACAATGGCCCACAACTAACAGCAGACGCATTCAATCAGTTTTGCTTTGCAAATGGTATCAAACACATCACAACAGCACCTTTTCATCCAGCATCGAATAGACTTGCTGAGCGATTTGTACAATCATTCAAATACTCGGTAAGCAAGAATGTTAGTGATGGGTTCACAGCAAAAAAGAAGGTATATGCTCGAAACTACGCAAAGGGAGAAAAGTGGATCGAAGCCATAATCGATCGTCCACTAGGCCGAATGTTATTCATCGTTCGTTCGCAATATGGTTTCATGAAACGCCATATTAATCAGCTAAAGCCAAGGTCGAATGATACCAAGGCATCATTCAGCAACCATAACGGTTTTAACACATTCTGGCTTGCAGCTGACCCAGTAACCTCGCAACCATCAAACAATGATGAGAATCTTCCAGCCAGCACACAGCAATCTTCTTCAAATATTGCTCAGCCCAACGCAGCTCCTACAGCACCACAAGAAGAAGTCTCATATCAGCTCCAACAGCGCAGTTTGGATATTCCAGTCCGCAGAAGTAGTCGAGCTCGCCAAGCAGTCAATCGGTTCTAGCCTCCTAATTTCAAAAATGTAAAAAGCCCCTAACCTTTTGTAAATTCAGTGAGGAGATGTGTTATATATTTACCAAATAGTCATTAACAATAATACTAATATCGATCGTTCAAAAGTATCGCATATATTTATAGCATGTAATTAGAATCGATAACTCTCAGATAGAATGTAATGAAAGAACCAATAAACAGTCGTATACCTACACTCAATGGAGTCACCACGTAGCTCTAAACGTATCAGCAATAGATATAAGAGGAATAATATTCGTGTGTTAGTTTGTATTTTCAGATAGCTGACATTCTCTTTCGGTGTCGCTAGTTTTGCTTGTTTTGCTCCATGGGAGCATAAGGACTCTATAAGTATTATTATTGGACGTAGATGTACTAAAAAAAGACAGTACATTCAAGTGTCCCAACGATACCAAGCACCGGCTTGTTAACGCGCGAACCCAAGCAAAAAGCAACCAACCTCCCGCCCAACCGACCGAGGGGCACACCGCATAGCGTACGGTTACGTAGATCGCGAAAACGTAGACAAATGACATAAGACTAACTTTTTAAGAGAACTACTAGAAGTGACACCGTTTATTAAGTGGGAAAATTCGTTATAGTTTGAACATAAAATCCGAAAAGGGTTATGAATAGCATAGTTAGAGTGACAAGCTTGAAGAGCAATGGGTAGAAAATTCCTTGTCCTTCTGATCGGAACAGCAAAACTAATTTGGCTGATTAATTCGGAGGAATCACATTCACCATTTATTAGTTTATGTAAAAAGACTACACCTAGCATTGTTCTGCGATCAGAAAGAGAAGGAAGATTTATTAGTAAAAGTCTACTGTGGTAGGAAGGTAGGTTAATGTTAGTATCCCAATTAAATCTCCTAAGGGCAAAGAGAGAGAATTGTTTTTGCACTGATTCTATTCTATCCTGGTGAATCCTGTATTTGGGATACCAGATACAAGATCCATATTCAAGAACAGGACGTACCAAAGACGTGTAAAGTGTTTTGGTTATGTAGGGATCGTCAAATTCTTTCGACCAGCGCTTAATGAACCCCAAGGTACTAGAGGCTCGATTTGCAACTGAAGAGATATGCTTGTGAAATTTAAGTTTCGGATCAAAAAGGATACCTAAGTCATCAACCCATTCAATGCGATCGAGTGGGCTTCCATCAAGAAAATATATATTTGAAAAAGGAAGGCGTCTATAAAAAGACATGACTTTACATTTGTTGCAATTAAGATTTAGTAAGTTAACACGACACCACTTTTGAAAATTATCTAAATCAGCTTGTAGTTTTTGAGCAGACAACAGAGCAGTACCCGACATGCATAATTTTACATCGTCAGCATACATCAGCACTCGAGATTGGTCAATAGCAGATGGAAGGTCATTGATGGAAAGTGTAAATAATAAAGGTCCAAGGTGACTTCCTTGCGGAACACCGGAAGTGACATGAACCACATAAGAGACAGCGTCATTAAAACTGACTCTCTGTGTTCTATGAATTAAATATTCCCTTATCCACTGAATAAGATTGCTTGGAAAACCAAAAAGTTGAAGTTTATGAAGTAAAAGGTAGTGATTAACCGAGTCAAATGCCTTGCTGAAATCAGTGTAAATAACATCCGCTTGCATTTTATTTTGAAAACTATTAACAACTAGTGAAGTAAATTCTAACAGGTTAGTGGTAGTAGATCTTTGTTTCATGAATCCATGCTGGCACGGTGAAATTAAAGATCTGCAAAAATATTGTCATTGAGAAGTTATTAATTTCTCAAATAATTTTGGTATAGCAGACAATTTGGATATACCCCTATAATTTTGAAAATTAGACTTGTCTCCTTTTTTATGGAGCGGAATAATAAATGATTCTTTCCAGATATTAGGAAATGAACATTTCTCAATAGACAAACTCAACAATTTATGCAAAGGCTTTAAGAGACCATCAGCACAGTACTTAAGCACACAGCGTGGTACGCCGTCAGGTCCCGGGGAAAATACAGGCTTACTACCCTGTAGATCACGTAGTAATGAACACTCCGTGATACTTGGTTCAAAAATGCAATTAGAGGCATCAACCTGATACGGGTAAGGCAGATCAACCTGATTATCAATTGAATTGTATGTAGCTTGAAAAAATTCGGCAAATAAATCGGCAATGGCCTGAATTGGCCGACTTGTTTTCAATAGATAAATTTGATGGAAGTGTTGATGACTTTCGCTTCGCATTAACGAAGTCAAAGAACCTCTTAGGATCTGGCTGAAACTGTAGTCTGCACCTACTTAGGTAATTTTTATAACATGAATTATCCATGACTGAAAAACTGGAACGCGCAATCAAGTATGATGAGTAATGAACAGAAGAGCCAGATTTTCTGAAACTCTTATAAAGCTTTGATTTTCGATTTTTAAGGGCAGTCAACTCTCGTGTAAACCACGCAGGTTTGTTTTTCCTACTTGGCCTACCAAAAGGAACACACTTATCGAATAAATTTTCTAAGGTGCAATAAAAAATACTGATTGCCGTATCCAAGTCCTCAGAACCATAGAGGGGCGACCAGTCAACCAATTCTAAGAGCCGGGTAAGTTTTACAAAATCGGTTTTCCGAAATTGACGTACCCGTCTTAATGGTTCACTACACTGGCGTACGGCACAGGCAGGCAAAGTGATCAACACCTCCAACGTCGGGTGGTATAAGTCTTCGGGAGTGGATATGGGAAGGGATCTTGACACAGATAGAGTAGATGGATCCGAAACAAATACCAAATCAAGCATTTTACCAAGAGAATTTGGAATGCCATTGATCTGACCCAATGACATTTCAAATAAACCAACCAGAAAATCAGTCTGCACCACGGGGGTCAACACGTCCGGACTTGAAATCCAAGTAGCATCAGCAATATTAAAATCGCCAAGAACTACAAGAATATCACGATCAGAAAGCATAGAATAAATGGAAAGTATTGCTGACAAATGTTCATTGTAGACAGAGTTGTCAGATAAAGGTGGTATATAGGAACAAGAAACATAAATACCAACACCATTAATATTTAACTTTACAGCAACAAACTCTATATCCATAGAACCACCTAAAATTACTGTCTCAGAGGGAAAGTCCACATCAACAGCAATAAGCACCCCGCCACCTTGGCGCAGAGTACGGTCCTTTCTATAGATGCAAAATCTGTTTGATAATATTTTCGAATTAAGTATGTCTTGTCTTAACCACGTTTCGGTGAAGGCAACGACATGAAAGGGAAAAGAATGACTATTAAGGTACAAAGTACTAAGTTTACTACAAAGTCCTCTTACATTCTGATAACCCAGTAAGAGGGAGGTAATCAACTGTGTTAGTTTTTTGCTAAAGTGGATGCAACAGGCGGAGCACTACTGATCCTAACATTGTTATTATTATTACTTCGCCTACTAACATACTCCTTCACTATGATGTGTGGCGGCCGAAACTTTTCAGAACTAATCGTTGAGAAAAGTTTCGGCGGAACACTCAGCTTAAAGGACGATATATCGCGGGCGAGCTTGAATTTAAATTTGTCGACAACAATTCGCGGGGAATCAATTTTACCTTTTATATAGGCGCTTACATCTTCCGCAGAATTATCGGAAGCGAGCCTAGAAACAAAAACAAATTTACTCTGAGGTACAACCCTAATGGGCTTAAGAGTTGAACCTAACGTAGAATCAGTAGGCTGACTATCGTTTGAACCACAGGGATCTACGGGAAGAACACGGGTAACACCGGGTTAGTTGCCGGTGAGTTAAATACCATTAACGGGCTGGCAGCAGGTGTAGGGGTACTAACAATAGCCGCTAGGGGATGCTTGGATGTGGCAGCAGGGGTAGAGGCAGTAGCCGGCAGAAGAGGCTTGGGGGGCAACACCAGCGGGTCTGCAAGCGGACAAGAGCCCGAAGTCTTTTTGCGCTTCGGCGAGTCATTTAACGTTTTAGCAGTATTAATGTGGTCTTCCAACTCTTTAATACTGCCACGAAGCGTATCGAAATTATTTCGGACAGCTTTGAAATAATTGAAGGTCAGCCTCATGAACTTTGACTGTTCCTTCTCTATCTCATTGCAGGTGTGGCAATACCACTTAAGACCAGAATCAGCTGCTAAGCTGTCCCTGATTTTAACAATGAAACTAGCACATTTCATGTGAATCATGTTATCACACGCCCTACAAAGGATAAAATCTTGGGTGGATCCACCAGAAATTTTACAGTTTTTACTGCAGCAGACAAACATGTTAAAAGAAATATGTAAAATAATTTGAAAAGCTTAATAATGTGCAAAATAATATGCTTGATCAAAAAAAGTAGGGTACACGTGCAATGAGCGTAATATAACGGACACTAGAGAGAGAGAGAGAGAGCGCTTACGTTAGAGAACGTCAGAGCGTAGGCTAATAAAAACCGCAAGTGCGTGGTATAAGAGCGTGAGAGCAAGAGCGCGTAAATAGATATTTTATGTTAGTAGGCACAGAACAAGCGAAAGCAAAATATATGTATGTATGTATGTACGTGTGTTTAGGCACTGACTGCAAATCAAAACAATTTAATAAAGCAAAATCACAATATCCACGCGTAAATACATACAAATTACATTCACTATCACTGTTACAATTGTTTAACACAATAATACCAATTAAAAACACAGTTTAAGCACTCACAAAGTTAGAAATTTATAGGCGCACACAGAAACACAACCGTCACCAAAGAAAGACAATGACAATTGTTGTCGACAAATTTAAATTCAAGCTCGCCCGCGATATATCGTCCTTTAAGCTGAGTGTTCCGCCGAAACTTTTCTCAACGATTAGTTCTGAAAAGTTTCGGCCGCCACACATCATAGTGAAGGAGTATGTTAGTAGGCGAAGTAATAATAATAACAATGTTAGGATCAGTAGTGCTCCGCCTGTTGCATCCACTTTAGTAGCAAAAAACTAACACAGTTGATTACCTCCCTCTTACTGGGTTATCAGAATGTAAGAGGACTTTGTAGTAAACTTAGTACTTTGTACCTTAATAGTCATTCTTTTCCCTTTCATGTCGTTGCCTTCACCGAAACGTGGTTAAGACAAGACATACTTAATTCGAAAATATTATCAAACAGATTTTGCATCTATAGAAAGGACCGTACTCTGCGCCGAGGTGGTGGGGTGCTTATTGCTGTTGATGTGGACTTTTCCTCTGAGACAGTAATATGAAGTGGCTCTATAGATATTGAGTTTGTTGCTGTAAAGTTAAATATTAACGGTGTTGGTATTTATATTTCTTGTTCCTATATACCACCTTTATCTGACAGCTCTGTTTATAATGAACATATGTCAGCAATACTTTCCAATTATTCTATGCTTTGTGATCGTGATATTTTTGTAGTTCTTGGCGATTTTAATATTGCTGATGCTACTTGGATGTCAAGTCCGGACTCAAGCGTGTTGACCCCCATGGTGCAGACTGATTTTCTGGTTGGTTTATTCGAAATCTCGTTGGGTCAGATCAATGGCATTCCAAATTCTCTTGGTAAAATGCTTGATTTGGTATTTGTTTCGGATCCATCTACTCTATCTGTGTCAAGATCCCTTCCCATATCCACTCCCGAAGACTTATACCACCCGACGTTGGAGGTGTTGATCACTTTGCCTGCCTGTGCCGTACGCCAGTGTAGTGAACCATTAAGACGGGTACGTCAATTTCGGAAAACCGATTTTGTAAAACTTACCCGGCTCTTAGAATTGGTTGACTGGTCGCCCCTCTATGGTTCTGAGGACTTGGATACGGCAATCAGTATTTTTTATTGCACCTTAGAAAATTTATTCGATAAGTGTGTTCCTTTTGGTAGGCCAAGTAGGAAAAACAAACCTGCGTGGTTTACACGAGAGTTGACTGCCCTTAAAAATCGAAAATCAAAGCTTTATAAGAGTTTCAGAAAATCTGGCTCTTCTGTTCATTACTCATCATACTTGATTGCGCGTTCCAGTTTTTCAGTCATGGATAATTCATGTTATAAAAATTACCTAAGTAGGTGCAGACTACAGTTTCAGCCAGACCCTAAGAGGTTCTTTGACTTCGTTAATGCGAAGCGAAAGTCATCAACACTTCCATCAAATTTATCTATTGAAAACAAGTCGGCCAATTCAGGCCATTGCCGATTTATTTGCCGAATTTTTTCAAGCTACATACAATTCAATTGATAATCAGGTTGATCTGCCTTACCCGTATCAGGTTGATGCCTCTAATTGCATTTTTGAACCAAGTATCACGGAGTGTTCATTACTACGTGATCTACAGGGTAGTAAGCCTGTATTTTCCCCGGGACCTGACGGCGTACCACGCTGTGTGCTTAAGTACTGTGCTGATGGTCTCTTAAAGCCTTTGCATAAATTGTTGAGTTTGTCTATTGAGAAATGTTCATTTCCTAATATCTGGAAAGAATCATTTATTATTCCGCTCCATAAAAAAGGAGACAAGTCTAATGTTCAAAATTATAGGGGTATATCCAAATTGTCTGCTATACCAAAATTATTTGAGAAATTAATAACTTCTCAATTACAATATTTTTGCAGATCTTTAATTTCACCGTGCCAGCATGGATTCATGAAACAAAGATCTACTACCACTAACCTGTTAGAATTTACTTCACTAGTTGTTAATAGTTTTCAAAATAAAATGCAAGCGGATGTTATTTACACTGATTTCAGCAAGGCATTTGACTCGGTTAATCACTACCTTTTACTTCATAAACTTCAACTGTTAGGTTTTCCTAGCAATCTTATTCGGTGGATAAGGGAATATTTAACTCATAGAACACAGAGAGTCAGTTTTAATGACGCTGTCTCTTATGTGGTTCATGTCACTTCCGGTGTTCCGCAAGGAAGCCACCTTGGACCTTTATTATTTTCACTTTTCATCAATGATCTTCCATCTGTTATTGACCAATCTCGAGTGCTGATGTATGCTGACGATGTAAAATTATGCATGTCGGGTACTGCTCTGTTGTCTGCTCAAAAACTACAAACTGATTTAGATAATTTTCAAAAGTGATGTCGTGTTAACTTACTAAATCTTAATTGCAACAAATGTAAAGTCATGTCTTTTTATAGATGCCTTCCTTTTTCAAATATATATTTTCTTGATGGAAGCCCACTCGATCGCATTGAATGGGTTGATGACTTAGGTATCCTTTTTGATCCGAAACTTAAATTTCACAAGCATATCTCTTCAGTTGCAAATCGAGCCTCTAGTACCTTGGGGTTCATTAAGCGCTGGTCGAAAGAATTTGACGATCCCTACATAACCAAAACACTTTACACGTCTTTGGTACGTCCTGTTCTTGAATATGGATCTTGTATCTGGTATCCCAAATACAGGATTCACCAGGATAGAATAGAATCAGTGCAAAAACAATTCTCTCTCTTTGCCCTTAGGAGATTTAATTGGGATACTAACATTAACCTACCTTCCTACCACAGTAGACTTTTACTAATAAATCTTCCTTCTCTTTCTGATCGCAGAACAATGCTAGGTGTAGTCTTTTTACATAAACTAATAAATGGTGAAATTGATTCCTCCGAATTAATCAGCCAAATTAGTTTTGCTGTTCCGATCAGAAGGACAAGGAATTTTCTACCCATTGCTCTTCAAGCTTGTCACTCTAACTATGCTATTCATAACCCTTTTCGGATTTTATGTTCAAACTATAACGAATTTTCCCACTTAATAAACGGTGTCACTTCTAGTAGTTCTCTTAAAAAGTTAGTCTTATGTCATTTGTCTACGTTTTCGCGATCTACGTAACCGTACGCTATGCGGTGTGCCCCTCGGTCGATTGGGCGGGAGGTTGGTTGCTTTTTGCTTGGGTTCGCGCGTTAACAAGCCGGTGCTTGGTATCGTTGGGACACTTGAATGTACTGTCTTTTTTTAGTACATCTACGTCCAATAACAATTCGCGGGGAATCAATTTTACCTTTTATATAGGCGCTTACATCTTCCGCAGAATTATCGGAAGCGAGCCTAGAAACAAAAACAAATTTACTCTGAGGTACAACCCTAATGGGCTTAAGAGTTGCACCTAACGTAGAATCAGAAGGCTGACTATCGGTTGAACCACTGGGATCTACGGGAAGAACATTAGTTTTAGGTAACACTGGGTTAGTTGCCGGTGAGTTAAATACCATTAACGGGCTGGCAGCAGGGATACTAACAATAGCCGCTAGCGGAGGCTTGGATGTGGCAGCAGGGGTAGAGGCAGTAGCCGGCAGAAGAGGCTTGGGGGGCAACACCAGCGGGACTGCAAGCGGACAAGAGCCCGAAGTCTTTTTGCGCTTCGGCGAGTCATTTAACGTTTTAGCAGTATTAATGTGGTCTTCCAACTCTTTAATACTGCCACGAAGCGTATCGAAATTATTTCGGACAGCTTTGAAATAATTGAAGGTCAGCCTCATGAACTTTGACTGTTCCTTCTCTATCTCATTGCAGGTGTGGCAATACCACTTAAGACCAGAATCAGCTGCTAAGCTGTCCCTGATTTTAACATTGAAACTAGCACATTTCATGTGAATCATGCTATCACACGCCCTACAAAGGATAAAATCTTGGGTGGATCCACCAGAAATTTTACAGTTTTTACTGCAGCAGACAAACATGTTAAAAGAAATATGTAAAATAATTTGAAAAGCTTAATAATGTGCAAAATAATATGCTTGATCAAAAAAAAGTAGGGTACACGTGCAATGAGCGTAATATAACGGACACTAGAGAGAGAGAGAGAGAGCGCTTACGTTAGAGAACGTCAGAGCGTAGGCTAATAAAAACCGCAAGTGCGTGGTATAAGAGCGTGAGAGCAAGAGCGCGTAAATAGATATTTTATGTTAGTAGGCACAGAACAAGCGAAAGCAAAATATATGTATGTATGTATGTACGTGTGTTTAGGCACTGACTGCAAATCAAAACAATTTAATAAAGCAAAATCACAATATCCACGCGTAAATACATACAAATTACATTCACGATCACTGTTACAATTGTTTAACACAATAATACCAATTAAAAACACAGTTTAAGCACTCACAAAGTTATCAATTAATAGGCGCACACAGAAACACAGCCGTCACCAAAGAAAGACAATGACAATATGTTATAATATGTTATGCCACACTGTTGGTGGCTCTGCCTCTTTTACCGACGAAACCAATAGGAAGCAAACGCAAATACGACGCTCCCAAAATAAATCAGAGAAATGAAAAACCATCGCGCAACCTTTAATAAATTTTAATCGAGTTTTAAGGTAAAATTATTTCTAAACGTCATTTGAAACGATTACAAAAAAAGAAAACCGAACGCATGTTGTCCTTTGTCTAAAATTATAAGCCAGACGTGGTTGTTACTGAAGCGACTTCAGGTCCCCCAGAAGTTTCTTCATGCGAAACGGCGCCATAACGGACTATCTCTGAAAAGCTGAGAAACTGGAATTTAAAAAACCGTCCATCAGTTGCTTGCTGCAGAGAACTATATAAAATTTTCAAATCTGAAGGCATTGACGTTCCTCTAACTATTGCTCCAGTAAAAGGGCCAATTCCGTTTGTTAAGCGAACCGTGGCACCAGGAGAATATATTCATATTGGGCTTCCTATACAGTTAAATAAACTAACACACATTATAAATCAGAGTGGAGTTAATGAAGTTGAAGTAGACATTGGAATAGATGGATTGCCTTTGTACAAGAGTTCTGGAATGGGATTGTGGCCAATTTTGTGCAGAATAATAAATATTCCAAACATAGACGTTTTTCTCGTAGGATGCTATGTAGGACCTCGAAAGCCATGTAATGAAAATTGTTTCTTGCGTGATTTCTTGCACGATGTGAAAATATTGCAGGAAAACGGCTTCGATGTTGGTGATCATTGTGTGCCTTTTAATATACGTGCATTCATATGCGATGCACCTGCAAGGTCCTACATATGCGGCATTAAAGGACACACAGCATTAAAGGGTTGTAGTAAATGTGAACAGGTTGACGCAGAGTCAAAAATGTCACTACATTTAGTACTTCGGTAGCAAGGCTTCGTACTGATTTAGATTTTAAAAATCGTACTGACAAGGAGTTTCACTTAAGTTGCTTTATAAATTCCAAAATGGATATTGAAGATATTAACATAGATATTATTTCGCAATTTCCGATCGACATTATGCATTTAATTTTGAAATTACTTTTTGAAGGTAAAACGTGTACTAAACTATGCAGCAAGAAAAAGCTAGAAATGTCTTCTGTAATGGCTTCGTTAGGTCCATTTATGTCGAAAGAGTTTGCTAGGAAACCGAGCGGTTGAGTTTAGGTCATTTGTTTTATATGCAGGATTGATTGCTCTTAACGAGTTCGTGTCTGATGATTTGTTCTCTCATTTTTTGCTCGTTCACTGTGCTTACCGTATGCTCCTTTGTCCAAGGCATTTTCACTTCAACATTAGTAGCTCCCAAGAGTTGCTACAGATTTTCGTAGATTCTTTTTCAGGCATTTATGGCGAAACAAGTGTTACTTACAATGTACATAACCTGTTGCAAGTAACAAAATCAGTATAAGATTTCGGATATCTTGGAAATGTTACAGCCTATCCATTCGAAAACTACTTAAAATCGTTAAAAAGGAGTGTAAAGAAACCCACTCACATTCCAAAGCAAATGTACAATGCATATATATCCACAGCTATAGAGGTGAGGCAGGAAAAAAAAGGCATAAAAAAGAGTTCTTTCGGCAAAGTCATATCATACTCTTCTGGCCATGCAATTTATACCAATGAAACCCCAAACAATTATTGTGCTATAGAACCGTACATACCAGCAAATATATTAGAGAGATATGATGATGGCACATTTAAGGCACAAACTTTTTCGAAAGTGAAAGACAATTTTTCATATCCTGTGCCTTCGTTTGATTTAGGAATAGTAGTTTTAAATATAATAGATCTTCAACCCCCCAAAATTGTTGAATTGAGTTCAATCTATTCCAAAATGGCTCACTTCCCTCTACAAGATAACATCCTTGCGATTCCACTTCTCCACGATTGCTTACCTTAAATATTAATTCAACAAAACATATCTAAAATTTTAAAGCATACCGTAATAATAACAAATGGATAATGTCATACTAGCTAAATTGGAGCATATAGAAAATATTTTGAATGCGAAATTTGATGTAATGGAGAAGGAGATGAAGGATTTAAAAGGTAAATTACATTACAGTTTTAAAATCCAATCATATATTTTTAAATATTTTTTAGACCAAAATGCAGCTTTAGTTATAATGATAAGTGAGCAGAAGGCAATGGTTGCCACTTTAATGGAGCATTCAGCACCACGATTTATAAATATGTTTCCCATCACATCGGAGCAGCAGCTAAAGAACTAAAGAAGAAGAGCTATCAGACGAAAATAGAGATGAAATGGTAAAAAATTACAAAACATTTAACTACTCGATATTCCATTCAAAGTACTTCCTTTTTGATCCTAAGATGGCTACAGTGAAGGCCATACTGAATCCCGGCGGGCTCAATAAAAACATGGCGCAGATCATTTCAGAGGATGTAGCTATCGATTATAATGTGGATAGGAACCATGGCAAAAGGAGATTGCTAAATTTTCCCAAAGTTATGGATTTACTTTTTCGTAAGTGAATTGAAAAACTTAAACAGAGTTGTGACTTATACTTGCTTTTTATATTTTTCTTTTATTTTTCAAACAGAATCAACAAACAAGGAGGGTTGGACAAACAAAATATTTTTGTATGAAGTACGGAATGTTTAAAATTAATTAAAGGACGTCATTTTAAAAACAAGTGCCTCAGAAAGCAAAAGAAAAACTAATAAAAAAAATAATTTGATTCATTTTTTTTATTAGTTTTTCTTTGCTTTTTGAGTATATATAAATAAACAATAATAAAATTAATTGCGTTAAGATCAAAAATTACATTTTCATTTAAATAAGTGGAGAATTTTCAGCAGCAGTACATACATGTAAGCATTACGGTAAGCATTACTGTAATGCATTCAGTAAGTACTTACATGGAAACATTACGGTAAGCATTACTGTAATGCATTCAGTAAGTACTTACATGGAAACATTACGGTAAGCATTACTGTAATGCATTCAGTAAGTACTTACATGTAAGCATTACGGTAAGCATTACTGTAATGCATTCAGTAAGTATTTACATGGGAAACATTACGGTAATGCATAAGGGAAACAGTTTACCTCCAATGACACGCATATGTTAAAATAATGCATTCTGTAATGTGAAGTGCATGTACAGCCGTTTTTAGCATTACCCTTCAGATTACATGTAATCGAAAATTTTGCTGGGTGGCTAAGTGCTTGTACGAAAAATAATTTTATGGCCCAAGTTCAAGTGACAAAAACTACTCGCGATAGTCTGTTTCCCCTCGTATATGCTTCGCAATTGTGCTATGTTAGTTTACGAGAACATCGCCGGTTCTGGTTACCAGTCTTATTACATTTATTCGTCTATGGTCTATGTATCTTGCGACTTTAACATTAACAGAGCCCATTAACAGTGATGTTTTATCGAAAAGTGTTCAAATGAACCAGTAATAATGAACCAAATTTGACGGTCAGCTTACTCCAGTTAATTCCTTATGGGAAAATACACGCACACGTCCGTCACTGAAAACTGAGCCAAACTGAGAATAACTAGCAGTGGAAAGACCCTTTTATTCGCAGAACGTAAAAATATACAGTAGCGTCTCGGTTTGCGCAACTAATTAATGTTCAAGCTTGTTGCGCAGATCGAAAAGTTGCAATTATGGAGACCTTTTCTAAGTGCGAAAAAAATACCAATATGTCTGGTTTTTTATTCTATAAAACTATAAAAAATTATTTTTATATTTTTATAAGAGTACTCTTTCAATTTTTTTATTGATAACATCAAAATTATTTTATATTACATATTTTCATATGACCACAGTGTGTTCTCAAAAAAGTAGCAAAGTATCGGTTTTTATTCAAATGACAACAGAAAAGAAAACATAGAATAGATAAGCTAGAACAAACCATTTTTTTTTTTAAAATTCAAAATACTGGTTTGTTTCTTGGCGGTCTCAACTTTTTTTTGTATAGCGATATCTCTAACCTCCTGCAGCACTAAAATTGAGCGCACTTGTACGAGATTTTGTTCTGCCCATTTGATGCTGATATTCAAGGCGTTAATGGCTTCATCCGTTTTAACAATAGGAGTTACTTCAACAGCATCTTGTTCATCATCAGATTTGCCTTCTACACTCATTTCTCCATCATCAACTTCCTCACACCCCAAAGCTTCGTTGTCTGCGAAATTCAACCATCCGGAAATTTCTTCGTCTGTAAGGTGACTGGAGTTAATTTCACTTAGCAGACTTGAAACAGTTTCCACGACTGCACGCTCGTTAACGAGCTGATTCCGTACTTCAGTAAGTGGTAATTCATCTTCAGCTTCCCAATCAGGGTCAGTGCTAGGATTCAAAAGTGCTCTCCAAGCTTTTCTAATAGACGAAGGTTCAACATTTGCCCACTGCATACTGTGTTTTCAAATTGAAGCTCTTGATCTTCGTTTCAATATCTGGACCTTGACTTGCAACCAAATGGCTTAAAAATGCCTTCTTATAGTAAATTTTGGGATATTAATAACATTTTGATCCATAGGTTGAATCAGAGCTATACAGTTTGCTGGGAGATACATGACTTCAATCTTTCCATCATCGCTTTTTAACTCTTTTGGGTGACAAGGAGCGTTGTCAATGAGAAGTAATGCTTTTTTCTCAAGACCCTTGTATTCAAGAAGTTTTTGAACCTGAAAGTGACATAGTAGATCAGAATACAAAATAAAATTTTAATTTTCACAGTAATACCTCCGGTATAAAAGTGTGATTGAACCATTCAATAAAAAAATGTGTTGTCTTCCAGGCATTTTTATTTCCTTTATATACTACTGGATTTTGAACATTTTTGAATGGACGAGGATTGGCTGCTTTGCCAATAACCAGTGTTGCCAGGTTTCGAGCATGCAAATAAGCTAGATCTGCCGTACAAATATGCTAAAAATAAGTTAAAAATAAAAAAACTATGCTGCAAAATAAGCTAGGTAAGTCTAAATGAATAATAATACACAAACTAATTTGTTTTTTCAATATTTAATTTTAATTTAAACAAGCCACCACATCGTCAATGTCTTGTTCATCTTTGTTCGAATTATATTTGTCATTTGATGACACCATATTTAAATATTTTTGGGGCAAATTATATGTGTGGCAACATTTTTCATTTCGACGCAATCCATATCTGTGAAATCGAAATTAATGTAAATATATAATATTTTATTATAATTTTCAAATGCAAACCTTATGCTTAATATAGCATTTAATGTTTTTAAATGCATTTTATTTCTTAATTTTGTTTTGATTATATTCATTTGGCTGAAAACCCGTTCAACCATGGTAGCGACCATGCATTTGACCATGGTAGCGATAAAATATTTATAGCAAACAATGCTATAGGCTAGCACCTCTGCCCAAAAATTTGTTGAGTCATGGATTTGCTCCCATTTGAATAGGAAAATTTTATCATATTGAGCCTTCAATGCGTCAATATCAGGGCTTTGAAAATATTCCAATACTTTTATTAAGTCTGGGATATTTTTTTGTGCTCGCAGCATATTGTCAACAGCAAATATATTGACTGTTTTTAACGTCTCAAAATTATCGGGCAGTCTGAATATAAAAAACATAATATTATTTATATGACATAAATCGAATCAGTTGCAGCTTAATCGTACCTGTCACGAAGTTGAATAATCAATTCCTTGACAAAGTCAACGCATTTCTTCCTTATTTCTGGCGCTTGTTGTTGAAAAATGGGATCCTTAATTTTTTGTTCAAAAGAATATCCTAAGTATAAATCATGCTGAACCATATTCTCGAAATCGTCGTTAAATATCTCAATTTGAAGATCTGGTGGAATAATCTTTTCTTTGAGCGAAAATATGCAAGTGATTAGTTCGTTAAGTAATTTCGTTGATTCTGAACGTTCACTCTGAAAAATTTTATTGAGCCTCTGCATATAATTTAATATTGGCTTCAGAAACAATAAATACAATAAATTGACATCATCGCAATATAGTTCATTTAATATTTTTGCTTTATGGCATTTTTCTGCGCTAGCAGCTAACTCAAAGTGTAGCTTTAGCTCCGTCCACTGATGAGCAATGCGAGATACTGCAGGTTCTATAGAAAGCCACCTAGTATCGCAGACTCGCGGAATTTTCAAGGGTGCCTAAACAAGTAATATAGTATGTTGTTATTGTTGTAGCCAGTCAATGTTATTACATATCAAACAATTAAACACACACATTTAATAGTTAAAAAGCCACAACAGTTAATTTACTAACCTTAAGACGAACACAGGAATTAGGTGTTAATTATTTTTGAACATTATTTGGACAAACACGATATCACAGCTCACGAGCACATTTATATATATACCTGATTATAGTTAATGCACTCATATACTTTCTTATAGCTCATCTGACGTTGTGAGCTCTTAGAGAACCACGAGTAGGTGTTCGATATTAAAAATTCTAGTTCATTTGGCATACTTTTTTTGCAGGCTTGATTAACAGCTAACTGATTGGAATGACACACACATTTAATAAGCTCCGTGTAGACGCTCTTCCTCGATCCGGTCATGACATTTGCATTATCAGTCCCAAGTCCAATCATATTTAATATATTTAAATCCTTGTTCAATAATTCTTGTTTCAGACTATCAGATATTGATATAGCATCTCCAGATTCAATATTAATTAGGCTCAGAAATGTTGAAACCATACATTCATTTCTAATGCTGAAGTAATTTATAACAATTCCTGAAGGTTTTACATACATATTTAAACGACAATAAATTTATAAGCCCATACAAATTTTTACAAAACATAAAAGTAATTAAATGTTATATTTACCAATCAATTTAGTCACACTAATATCAGTGGATTCATCCAGCAGTAGGCTAAATTTGGAGTTGCCAATATCCAGTCTCAAATCCTCATTAAAGTGCACTGCCAATACATTGTTTATGATTTGTGTGCATTTTGTCCTCTTTAGTTTAATTTGCACGGCTGCACTACAAGCTTTAAATTGACTTGCACACAAATCGGACAAATGGTCAATTGGTGCAATTGCTGTGTGCTCGGCAATATACATGCATAGCACCGCTTCCTGCTCCTCCGTTTTTGAAGATTTTTTTGGGAATTCTATTTTGTGCGTCTGATTAACAGAGCCAACTGCTGAAATATGTTTTTTCGTTGCCGCATGCTGCCGAAGATCAAATATTTTAGCTGCTACTGTGCATTTGCAATAGCAGCAGTAGGCTTTTGTTGCTTATCCTTGTACCTTGCGCAGCCAGTCTTTGAAGTCGCTATTTTGCAACCAGGCGTCGCGAAACAATTTCGTGTAAACAATTTTCGGCATATTTCTTTATAATAATTCACTTTTTTTGCACTCGCACAATTTCACAATGACAAAGTGACTGGTTGCATCAGAATTCATATCGATTGCAATTTACGCGATTATTTAAGTACGATTTACGTAACCATCGGCAAAACCTAACAAGTTTCGATATTTGTATGGCCGTGAAACATTTTAAAGTCATAAAATATTTCATCTTGATGCAATATATTTTTTAAGCTAAAATAAGCTTAATGAATATTAAAATATGCTAGATTTCAGGCTATAAGCTATTCGCTAAATTTATAAGCTTTTCCATTTTGAAATATGCTAGAACTAGACTGAAATATGCTAAACTGGTAACACTGCCAATAGCAAACAACTTGACCTTGTGTTCTCCACTAGCATTTGTGCATGCCATAAATTTGATCGGGAGCTAAATCCATTTCTTTAATTTTTTTTAAGCTCTTTTATAAACGGGTCAACTAATTGTGGTTTATTGGAAAGCTTTTCTCCACAAATTTTAAGCTTGCGTATTCCATGACGTTTTTTGAATTTTATAAACCACCCGTGGCTTGCGTTAAAATTAGGCTTCTCTTTTGTTTTATCGAACAACTGTAGTGCCTTTGCCTTTAGAATGTCCGCAGATATGGGCACATTCCTTTCCCTTTGGTTTAGGAACCACTTGTACAACGCCTTTTTCAGACGTGGATATTCGCAGGCTTTAAGTGTATAGCGTTTAGCAGGAATGCAGTCTGAGTCTGCGATGAAGCTTCTCAAAGTAAATTCTTTCTTTTTCAACCTACTTACAGTCGACTTGTTTACTCTGTGCTTCTCACAAACATATCGAACTGATTTTCCACGTTTAAGCTCATCAAGAGTTGCAGCCTTTTCTGCTATTAATAATCTTTTCATCGGCAGAGCCATGATTCTCAATTTTAACTTAGAACAAATTTACAAATTGCGACTTGCGTTTACCGCCAACAGTATGAAAACATATGATCAAAGCAGCTTCAAGCTGTTGCGGCACGGTTGCCACCTTGGTACAATTGTACAAAAGTGAGAAATTAAGAAAAAAAACAATTCATCTGGCAACCGTGCCAAAAGAATAACAGATGACCGGTGTAAAACAGGCAAATTTTTTGTAAAAGGCGCCAGCATGTTGGCACTGGTGGCCGCTGCTCGAGTTGATCGCTAATCGCAATTTTACAAAAACAATGCCACTGAAAATTGGTGACGAAGTAATTGTAAAATCAATTTTGTCTCTGCTCGCTCGAGAATACAAAAACAAAATGTATGCATTGCTCGACGCAATGCGGCGTCGCTGGTTGTTGTTGTTAAAATTTGTTGTCTATCTCACACCGTTATTTTTCGTACCCATCTCTGGTGTAAAAAATCTCAGAGTTGCAATTATCGAGTATTTTTTCATAACAAAGTTGCGCATATAGAATCCATAATGTAAATTATTTCGCAGTTGCAAAAACCGAGATGTTGCGCAAATCGAGTGTTGCGCAGACCGAGACGCTACTGTATTCATTATTTGTAGCACAATATTGTCGAAGTCGAGTTGAATTCCAAGTTTCGTACTCGATAATAAGGAGGAGGTTGTCATTTCGTCTGCATTTTTATATGTTTGCGACTGGCTGAACCCTGTGGCTCCATTTTATTTTGGTTCAGCTCTGACAATGGCTTCGTACATGTTTCAGTTTCCTCCCTGTTAGGTAGTTTTTGTTCTGCCTCGAGCATTCCAGCTGGCCAGGTAGGGATCAGTTATGGGTTGGTTGGATGGGCAAATAGGGGTGAAAAGGGAGGCAGTTTGTCATAAGGTAGTATGCGTACGCATGTGCGAAGGGCGAGCGAGTATCCAAAAATGAAAATGACAAGCATATGCCCGAGATATACAGATACGTTGTAGCCAATTACCTGACTCGCCGCCATTTGCCCTCCGGCTGCTTTGGGGGAACCCAACAGCAACAACAACAGCACAAAAAACAACAAGAACAACAATTACTGGTAACAGGTTACACTGGCGGCTCCTGCTGTTGTCTCCATGGGCCACGCAACAAATTTGAGTCTTATGCTTATGAGAATTGCCTGTGACACAAATAAAAATACAGATACAGATAAAGATACAGATATTGTATGGAATACGTTTACCTTCTTTTACTCTACAGTTAGAACAGGTATGACAGCCCAGCGAGACACTTGATGCAGCTTCTGATGACTGTGCCGGTGATGAAAACGAAACGCGAAACGAAAGCTGCAACCGAATCAAATCACGTAGAAAATTCAAAAATTGTATTGCCAGCAAATGTAAATGCCAAATGCGAGAACTTTTAGTAAACAAGTGTTGGCCAATTGCCTGGAGGGCTTCATACGTACCTAATACGTGCATAAATTTGTATATACCCACAGCAGGCAAGTCAAACTGATGTGGTTGGGTGTTTTAAGTGGGAGATTTCTATGGGTGGGGTGGCTGCTTTTGGCTTAGTTGCGTTAAGGTGTCACTACCGATTGCGTGTATCTGTATCTCTGTAATCTCTTTCTCCGCCTCTTTTCCTCTCTCGAGCTTACTCGTGCTCGTAGTTCAGTGTCTGTATCTGTTTTTGTTTGGTCAAATTCAAATTCCAATTGATCAAGATAATCGCATTTCAGAACTTTTATTTACCAACGCTCGCGCTCAGAAATCACATAAACAAATACATATACATAAGTGTGTGTATGTGTGTGTGTGTGTGTGTGTGTGTATGTGTGTATGTGCGCACTCACATGCTGCTTTTTGTTTGTGTGGCCCCGGCAGCGGATGTTGAAAATATTTGCAAATAGCTATCGCTGCAACAGCAAACCAATTTTAGTGTTCCCCCTACGCTCCTCCCACGCTCTAAAAGCTGCATGTTATTAAACACACGCACACACAAACACATATGACATCGAATGCAAAGGGTTTTTAGGGCCAATTATTATTAATTGCTTTACAGATACTACAAACAACAAGCCCACAGGGCCTCCAACACCCAACACCAACAAACACACTATAAAAACTCTGGCCAGCCATACAAAAGTGGACAAAAAAATAAAAACGAAAACAGAGCGGATTCTCTTAAGCTTTAAGTTGTACAATGGGCTGCATTTGAAGTGTAAAAAACGACGTTTATCATCAGACAAGCAGAAATCTAAATAATGAAATGAATAGCCAAGCCATATCCTTGAATATGACTTTGTCTGTAAGTCTGTAAACACACTCCGCAACATTTAACTAGAACACCTTTTGTCATATTGTTTTGTTAACTATAAGATAAATTTGTATGTAAGATTATTTAATTTTTAAAATTTTACCTAAAAAGATTCCAAAAAATTAAAGCAATAAATCAATATAGGCGTAGTCAAAAGTGTTTACACAACACTTAAAATGAAATCTTCCCATAACTAAAACTTAATTTATGGAAAGTATGGTATCAGTGGAAAGGTCATTGAATTTCCGTTTGAACTATACAATCCTTTTCTTAACCCATTAATTTCAATTTCAATTCTTGTAAAAGTCTACTTTTGAAACTTTTTTCCCCTGGCTTAAACCAAAAATGTTTTGATGCAAAAATGTACTTCAAACAATTCTAATAGTAACTGAAATCAAAAATCTCTTCGCATGTATTTTTTGTGATTTTTTGAAAATTGTTAAAAATTACTATTCGCATCTTAAAATGTCTGTCTATCAGTTTTATTTTTATACTTTGATACCAAAGGTCTAAAAGTATATTGGTTTTGTGCAATGTCCGTCATGGTGTCCGACTGTCCGTCCGTCCGCCAGTATGAACGAAATTTTTTTCGACACCTGTTAAGCTAGAGACTTGAAATTTTGCAATTATGTTTGTCTATAGGCTAGTCAGATAAAGTGTCAAGATTGGGGTGTCACGCCTACTAGGAGGCTGGGAATTGGATAAACTCGATAACTAAAAACCGATAAAACCATATATTTCTCACATTCCTGAAGCTAGAGTTACCAAACTTTGCACGTTCCTGGAAAAACTGCATCAAAATTTTGGATGCCACGCCCACTCCTTCCGCCCCCATCCTCTCTGCTCCTTGAAATTGAAAACGCCTATTGTTTTCACATTTTTTGGGGTAGAGCCACCAAATTTGGTGTCAAGATAGGTAATGACGTTCCCCAAAAAAATGTTATGTGCAAGGAGGCTTCCCCTTCCATGACACAGAACCTGCATGCACTGCTACTGACTATTCCTAGTTTAACTAGGTGACCCCTTAGTCTACAATGTCCTGTCAAAAGACCGGAGAGTATCCTTAGTCTATTTTTCACCAAAGCTATGACTTGCTCAAATCGTTTTAGGTTGTATTTACCTAAGAGACTTTTGGCTTGTCTGAGTCCTGGAGTCCTTACCCAGCTCATTTCCAGCAAGAGTCTTTCTTAATTTCTAAGTTCCTGTCGTATTGTGTTTCTTCCTACTCCAAAGTTTGGCACGGGCCCTATGAGGGGTGTTGCCGCCCCCAGTCTTGCTTGCTTGTCTGCTTCTTCGTTCCCTGCTATGTCAACATGTCCAGGGACCCATCTTAGGGCTAGCCTATTGTGGGATCGCAGACTGTCTAGCTTGGTTCGTACCTCGTAAACTACTTTTGACCTGATTTCCAACCTACTGAGTGCCATAATTGCTGCTTGACTATCGGATAGAACAGCTATATCCTTGTTCCGATAGTTACGCTTCAGGTTAAAGTCCACACACCTTCCTATTGCACATACCTTAGCTTGGAAAATGCTGGTGTGCTTACCTAGGGGCTCATGATATGTTAGCCGAGGGCCTGCCACTCCAAGACCGGAGCCTTGGCTGCTTAAGGATCCACCGGAGTACCATTTAATGGTGTGCGATTTCATTTGGTGGACATCTTCAAGAGATGTCCACTCCTTTTTGTTACATATGTGGATTTGAAACTTTCGCTCGAACATGTGTTCGGCTTTCATTTCATCCCTTTGTTGGGTCAGCGACACCAATAGTTATGCGGCTGATTAACTCGCCATCTAGAGTTACGCGGCTGATTAAGTCGCGCTCACTTAATTAGAGTAAATGCAACTCTTGCAATTCTCGCAGCAAAGATCGATCGGAATTGACTCGAGCTCTCTTACCTCGTGGCCGTCGTAAGGATCAGTCGGATATTTTTGCCGTCGCGTCAATATACATATATATATATATATATATATAACGTGCCATAAAAAGACAATAAAAAAGTTGACCCGTCCACGGCAGCCCCAAAAATAATTATGGGTAATCTGGTGGACTAACCCCAAATAGTGTCGATGCCGCCGCTAGATGAGCGCATCTAGTGCACCAACTGGAAAAAAAATTTCGAGCTCTCCGAGACCGGCTTCAAGTGACCATGCGGAGTCGTGCGACATAACCCCCATCCGACTCTAGTGCAGTTGACCCGTCCACGGCAGCCCCAGCCATGACCCAGTGCAGCAATTGTTTTGCTCACCCACCAACCGAGTGATAATCCACAAACCGAAAAACAAAAAAACTTGATAATTGCCTTTACGCCGATCAGTTGGTTTCACTCAAGCGTACAAAAAAAGCAAGACAATTTATGTTTTAAACGTTTAATCAAGTTAAAAATCCGCCATGCCCATATATGCAGAAATAAAAATGCGAAACTAAAATCAATTTAAAATACAATCCCAAAACAATATTAAAATCCACATATATATTTATTTGTTCTAAAAGTTCCTAACTAGTAATAATTAAATAAATAAAACAAAAAGAAAAAGCGCCAATTCAAAACACAAAACCATTTTTGAATTTAAAATCATTTCCAATTGGGCTCTCAATCAGCTCAACAGCACAAAACAACCACCTTTTTCGATGCACCTCTCACCGCTTCAAAATATCTTTTGGACGCCGAGGAGTTAATGTAAGTGCATTATAACCCTTTTATTATTTCTCTTATTGTTTATTACAGCAACACAGTGGCGCAGAGCAGAATTAGGCCTGGCCACAGTATGCATTACCGCTGCAGTAAAAGTTATGCATTACACTTGCCAACTTTTGTGTGCACAGTTGTAAGCTGGAAACTTTTACCGCTACTTTTTTCTATGACTTCGAAACGACGCGAAGCGTTCGTGAAGTAAATTCGAATATCTTGTCTTTGTGTTAGTGCGTTCGTGAAGTAAATTCGGAAATCTTGTCTTTGTGCTAGTGCGTTCGTGAAGTAAATTCGAAAATCTAGTCTTTGTGCTAGTGCGTTTTGTCAAATGTCGAAGACACGCGTCATTTCATGTTCGGGCTCAAACAAAAAAAGAAATGAATTGAAGTGTTTTACCGCCAGCAACCAAAATTGTGAGTTTATTTATTTTTTAAATATTGTATATTGTAATATACATATAGTAATTTTTATTTGATTTCTTATTACAGATGATTTATAAACAGAGGAAGCAAACAAGCGCCTGCTCGTCCAAATTATAAAGCGAGATTTTATTTTATACAAACATACATATATTACACAAAGTGTTAAAAGGTTAAGATTATTGTTAGTGTTAAAATTAATTTAAACCAAATTGATTGAAAATATTGTTAATTTGTTAAAATGGAAAATTCAAATGGATTAAAATTATTGGTTTTGAAATGGAAACTAAATGTTTATTAATTTACCCAATACAATTTCAGCCCTGCGTGCATATATTACGCACATTAAAACCTTCCACAATATATATTGAAAATATATCCTGAGTCGTATAACATGTGCATTCCAGCCCAATACACTTTTCGGAAATTGGGCGGTCTGTCCACAAGCTGCATTACAATTTCATAAAAAGCAGTTGTAATCGGCAGCCGAGCGCCATTCAAACACCCTTCGGCTGCTGATTACAACCTGTACCACAAGTGGTAAAGGTTGTGGGCACACCGCCCACAAAGCGGCCATCGCTGTGTAAAAGTAATCCAGGTTTGGAATTGAAGAAGATCTATAGTTTTTTAGTTTAGATCGGAGCGACTGTTGTTATCGCTCCGAACACTTTCATTAATCTGATTTTACATCAGGGACCGGCAGCGTCGTATGCACTGTGCATTGGAAATATGTCTCGAGCAGCGCAGTCGGCACACGCATAGGCTATGCATAGCGCAGAAACTTCGTGTGCCCTATGCACAATTGCTCGGCTGTTGCTCTGTTGCCGCAGCGGCAGAGAAACCGGTTTCACAGTAGCTCGGCTGCCGCAGCGGCAGAGAAGCAAGAAACGTTTTTGCCTTCGCCTTTTTGACGACGCGCTGAAAAAATGTGAGTGTATGCGTGCCGACCCCTGTTTTACATATTAGCATTAAATATTACTTAGCCTAAAGCGGCGCAGTCCTCCGTGGCAGCGCTGCCTTTTGTATATGAGTTGTTTTATATGTAATGTTTATGCCAAACAGCGGAAAATCCGCTAACCGCTCAGCACTGCTGCCGTCGCTATAACGGACATATATATTCACCTCATCCGAGCCCCATAGCCGACGGCAGCCTTTCACACCGGCTTCGCTCCACGAAGCCTAAGCGGCTAAAATTAGTCTAAATTTTCAAGTGTAAACTAGATGTCACGCGATAATAAAGTTCCTGCATTTTAATATAAAAAACCTCAAGTGTTTTCAATCCTACGAAACAAAACTATCTACAAATACCCACAACGTTTAAATTCTACGTGCGAAGCCCCCCGACATTTTCATGGTCCTTCGAGCCGGATTTTGTAAGAAATCATTATAGTTTTCGGCAGCACGAGGATAAGGGGAAACTATTCCTTTGCTTTCCACTGTTGTCTATATTCCAATTAGACTACTTGATAAACGATATTCCAATTAGACATAAATATGCGCAAGTTTGTCTGCGCGATTTAAACATTTCCATCCATGTATGTACATATATACATACACACCTGCGCGCAGATAAATTCCGTTCTGTTATCCGAATTCCACTTATTAAGTGTTCCAGAACAGCACAAATCATAAATAAAAGACGATAAAAATACGTTTTTATTAATATATTATATATTTGTGCACACTTGCATACATATGTACAAGCCACCACCAGTTGATCGGCAATTTTAAGCGCGCAAGCGTACATGTAAATATGGATGTATGTACATATGTTAATCCATACACAGAACACGTAGCACTTTTACATAATTGCTATTTTTTAATACATTACTCTTACATCCACACATATATATTCCATATACTTTCCACTTTACGTATGCAACACACAATAATTACATACACAATTAAACAATAAAAGCCGCACTTGCAAGTGAATTATTTCCAACACTTGTCAAGTCGCCGGCACTCCATAACATAAACAAAATACATAGTGCAATATAACATTTACTTGAAAATATAAAACAAAACACTGGCCGAGCATAAAAAGAGATTAAGATTTAATAAAAACTTTATTTTTTTGGGTGTTTTTTGCCGGCATAAATTACAATAACACCACATAAACAAACATATGCATATGTAAGCTTTGCTAGTTCCGCTCTTGTGAACTGGTAAAGTATGACAAAGAGTACTTTTTATAGAGGCACTAACGTGTGTAGTGCGATATATCGTGTTCGTCAACATTCCGTTATTTGACTTAGTTTAAAAAGTATTAATTATAATTTATAATTAATTTATCAATTCCGTTCTGTTTTTTCCGTTCGTATTTTTCCTTGTTCCGTTTCCATCTCGTTCCGAGTGGGATATTCTAAATAATTTATAAATATTCGTTTGTAAATTATTTTAAGTCCGTTAACGTGTGTAGATATTCTTTAACAATTTTATTTTCGTTGTTCCATTTCCATCTCGTTTCCGAGTGGGATACTCTAAATGATTTATAAATATTCGTTTGTAAATTATTTTAAGTCCGTTAACGTGTGAAATTGTAGATATTCTTTTACAATTTTGTTTCCGTTGTTCCATTTCCATCTCGTTCCGAGTGGAAGATTCCAAATAATTTATAAATATTCGTTTCTAAATTATTTTAAGTCCGTTATTGGGTAAAATTGTAAATATTCTTTTACAATTTTAAGTTTTCTTGTTCCGTTTCCATTTCGTTTCCGAGTGGGATGTTCTAAATAATTTATAAACATTCGTTTGTAAATTATTTTAAGTCCGTTAACGTGTGAAATTGTAGATATTCTTTTACAATTTTATTTTCGTTGTTCCGTTTCCATCTCGTTCCGAGTGGAAGATTCCAAATAATTTATAAATATTCTTTTGTGAATTATTTTAAGTCCGGGTGAAAGGTTGTAAATATTCTTTTACAATTTTCTCTCCGTTCCGATTCCATTTCGTTCCAAGTGAGTGGAATATCCGAATAATTTATAAATATTCTTTTATAAATCATTCTAAGCCCACTTATCAGGGCTATATTTGTGAATAGTCTTTTTTCTAGTCCGAAATAAATATCTCTCTAAAAAGACCCAGAGGTTCTCTTGTTTGCTACCTGATCCAACCCATAAGAATTTATTAATAAGTTTTGTGGACGGATAATGCCGATAGGGCCAGGTCAGGGAGAGAAAAAACAGTTTAGTGTTCCGTCCGTAAAGAGCACAAGAAGAAGTTCGCTTTCTTCACCAAATCTCCCGGTGAAGAAAACCTCCAGCGCCGTTACACCCAAGTCCAAGTCCGAGGCCCTCACGCCATTTGCCAAACCACCCATTTCGAGTTTGAAGCAGATAGCCACTCGGGCCGCTACCAAACTCAACTCCAAGGCAAACATGGCGATGTCTGATTTCATTTCCGCTTCCGACAAGCTGATCCAATTCGAGACACGAATTAATGGGCCGTCAGCTACAGAACCCTCACTTTACACGCTTCAAGTCCGTCGCGACCACGTAAAGGTTCTGTGGGAAAAGGTCGAAAAAGAGTTCGAGAGTAGCTCAACTGCACTCAGCCAAGGGTGTGGGAGTAGCGATGCTGTCGCGTTAACGGCAACGTACGACAATTGCTACACTGTATACGAGCGGTGTACGGCACAGTTATGCGAAGAAATAGAGAGGCTAAACTCCATTAATAGGCAGCCCGCAGTCCCGATAGCGTCTGTTTCTCGAGGCTGTAGTCTCCCGCCTGTTGACACAGAAGTGTTCTATGGAGACTACCTAAAATGGCCAACTTTCCGAGACCTATTTACGGCTATCTACATCGACAACCCCCGACTAACTCCAGTCGAAAAATTGTTTCACCTCAATTCAAAAACTGGAGGTGAAGCAAAGGCAATCGTCTCGAAATCCCCGCTTACTCATGACGGTTTTGGCTCTGCGTGGCAGGCGTTATATGAGCGGTTCCAAAACAAGAGACTTCTGGTTAACAGCCAGTTAAAAATACTTTTCAACTTGCCTACAGTCAGTGTAGAAACCGGTTCCGCTCTCAAAGAAATTCAGACCACTATCCAGAGTTGTCTCACAGCTTTGGAACATTCCGATGTGTCGACAGACAATTGGGACTGCCTTCTTATATTCTTATGCTCTTCCAAACTACCAAAAGGTACACTGTCACTGTGGAAACAGTCCCTAACAGATAAAGCGGCCATTCCGAAGTGGGAGGAAATAAATAGTTTTTTGGGTGAACGCTATAGGACGCTGGAAGCTATCAAGCCTAGTTCCAGCGTTCAATCCAATTCGAGGCCTTCCAAGCCTCAAGCGTCTTCGAGGAACCTCCAAACCTGTGAAGCGAATTTACATTCCAAGGTAAAATCTTGCAATGTATGTTCCAAAGAAAACCACTCAATCCGCTTATGTCCGAAGTTCCTTCAAATGTCAGTTACCGATAGAGCCAACCTCGTGAAACAGCGGAGTTTATGTTGGAATTGTTTTGCAAAAAACCACCAACTTAAAGACTGCACAAGTGCGCATAATTGTTTCACGTGCAAGGGCCGCCACAACACGCTTTTGCATAAGGACGGCCCCCCTTCCGTGCCCACTATGTCAGTTCCTCAATCGCAAAATAATAGACTACCTCAGATACAGTCCACTTCGAACCAACCCTGCGTTCAAAACTATTTTGCATTTGACATACGTGGTGTGCTCTTAGGTACCGCTCTAATAAAGGTTATCCATTTGGGCACTATGTTCACGGCGAGAGCACTCATAGATTCAGGCTCAGAAGCCACATTCATTTCGAAGAGATTGTTCGACAAAATCAAAATGCCTTTCCAAAGGGTCGAAGTCAACGTCTCGGGGCTCAATGAAGCGGTTGCAGCCCACCCCCGAAAGCTATGCCACTTCCATGTGGGATCTCCTATAAGGCCAAGACTTCAAATTGAAGTTTCGGCATAGGTGCTCCCAGAACTGTCGGGAAATCTCCCGTCATATTCCATTCATCCAACCTTATTAAAGGATCTTCCAGACTTCCAACTGGCAGATCCGACCTTCTTCCAAAGTGGTCAAATAGATGTGCTACTAGGGGCGGATATCCTTCCGTCCATTCTTCTGGGTGTGTCGCATCCAAATGTATGTGGCACTCTTTTGGGTCAAGAGACGGTGTTTGGCTGGATACTCAGCGGCCCGATCTCAAAGACCACACCCAATTCCATCTCGTCCTTCTCAACGCGCGTTTCGGTCAAGACAGAGTCGCGACTAGAGCAGCTTCTCACAAAATTTTGGGAGGTGGAGGATTTGCCGGCAAGACCGGTTAAAGAATCTGATTCTTTTTGTGAGAAAAACTTTGTCAAAACGACCACAAGAAACGCAAAGGGGAGATATGTGGTGACTCTTCCATTTCGCGACCCAGTTCACTGCAAAGTAGGTCACTCCAGATCCATGGCACTGGCTCAATTTCTGAAGAATGAGAGCCGTCCAAAGAGAGACCTTTCTCTCAAGGAGCAATATGACTCCGTTATTCAAGAATACTTGGATTTAGGCCACATGCGGCAAGTCGGCCCGAACGATGCAGCGACCAATTTCTATTTGCCCCGATTTCTATTTTCAAACCCGACAGCACCACGACAAAGGTCCGCGTCGTGTTCAACGCTTCCAATCCCTCATCGAACGGTCGCAGTTTGAATGATATCCTTCATTCGGGGCCCATTCTGCAGTCTGACTTGACCGTCCAAATTCTAAAGTGGCGCTTCTTTCGATATGTCTTCAATGCTGAAATTACAAAAATGTATCGGCAGATACTGGTCCATTCAGATCACACTCCGTTCCAAAGAATTCTTTTCCGTGATAACCACGAGAATATCTGTGATTATGAATTAAATACAGTTACTTTCGGTGTCAATTGTGCTCCATTCCTTGCCATTCGGGTCTTACAGCAGCTCGCTGAAGATGTGAAGACCAAATATCCGCTGGCAAGTGAAATAATCACAAGTTTCATGTAAGTCGATGATGTTTTGGCCGGAGCGCATTCCAAGCAACGAGCCGTAATAGCCATTGCGGAACTACAATCCGCTCTCGAAAGCGCTGGCTTCCCTATCCGTAAATGGACATCAAATTCGAGAGAAGTTTTGAGGGACATCCCAAAGGCTCACTTGTTGTGCGAAGATTTCCTGGAAATCGAAGACGCAAGCACGGCGAAAACTTTAGGTATCCGCTGGCAGGCCACCACAGATGAGTTCTTCTTTCCTCTGTTTGATCCCGCGGGGTGGCTTGCACCCTTCATTATTCGTGCGAAAATCTTCATTCAAGAGATTTGGCTCCAAAATCTCGGTTGGGATGAATCGTTGCCCACAGATCTTCTCCGCAAATGGCACGATTTCCTTCTGACGTATACCGATGTCAGCAAGATTCGAATTCCAAGATGGATCACCTTTCGTGCCCAATCAGCACTTGAATTCCATGGGTTTTGCGACGCATCGCAGCGCGCCTATGGCGCTGCCTTGTACGCTCGTGTCGAAAACCACAATGGCGTGTCCGTGTTCCTTGTCACTGTCAAAACTAGAGTGGCCCCAATCAAAACCATCTCCGTTCCACGATTAGAGCTGTGTTGAGCAGTCTTGTTGTCAGAATTGGCGTCAGTACTACTTCCACAGTTACCTGTCAGTAAATATGATACATATTATTGGACAGACTCAACTATCGTGCTGGCATGGTTGAGCAAACCTCCTTGCAACTGGACCACGTTTGTGGCAAACAGAGTGGCAAAAATCACGCAGTCAGTTGATATCAAAAAATGGTCTCATGTGTGCTCCGAGCAAAATCCAGCCGACTTGGCAAGTAGAGGCGTTTCACCCAACGAGCTGGTCAACAGCGCCTTGTGGTGGAATGGGCCCGAGTGGCTGTCTCAGCCCAGAGATCAATGGCCAACTCCAGTCGAGATCGCTCACGATACCACGGTCGAACAACGTGCGATCAAATGCAACATGACACAGAAGGCTTCAGATTTCGATTTCCTTGATCGTTTTTCGAGTCTCCATAGAGCGCTTCGAGTCCTGGCCTACATCCTAAGGTTCACTCAACGCTGCAGGGGAAAAGCGCTTTCCTTTCCGAGTGAGCTTAGCAGCAAGGAATTGTTCGACTCCCAAGAAAGGTTGATAATCCTCACGCAGCAATCAGGTAACTCCCAAGAGCACTGCTGTCTTCTCCAAAAGAAGCAGATACAAAGGTCAAGCAGCATCAACAACCTGAATCCGTATCTCGACCAAAAGGGAATCATGAGAGCATGTGGAAGACTAGGTCATTCCGAAACTTTGACACACGACGAGCGCCATCCGATTCTCCTCCCATACGAAATTAGATTTTCGCGCCTTCTGGTGCAATTTACTCACCGAATATCGCTTCATGGCGGGAACCAATTAACGATGCGCCTCGTCCGGTCCAAATACTGGATTCCAAAGCTCAAGAATCTAATCAAATCCATGATTAGCTCCTGTAAGGTTTGTGTGGTTCACCGTAAGAAACTCAAAACGCAACTTATGGGAGACCTACCCGTTGATCGAGCCACTTTCTCCAGGCCATTCACTCACGGGTGTGGATTTCGCGGGCCCCTTTGAAATAAAGAATTATACAGGCAGAGCCTGCTTAATTACTAAGGGGTATGTGTGCGTTTTTGTATGTTTCAGTACAAAAGCGATTCATCTTGAAGCCACCAGTGATTTGACGTCCTAAAAGTTTCTTGCGGCTTTCTCGAGATTTGCAGCCCGACGCTGCTGTCCCCGTCACGTCTACTCCGATAATGGAAAAACCTTTGTGGGAGCCTCAAAGATACTGTTACGAGAATTTGTATAAGTCTCTAAAGCCGCCATCCTGGCAAAATACAGTCAGTCCGGCCTATCCTGGCACTTCAACCCGCCAAGTGCACCGCACATGGGGGGGCTCTGGGAAACAGGGGTTAAAAGCTTCAAGGCCCTGTTCTACAAATCCACGTCGGCCACAAAATATACGTTTGAAGAACTTTCAACTCTCCTATCCAAGGTCGAAGCGTGTCTCAATTCCAGGCCCATTTCCCCCATGTCAGAGGATCCCAGCGATCTTCCCCTGGTCATTTCCTCACGGGAGGCCCCCTTCTTTCCATATCCGAACCAGAAATTAATGAAACAGCTTCGTCCATCATTAACAGATGGCAACGGTTGAAGGCGTTAAATCAGCAATTTTGCAAACGCTGGAAAGAAGAGTATCTAAAAGAGCTCCACAAGCGCAACAAGTGGCAGTCCCCGACAAGAGATCTTCAGATTGATGATATGGTTATCGTGAAGGAAGATAATCTTCCAGCCAAAGAGTGGCGTCTTGGCCGTGTCAGGGTCACCTATCCTGGTTCGGACAATAAGGTCCGGGTGGTGGATGTCCTCACCAGCCAGGGAGTGTTAAAGCGACCCGCTGCCAAACTACTCCTACTCCCTATGGACACTTCCGTTCCTAAATCCTAATGTTTTTCTATGTACTCCCGACCTGTGTGCATCGTCCAGGGGGTAACATACGAGTACACCTATGTTTCTTTACACTTTTTTTTTGTTTTTGTTTACACAGAATGGCACCCAAGAAGGCACAGGCGCTGGATTCACGTCGGGAACGCGGTGAACAGTCATTCCGCTGCCGTATCTGCAGTGGGATCCACCCCCTGCGGAAATGCAAAAGATTTCTGCGTTTGCCGGTTGACAAGCGGCTGCGTGCGGTGCTTATCAACAAGTACTGCCCGAATTGCTTGGCACACCACATTCGGGGGATACCTGCCGCAGCAAAGACAAATGCCGAAAATGTAAGGAGGACCACCACACGCTGCTCCACTTGTCCGAGGTGGTCCGACCAGCAGCCTCTCGTTCCAGCACCCCTTCCGCAGTTCAGCGTCGCTTGGAGCTAGCCAGGGAGCGGACCACGTCAACAGCCAAAGGTCCCCAGTCGGCGATGTCAACCTCGTTGGTGTCGCTGCTGGAATTTAAAAGGATTACGCTGCTTCCCACCGTCTCCCTTTTCCTCAACAACGGCGTCACGTCGTACCAGCTGTCCGCACTCGTGGACCCGTGCAGCCCAATCAGCCGCATCAGCGCTGCCTTGGCAAAGGCTTTCGGGCTATCCGTCACCAGCGTCGGTGCGGATGAGGCCTGTACGGTGTTCCTCCACGACCGTGCGGCGACTTTCATGAGAGAGTCGGTGCTTAAGGTGGAGGAGGGCGTGGATGTGAAGACGCCCGCCAGAACGATCCCGGAGAGCGTCCAGGCACATTTCGCAAACATTGTGCCATCGGACGCAACCTGGTTTCGTCCAAAGCGGATTGCCCTGGTGCTAGGAGCTGATCTGTTTCAGGAGCTCTTGGTGCCAGGATTCGTTCCCGGCCAGAACGGCCTTCCGGTGGCACAAAATACCATTTTCGGTTGGATGCTCTCGGGATCGTGTCCAGCGTAACTTGTCCAAAGGAGGCCGGCATCATTTCCGCTCCCCCCTTCCGGCCTAATCTTGCAATCCTTGCAAAGGGGGGGAGTATGTTTATGCCAAACAGCGGAAAATCCGCTAACCGCTCAGCACTGCTGCCGTCATTATAACGGACATATATATTCACCTCATCCGAGCCCCATAGCCGACGGCAGCCTTTCACACCGGCTTCGCTCCACGAAGCCTAAGCGGCTAAAATTAGTCTAAATTTTCAAGTGTCAACTAGAGGTCACGCGATAATAAAGTTCCTGCATTTTAATATAAAAAACCTCAAGTGTTTTCAATCCTACGAAACAAAACTACCTACAAATACCCACAACGTTTAACTTCTACGTGCGAAGCCCCCCGACATTTTCATGTAATATATAAAACGGGCATATATAGCTTATATGGAAGCAGCGAAAACGTCGCTGTTGGGACAGAGTGTGTTGTGCACATATATATCTTATACAAGCGGTCACTGCATGGGACACATGCTGACGCGGCTTGTCTGGAGTTCAAGGCACTCGTAGCCGATTATATTTCGGGGTACTTGAACTGCACTTGAATATGACATATGTTTATGCAACAAAGACTAAGTGTCGTTGCATTCTAGTATTTACGTTTATTGGTATATATGAGCACAGTGAGCTCTCGATATGTGCATACCACATCTCCCTCCTTTTGAAAAATAACGTAATTATATGAAGTTATTTTTAAATTATGTATTCATTTGTGTTTTGTTTTTATTCTTAAAGAGTACATATATTTCAATAAAGACAGAAAAATAGTAAAATTTTAGTTTTGTGTTTATATATATTGTTAGCACAGTAGGAAATACCCTACTAGGAAATACCCTAGTGAGCCTTACTTTTAAACATATTTGTTAGCACAGTAGTTTTTATATAGTTGTTAGTACAGTAGTTTTTATATAGTTTGTAAAATATAATGAAATTGTTAAATGAAGTATAAGATTATGGAATTTGGTTAGTTGTACTTAAACATGAGTGTAGTCATGTTTTCACTCAAGTTATTAGCATAGTTACTCTTCTACTGATAAGCTTAACAGATAAGAAACATAGTTAAGTCACTCATTCTTCGGTTCTTAGACTTCTCACTACTTCTATAATCGCTGTAATGCCAGTCGCTCTTTATCGTTTGAAATCGCTGGTTGCGCCAGCGCAATAAAATTCTGGATTCGACTTCGACGTGCATTTTTCTTGGCCACAGCTAGACCGCTAAACCGGAGTCGCGTTTTTCGTTGTAAAGTTTTCGTTTTCGTAAAAAAGCTTACGATTTTTTATGGCGCCCGAGCAGGGACCACGGTTTTAGTATTTGTTAAACTCGCCCAAAAGATAAAACAGTGCATTTTCGTCGTTTCGGCACTTATTCATTTTCGGTGCGAGCGTAATCTAGCTGTTGAAGCCATTGCACAGTGGATCAATTTCGCCAAGCAGCTTGGAGGCCTAAAGGAAAGTTAATCATGCCAAATAACCAAGTAATTTTTTGATACTGCATTTAAATAAATATTAAATAAAATTGAATTACTTTATCGGAATAAATGTGGGTGAATTTTTTGTGTTGCTTCTTGCACGGTAATTGTACAAAGGCAAAACTGCAAGAACAGTTATCAAAAGCGGTAAGGTGCCGCTAAGTTTCAATTCCCTTTTGTTAAGTGCAAAGCGCCAAACTGCAAAACAGTTATCAAAAGCGACAAGCTGCCGCTAAGTTCATCTTTCTTTTGTTAAGTTCATACTCAGTGGCTGCTTCATAATTGGAGTGTAATCACAGTTGTCTAAAAACTGTGCAAAGTTCAGCTGTTCTCACTCATTGCAATTAGAGTGGCTATGACACTGTGAACACTTCAGCTGCTCTCACTCGTTGCAACTAGAGTGGCTTCACAACTGTGCAAATTTCAACTGCTCTCACTCATTGCATTAAAGTGGTTTTAAAACTGTGCAAAATTAAGCTGCTCTTATTCACTGCATCTAAAGTTACTATCAAACTGTGCGAGGTTCAGTGGCTCTTATTCAGTGAAGTTAAAGTTGTCATAAAACCATACAAAGGTAAAATACAGTGTCTTTTAAACAGTGCGTGCAGCTGCAAGCCATCAGCAGTGTTGAGTTGCATTGAAATCTGGCTATTCCTTTCAATAAAAATTAATTCTTAATTATCAATTGCTATTCGGCTGAACATTAGAAATTCGTGCGTGTGTTGGCATTATTTGCACACACGTAATTTTGAGCACCTTAATGTTTGTATACTCATTGATTTAAATCGGCAATAAAAATACAAAACAAAATAAAATAAAATAAATTTGCAAAATGACTAAGGAAGATAGGGAACCAGTCGCAAAAGACGGAAGCTCAAAAATTAATACAAAATTATTAATGGCAATGCAAAAACACGAAAAGGTTATGGGTGATATATTACGTATGAGGACGGCATTTGAGGAAAGAACTATATCGTTCGATAAGTTTCAACTGGGATATAGAATGCAGCTGCTTGAAAATTATTGTGAGAAATTAATGGATATCCAGGCCGACATTGATGCACTTAACCCAAATAATGATTTAAGAGCGTCTGTCGAGGATATGTGCATTATATCAAAGGCTTTATATCAATCCGCAATAAAAGCAAATGAGTCTCAGAAGGTCATTTACGGGGATAGTAGTGGTCTTCGTCATTCCTCACAGTTGCCAAAAATGAGTCTTCCGAAGTTTAGTGGAAAGCATGCCGAGTTTAAAAACTTTATAAGTCTTTTTGAGAGTTTGGTGCACAGTGACTCATCTCTAACAAACGTTGAAAAATTTAATCATTTACTTTCTTGTTTGAAGGATGATGCGTTGGGAACTGTCAAGGCGTTTCAAATATCGGATTGTAATTATGAAAAGGCGTTAGCCAGCTTAAAAAGTGTTTATGATAACAAATGTTTAATTTTCTTTGACACAATCGCGCAATTACTTGACATTCCCCATCTATCAAAACCTTCTGCTTCAGGCTTAAGGTCTTTGATTGATGAAATATCGGCTCTTTATGCATCGTTACAGTCATTGGGAAGTGAAAAGGAAATAAATAATGCAAATTTTAATTCACATAGCAATGTCCAAAGTAGATAGTTCAACAAAATCTCGGTTTGAAGAACAACTCGACTATAATACTTTGCCGACGTGGTCAGAGTGTGCGGCTCAGTTAAACCGACGATACCAACATTTAGCTGCTGAAGAAGCAACTAAAAACAAAAGCAAGCCTACCCACTCATCGAATAAAGGTTATACAAAATCATCGTTTTCGTGTGCAAAAACAGATCGTCGACCTGAGTCAAACTGTCGTTATTGTTCAGCGAATAATCATACTTTATGTAATTGTCATGCTTTCATCGCTCTGCCTGTAATTCAACGTTTTGAGTTTACAAAACAGAATCGTTTGTGCATAAATTGTCTTAACCAAGGACACACAGTTAAGAATTGCAAGGCCACAAGATGTCGGGTATGCTCAAAATCCCATAACACACTTCTTCACAGATACGGGGGAGAGCACCAGTCAACTGTTTCCGGCTCGCTACCTCAAGTGCAGTCACAATCACGCTCTGGAGTTTCTGACCCTCCGGTAGCTTACTCAAGTCATGTTGCTAGTAGCGATCAAGTAATTCTTGCTACTGCGTTAGTGAAGGTGCGTGATAGATTTGGGCAGTTTCAACTAGCACGTGCACTTTTGGATTCCGGGTCGCAAATAAATTTCATTACAGAGGACTTAGCACAGCGTTTACGGTTGCATAGAAACGAATCTTGCATCAATATTACCACTATTGGAAAAAATGACTCTGTAGTACGTCATAAAGTTCATACGTCAATTCATTCTCGGGTCAATTCTCATAGTTTTGCCACAAATTTCTGGGTTTTAAAGTCAATATCTACATATCAACCAGATCATGAAGTCAATTTTGCCCAATTGAGTATCCCAGCGAACATTGAGCTGGCAGATCCTCGGTTCCACAAGCCCGCAAAGGTTGACTTACTGCTTGGCGCAGAAATCTTTTTTGACTTATTGAGTGTAGGCCAAATAAAAGTTAGTTCCCAGCATCCACTAATCCAAAAAACCTTGTTCGGATGGATTGTGTCGGGAAAGTACACTAGAAGTCTTTCGAATAGAGCTCAGGTGTGCAGCGTAGCCGTCACTGAGAACAACTGCTCCCTCGACTCTCTGGTGGAACGGTTTTGGGAATTGGAACAAGCTCCAGAGAGATCGAAGGCTGTATATACAGCTGAACAAGTTGCCTGCGAAGGGAAATTTTCGTCAGGTCGGTTTGAGGTAAAGTTGCCTTTTAAGATAAATCCAACGGTATTAGGATTATCCTTCGAAACGGCCAAGCGACGGTTTCTTGCGTTAGAGCGCAAAGTTGCAAGCAATACCGAGCTAAACAAAATGTATCAAGAATTTTTGAGAGAGTATCTCAGCCTTGGTCACATGTCATTACTTCTTACCCCTCCTGCAGGACACCATTACTACATTCCACATCAATGTGTCCAGAGACCTGATAGTACCACCACCAAATTACGAGTTGTTTTTGATGCATTCAGTAAAACGTCAACCTCGATTTCATTAAACGACACTTTAATGGTGGGTGCAACTATTCAGAGGGAGCTGTATTCTACCCTTGCAAGATTTAGATTGAACAAATATGCCTTATCGGCTGACATCTCGAAGATGTATAGGCAAATTAATATTGCCAACGAGGATCGGAATTTCCAACTGATCTTGTGGAGGAAAAAATCAACTGACACTCTCCAAACTTATCGTTTGGCCATCCGCTGCCTCTTTGAGCTGTCAAAGTTTTATGCTGAGACGCATCCTATAGCACCAAGGGTGATTTCAAGCGACGTTGACGATATGCTAACTGGAGCCAATACGTTGAATGAGCTGGAAGTTATTCGCAAAGAAGTGACAGAGGTGTTGAAACTTGGGGGCTTTGATCTAGCCAAATGGGCCTCTAATCATCCTCGACTGCTGACCAATAGAGGGCCAGATAAATCTCTTATATTTGATTCGTCCACCTCAGTGAAAACACTTGGCATGAAGTGGAATCCTCAGAATGACGAGTTTCATTACAGCTTAGAAGACTCGTTCACTGTTGACCCTTTGGGCTTATTGTGCCCGTTGGTCACCAGAGCGAAAATCTTGCTTCAGGAGATGTGGCGACAAAAGTTGGATTGGGATGAGTCAGTCTACATACTAGTTGGAATAAGTTCAAGCAGAATTTACTAGAGCTACATAAGATATCGATTCCTCGATACATCTGTCTGTCTACGTACACAACATTCCAAATACACGGCTTTGCAGACGCTTCAAGTGAAGCCCATTGGTGGAAAAAACAAGAGCTTTCAGAAAATGTTGTATGGCGTCATGTGCCTACAGAACAGAATCCAGCTGATTTAGTGTCGCGTGGTACAGATGAAGATGGTCTAAGGTGTTCGCTGTGGGAAAACGGGCCGGATTTTTTGCTTACAAGTGCTGATAAATTTCCTTGTCTCCACGAATTTGAAATCTCTCGTGACTTACAGCTGTCCGAAAACAAGAAAAGCGCGGCAGTATGTTCAGTAGCAAAGAGCCAAGCAAATGTAATTGTCGACCTCGTTGAAAGATGTTCGTCGTATAACAAGCTACTTCGTATCATGGCATACGTGAATCGTTTTATTCAAGGAAAAAAACGTAACCGCGAGGCAGTTATATCAGAAAAAGAGCCTAAATTGTCTTTTTTTAGTTTTATTCAAGTACTTCAAAGGTTCGAGTTTGGTTCAGAATACGGCAAATTTGAAAGATCGGAAGTTTTGGTTCCAAATCTTCAACGATTGAATCCTTTCATACACACCATCGAGCTGGATGGTGCGACCTTTCGTTTAATTCGCGTTGGAGGCAGGCTATTAAATGCTCAAATTCCATATGACGCCAAATTCCCATTGTTGTTGTCTCGAAATTCCCAATTCGTTAAGTTGTTTCTTCGCAACCTGCATCAAACACATTATCACGCAGGGGCCAAGGTGATGGTGTCGCTGCTAAGGCAGCAGATTTGGGTAGTTAATGCTCGAGAGGCGTGCACAAAGATTGTTAGGAATTGCGTTCACTGCTTTCGGTATAAGCCTGTACTACTTGGGCAAATAATGGGCAATTTGCCCGCCGATCGCGTTAGGCAAGCTCGCCCCTTTTTGATTTGTGGAGTAGATTTTTGCGGTCCATTCTATGTCTCGTTAAAGCTACGTGGGAAGCCACCTATAAAAACTTATGTGGCAGTCTTCGTGTGTTTTACGTCAAAGGCCGTTCACCTTGAACTTGTTGTTGATCTGTCTACTGACAGCTTTTTATCTGTTTTCAAAAGGTTCATCGGAAGGAGAGGTCTGCCGGAGAAGATATACAGCGACAACGCCACCAACTTCGTCGGAGCCAGCAGAGTCCTCGAGGAGTTGAACGAAGCGTTCCACCGCAGCAAGGATCCCCTGAGAACGTACGCAGCTCAGAAAGGGGTCGAGTGGTCTTTCATCCCACCGCGATCACCGCACTTCGGCGGCTTGTGGGAGGCAGCCGTCAAAGCCGCCAAACATCGGTTGCTGCGAGGGGTCGGCAACGCCAAGCTCAGCGCAGACGAGTTGACCACTCACCTGGTGGAAGTCGAGGCTCTACTCAACTCTCGCCCAATCGCATCGCCAGGCAACGATCCCAGCGATGGAGAGGCTTTCACGCCAGGCCACCTGCTAATCGGGCAGCCTCTTTTTTCGCTGCCCACAGAATAAGGAATCGGCGGAAGCTGCAGCAAGGCCAGCTTCGGATATTTGAAGCGGTGGCGAATGCTGTCAGCACTCAAGCAGCAGTTTTGGCAGAGCTGGTCCAAGGACTACCTGGCCAGTCTGCAGCAGCGCAACGCATGGAACATCGAGGGCCCCAATCTAATGACAGGTTGGCTAGTTTTCGTTCACGAGGACAATCTGCCGCCGCAGCGATGGCTAACAGGTCGCGTGGTCTCAACAATACCAGGCGACGATGGTAAAGTGCGTGTGGCTGAGGTTCAGACAACAGGAGGCATCATCAAGCGCGCAATACACAAGTTGGCTTTGCTGCCAATAAACAGCACGAATGAAGGAGTTGAAGCGCCGGAGGCCTTCAACGGGGCCGGAATGTTAGCACAGTAGGAAATACCCTACTAGGAAATACCCTACTGAGCCTTACTTTTAAACATATTTGTTAGCACAGTAGTTTTTATATAGTTGTTAGTACAGTAGTTTTTATATAATGTTTGTAAAATATAATGAAATTGTTAAATGAAGTATAAGATTATGGAATTTGGTTAGTTGTACTTAAACATGAGTGTAGTCATGTTTTCACTCAAGTTATTAGCATAGTTACTCTTCTACTGATAAGCTTAACAGATAAGAAACATAGTTAAGTCACTCATTCTTCGGTTCTTAGACTTCTCACTACTTCTATAATCGCTGTAATGCCAGTCGCTCTTTATCGTTTGAAATCGCTGGTTGCGCCAGCGCAATAAAATTCTGGATTCGACTTCGACGTGCATTTTTCTTGGCCACAGCTAGACCGCTAAACCGGAGTCGCGTTTTTCGTTGTAAAGTTTTCGTTTTCGTAAAAAAGCTTACGATTTTTTATATATATATATATGCACGCATCCATTTTCCTATGCGTATGCTTCTAGCCTTGTCACCTGTAGGCAGCTTTCTATACTCGCAACATTTTTAAATGACCAGGAACACTTTGTAAGATCCTCGCCAAATTTCGAATTTCTAGACTTCAGCTAGTAAACTTCAAGATATATTCTCGATATTCTTTAACCAATTTACGATGCTCGGGAAAAATCATTTCAGAAAACTCATTAACAAAATCTTTCATTGTGTATGCAATTGTTTCAGACCAATACTTTACTCTACATTTCATATGTAAAATTAAGATTGAAAAATTTAAGTAGTGACATAAGGGAAATTAAAAGAATAAAAGGCATTATATTTTAAAAATATTTAAAGATGACTAATGTTCTAAAGAGATTGATTTTAGTTTTGTTAGAACAGATATGTTTTAACTTTGTTTTTCGTATTGTGTTGCTTACATTAAGCAGGAATAAAGAATTAGTTTTAAACTCATTTAGTAACTTAAAAATAATAATTCTCCTGATGACGAATTGCTGATAGCTTATATTGTTCGATTTAAAAATATCTAGCCTAACTAAATAAGTCCTCTTACAATTTTTTTTCCTTAAAACATTCTCGGAATTGCTTTGTTTTATTTTTACTCTCGACCTACATGCCTCTTCCTAATGACTCATTCAAATTTCGTTTCACTGATTTATTTATTGGTTAGCTGATTACTTAAATGTTCCATCCCGATACTAAATCTAGGATATTTTTAGTATTCTTATCATTGAATATGGGAATGAGATTGCGAACGAGCTGGCTAGGGCTGGTTTCGCGACTCCTCAACAGGATCTGAAGGCTTTCTGTGGCTTTGATTGGGCCTCTACCAAAACAATGGTAGAAGGGTGGAGCAAATGAGAGAAAGTCAAGTACTAAATCTCAAAAGTGGATGCCACCAAGCTAATGAGCTGATGCAACCATTCATAGATAGAAACAATATAGGGTGTTCCAGGATGGATTTGAAACTACTAGTTACCTTCCTCACTGGCTACCACGTTGTTAAATACCATCTTCACAAAATGCGTTTATCCCCCAATGTGAAGTGTAGACTCTACAAAGAGAACAACGAGACGACAAATCACATTCTCTGCGAATGTCCACCCATTATTTGGCTAAGAAGAAGGCACCTGCATAGCGAGTTTCTAACAAACACGCAAATCAGGAATGCCTCAACAAGAGATGTGCTTGCTTTCATAGTGGAAACGGAACAGCTCTGGTCAATTTAGGGAACCACATTTAGGTACAAAAGACCAATCGTTCGCAGTGCCTCCTTCTCTCTAATGACATTCCATATATTTTTTATTATTATTATCATTGATTATTAAATCATTATTCTGACAATCTTTTGCGTATTAGGTAAAGTACTGCATTAAACTTGCTTATGAATTTGAAAGATTTATCAAACCTTCTTTCAAAACTAAGGTTTTGTTAGATGTTTTGATTAGAAGGTTTCCATACAATTTTTTTAATTTTTTGATTGATTAGTTTCTAAACATTTAATTGCTTACTACTTTTATCCGTCAAGTTTTGCTAATTTCCTCAAGTTTTTTCCTCTTTTCGAAACCCTCTAATTGTGCTAGATACCATAATATTAGGGCCTGTATGGTTTTATTATAAGGTAAGGTTAGGTTGTGCCGACTGACCCTCAATGAGGAGTATTACACATAGGCCACTCGGGGTCTTTAGTGGGGCCGGTGTATGGAAAAGGTAGGGACTATAGAACGTTGACCTGCGGCGTGCGTGTGTCTCTTGCAAAGGCCAGAAGCGTTTTAGGATCTTGCCTGCTCACTTCTTCAAGTAATGCAAGTAAGGGTACGTGGAAGTGTCGAACTCGTTTCGCTGCCAGTGACGGGCAGCTGCAAAGCAGGTGTTTTATTATTAGGTTTTATTATTATTCTGTTTTAAATGAATTTTTGTTTTCTATTTTTTTTCTTAAGCAGATGTATTTTCAATAGCTCTTAAAACAGATTTATAAATGTAAGCCTTGTTCTTTTCGAAAACAAATGATGTCGGTATAATATTTTGTGATTTGTTTTAATCTTGGATTTGGATGACAAAATAAAGATTGTTATTTGCTATAGGAAGGGCAAGAAGATTTTCTTGTATTTGAAGTTTTTAATTGTCTCGTGCCAAGAAGGTCAAACAAAATAGCAGAGCAGCCAGACAACAACATCAACCGCTATTTTGGTCATAAATCAGTTTTAGCGGCGCAAAAATATAAGAAAAATGTGGACACTGTATGACTTAATACATACACAAACAATTAGACATTTCTACTTGCGCACTAATTCTCTTAAAAGCAGATCTACACTTTTGTTTAGAGCTTCATGCATGAGGCTGTATTTTGCTTTTGCATTAATATGCTTGTGCTTCTATCTGGCGACGTCACTGAACAAGCCCGACAAGGCTCGCGAGCTACTACATGATCACCGTTGGTATAGTGCTTTCAGGTTTCGGTGTGATTCTTATTAGCACCAATTGATTGATAATAGTAAAGCTACTGCAGCTTATTTAGTTGCATATTTGTTAGTGCTCTTAACACCAGCGAGAAGGCTATTGAACTTGCCTTTTTTTATTATTAACCATTAAGCTCTATTTTTTGTGTGGGATAATGCAGGAGACTTTTGTGCTTGGTAAAGTGGCATATGAAAGTTTTTCACCTTGTATGATTTTTTGTGTTAATTCCTATACATATTTTATCCATTTTTTACGTCAGCTAGATCAGAAATTCAAGTTTATTTATTTGACTCATTTTCTTTGTTAGGAACTATTAATGGAGTGTGCTTGCTTAAATTACCAATTTGTTAGTCTAAAAATTTGGATTTTTATGTAATTTATTTCCATTTTGTTTTTATTTTAATGAATTAACTTCCTTTGAATTTAAATGTTTGCTTTCCAATACTTTAACACCGAGAACTAGGTTTTTTCCGTCAGTTTTTATGCAAACTTACCTACTACTTGTTAGCCACCGAGATGAAAGTTTGCTCAGAATCTTCTTTTCGTTGCTGTTAGCCCGTTGCTTAAAGAAGGGTTTTACATCAAGCTTTATTATACCACAAATTTTTTTGTATTATCCTGTTATTCGGCTTTATTAAATTGTTTTGTTTCTAATTTTTTCTATAAATTCTGAACTATTTTATTTAAAATCGCTAATTTTTGATCACTAAATACATTTTAAATCAAAACATTGAAGAAGGTTGATAGCCAGGTTCTTAAGGTGGTTGTGGAGTCTGTCAGCGTGCTCAGTCTAACAATTTCGTCTGTAACCCAACTGATGTTAATTTGGCTGGGCATGGTGAACTTATTGTATGATGATCCGCAAGGCTTTGCTCTGGGAAAGTAGTTGTAAAAGTAGGTTAATTGAAGAGGTAAGCACTACACCATATTTGTATGCAGCAGCTCCAAAACAAGTAATTTTCCTAAAGTCTAACACCGAGACCTAGACTTCATTTTGCATTTGAAATAGTTTTCTGCTATTGTTATCATTTTAATAATTGTATTTTCCGTCCTTCTTCCTACTTTGAAACTCGTTTTTTAAGATACACAAACCTGTAGATAAAAATTGCACTTAAATAACTTCCAAAGCCTTTATTGCTCATTACATTATAATCTTTACATAAACGCTATCCATAATACCAATTTGCAGTCAATTTGATCTCCTTGTTTTAAATATTCTCCCATTTGCCGTTTTAAGGATAAAATTTGCTTGTCTCTGCTTAAAAGTTATTCAGCTGAATTTCTCCTTTCATTACTGATTTTTTATTTTTATTTTTTACTTCTTTAATATTATATTGTTACTTAATACATCTTATAGCTTAAAATTTATTTCTTCTTTTTTGTATCGCGTGGATGGTTTGATGTCTAGATTCTCTTTAATAATTTGGTTAAGTGGCTCTGTTAAAGGCTTAAATGTTTCCTCCAACTGATATTCATTCGCAGCTCTACCCAATTTAATACTTTGAAATTTTCTTTTCAACGCATGCCTTGTTTTTGTCAGTTCCTTCAATATATTCTCATTCATTTTGAATACCGTGCTGAAAACCGGGAGCCGTTGTTGTTAACCGGGTTGATGTTTTTTATAAACCGGGAGCCGTTGTTGTTAACCGGGTTGATGTTTTTTTATAAACCGGGAGCCGTTGTTGTTAACCGGGTTGATGTTTTTTTATAAACCGGGAGCCGTTGTTGTTAACCGCGGAGCTGTTTGCTGAAAACCGGGAGCCGTTGTTGTTAACAAGGGGGCCGTTTGCTGTAAACCAGAGAGCTGTTTTCCTGTTTTACCGTGCTGTTTTACCGGGCTGTTTACCGTGTTCTTTAGCTGTGCTGTTTTCCCAGGTTGTTTTCCTGTTTTCCTATTCAACCGTGTTGTTAACCGTGTTGTTAACCGTGTTGTTAACCGTGTTGTTAACCGTGTTGTTAACCGTGTTGTTAACCGTGCTGCTTAACTGTGTTCTTTTTCTGTTAGACCGAGGTCTGTTTTTCTGTATGACCGAGCTCCGTTTTCTATAAAACTCATAAAACGAGATAGCTGTTTAACTTTAAAATATTACGTTTGTTTTTTCACAAAAAAAATTTTGTGTTTCAAAAATATCATTATCGTTTAAATTAAAATTTACTTATTTAGGTGTTCTTATATAATTAACATCGATCCATGTTCCGCAATGACGGATGGTTGACTGCTGCTCACCGACGTGGAAGGTGCACCCAGTGATGTAAACGGGATGCTCATTTTCTCACGTAATTCTGCCGTGTTTGGTTCCATGTCGTTTTTTTCGACTTCGGCGCGCTAACTTTCGTTTAAGACTCGAACACCTACATCTCCTCATCCGGCCCCACAGCTAAGCGCAACTCGATCTTTCCACTGTGACCTATATGCGTTAATGGTATCAATTGGGTCCCTGGACCATCTTTCTAATTTATATACAATTTGGAAACGGCTTGTCTGTAGCCGTCTTATTTCCACGTGTCTTTTTTTTATTATTATAGTATTTTTTTTTTTTATTATTGAAACATTCTTAATTTTACCTTTCTTTGCTATTCTTCGATTTTTAATAATTTAGCTCTTCTCTGCCACGCTTTTTAGTCCAGCGATTTCTATTGCTCACACCTACGTTGCAATGAGCGCATCTTTATTTTTTGTAATACACCCACCATCAAAACATGCTCTGTGTGTTCACAAACAATGAATAATTGACGTTCAAGAAGTATTCGGTGAAAATTTGACAGATCAAAATTTAAATATCTAACCATGAAAGACTTTATTAAAACACAAAGCAGCATAGTACTCAATGTACTCAAAAATTTAATTCAACTGGCATATTCAGAAGGTCAAGTTACATAGTACCGAACCCACTACACTTTACACATTTACAGATATCTTCACTTATGAATGTCTATGAGTTTTGCTCGTTTCCAAACAATAGCCGACTTTAAAAATTGTAGTTGTCCGGCTTAGTGTATACCCCTTCTGAAGCCGACTCTAGATATTGTTTTATGTCAAGTCTAAAATAAAAAATTAACAATACCATTTCAAACTATCTTTTATATTGATGCGTCTTCTTATTAAACAATTGTTGTATAAATAGCATTCTAAAGAATTATTTGTCGTTCGTTTTTTATTAATTCCTACACATACACATCTATGTCTGCCAAGACAACTTTCAACTTTTTACAAGTAGTAGTCCAGAATTCTATTGCATTCTTGGGTTGGTTTTTAATTTTTTCTTAATTTAAATTTAGTTTCCGCTTTTGTCTATTTGTGATATGTTTCGGTAAAATTTAACAGAACAAAAGTTTTTTAAGAGTGTTGTACACATTTCCATCAAAACTTTCTTCTCTTACACAATGTCATATCCACTAACCATACACATTTCCGGCATTTTGATCACGTCTCCTCCCTCCACTTCATTTGAAGATTCCTGGACCTAATAGATGGATACACATTTACATATATATATTTAAAGCTGTTTCTAAAGCCCAAAGATACAAAGATGTATGCTTATTGATGACAATAACAGATGTACAGTTTTGATCGTCGACACATCAATCCAGGTCCTGCACTCGGCTGAACCCGGAACGATCAGAACTTCGGCCTGCTTCAGGAAGCTTACACTTACTATCCACGCAGTGAATGTTCTATTTATTCTTAACAATAAATAGAATAATCAGTGCTTGGATAGAGTGTAAGTGCTCACTGTGCAGGTGCATGCACGCAATAGTTTTTAAGCGATCCAGTTATGGATCGCGACACAGTCGAAAACTATAACGTTACTTCACTTCTGATCGTCGACACATTAATCCGGGGTCCTGCCCTCGGCTGAATCCGGAACGATCAGAGCTTCGGCCTGCTTCAGGAAGCTTACACTCACTATCCACGCAGTGAATGTTCTATTTATTCTTAACAATAAATAGAATAATCAGTGCTTGGATAGAGTGTAAGTGCTCACTGTGCAGGTGCATGCACGCAATAGTTTTTAAGCGATCCAGGTATGGATCGCGACACAGTCGAAAACTATAGCGTTACTGCTCATCTGTTATTTTCATCAATAAGCATACATCTTTGTATCTTTGGGCTTTAGAAACAGCTTTAAATATATATATGTAAATGTGTATCCATCTATTAGGTCCAGGAATCTTCAAATGAAGTGGAGGGAGGAGACGTGATCAAAATGCCGGAAATGTGTATGGTTAGTGGATATGACATTGTGTAAGAGAAGAAAGTTTTGATGGAAATGTGTACAACACTCTTAAAAAACTTTTGTTCTGTTAAATTTTACCGAAACATATCACAAATAGACAAAAGCGGAAACTAAATTTAAATTAAGAAAAAATTAAAAACCAACCCAAGAATGCAATAGAATTCTGGACTACTACTTGTAAAAAGTTGAAAGTTGTCTTGGCAGACATAGATGTGTATGTGTAGGAATTAATAAAAAACAACCGACAAATAATTCTTTAGAATGCTATTTATACAACAATTGTTTAATAAGAAGACGCATCAATATAAAAGATAGTTTGAAATGGTATTGTTAATTTTTTTATTTTAGACTTGACATAAAACAATATCTAGAGTCGGCTTCAGAAGGGTATACACTAAGCCGGACAACTAACATTTTTAAAGTCGGCTATTGTTTGGAAACGAGCAAAACTCATAGACATTCATAAGTGAAGATATCTGTAAATGTGTAAAGTGTAGTGGGTTCGGTACTATGTAACTTGACCTTCTGAATATGCCAGTTGAATTAAATTTTTGAGTACATTGCGTACTATGCTGCTTTGTGTTTTAATAAAGTCTTTCATGGTTAGATATTTAAATTTTGATCTGTCAAATTTTCACCGAATACTTCTTGAACGTCAATTATTCATTGTTTGTGAACACACAGAGCATGTTTTGATGGTGGGTGTATTACAAAAAATAAAGATGCGCTCATTGCAACGTAGGTGTGAGCAATAGAAATCGCTGGACTAAAAAGCGTGGCAGAGAAGAGCTAAATTATTAAAAATCGAAGAATAGCAAAGAAAGGTAAAATTAAGAATGTTTCAATAATAAAAAAAAAAAATACTATAATAATAAAAAAAGACACGTGGAAATAAGACGGCTACAGACAAGCCGTTTCCAAATTGTATATAAATTAGAAAGATGGTCCAGGGACCCAATTGATACCATTAACGCATATAGGTCACAGTGGAAAGATCGAGTTGCGCTTAGCTGTGGGGCCGGATGAGGAGATGTAGGTGTTCGAGTCTTAAACGAAAGTTAGCGCGCCGAAGTCGAAAAAAGCGACATGGAACCAAACACGGCAGTATTACGTGAGAAAATGAGCATCCCGTTTACATCACTGGGTGCACCTTCCACGTCGGTGAGCAGCAGTCAACCATCCGTCATTGCGGAACATGGATCGATGTTAATTATATAAGAACACCTAAATAAGTAAATTTTAATTTAAACGATAATGATATTTTTGAAACACAAAATTTTTTTTTGAAAAAAAACAAACGTAATATTTTAAAGTTAAACAGCTATCTCGTTTTATGAGTTTTATAGAAAACGGAGCTCGGTCATACAGAAAAACAGACCTCGGTCTAACAGAAAAAGAACACAGTTTAAGCAACACGGTTAACAACACGGTTAACAACACGGTTAACAACACGGTTGAATAGGAAAACAGGAAAACAACCTGGGAAAACAGCACAGCTAAAGAACACGGTAAACAGCCCGGTAAAACAGCACGGTAAAACAGGAAAACAGCTCTCTGGTTTACAGCAAACGGCCCCCTTGTTAACAACAACGGCTCCCGGTTTTCAGCAAACAGCTCCGCGGTTAACAACAACGGCTCCCGGTTTATAAAAAAAACATCAACCCGGTTAACAACAACGGCTCCCGGTTTATAAAAAAAACATCAACCCGGTTAACAACAACGGCTCCCGGTTTATAAAAAACATCAACCCGGTTAACAACAACGGCTCCCGGTTTTCAGCACGGTATTCAAAATGAATGAGAATATATTGAAGGAACTGACAAAAACAAGGCATGCGTTGAAAAGAAAATTTCAAAGTATTAAATTGGGTAGAGCTGCGAGTGAATATCAGTTGGAGGAAACATTTAAGCCTTTAACAGAGCCACTTAACCAAATTATTAAAGAGAATCTAGACATCAAACCATCCACGCGATACAAAAAGAAGAAATAAATTTTAAGCTATAAGATGTATTAAGTAACAATATAATATTAAAGAAGTAAAAAATAAAAATAAAAAATCAGTAATGAAAGGAGAAATTCAGCTGAATAACTTTTAAGCAGAGACAAGCAAATTTTATCCTTAAAACGGCAAATGGGAGAATATTTAAAACAAGGAGATCAAATTGACTGCAAATTGGTATTATGGATAGCGTTTATGTAAAGATTATAATGTAATAAGCAATAAAGGCTTTGGAAGTTATTTAAGTGCAATTTTTATCTACAGGTTTGTGTATCTTAAAAAACGAGTTTCAAAGTAGGAAGAAGGACGGAAAATACAATTATTAAAATGATAACAATAGCAGAAAACTATTTCAAATGCAAAATGAAGTCTAGGTCTCGGTGTTAGACTTTAGGAAAATTACTTGTTTTGGAGCTGCTGCATACAAATATGGTGTAGTGCTTACCTCTTCAATTAACCTACTTTTACAACTACTTTCCCAGAGCAAAGCCTTGCGGATCATCATACAATAAGTTCACCATGCCCAGCCAAATTAACATCAGTTGGGTTACAGACGAAATTGTTAGACTGAGCACGCTGACAGACTCCACAACCACCTTAAGAACCTGGCTATCAACCTTCTGGACACCAGCACCACGATTCTCAATGTTTTGATTTAAAATGTATTTAGTGATCAAAAATTAGCGATTTTAAATAAAATAGTTCAGAATTTATAGAAAAAATTAGAAACAAAACAATTTAATAAAGCCGAATAACAGGATAATACAAAAAAATTTGTGGTATAATAAAGCTTGATGTAAAATCCTTCTTTAAGCAACGGGCTAACAGCAACGAAAAGAAGATTCTGAGCAAACTTTCATCTCGGTGGCTAACAAGTAGTAGGTAAGTTTGCATAAAAACTGACGGAAAAACCTAGTTCTCGGTGTTAAAGTATTGGAAAGCAAACATTTAAATTCAAAGGAAGTTAATTCATTAAAATAAAAACAAAATGGAAATAAATTACATAAAAATACAAATTTTTAGACTAACAAATTGGTAATTTAAGCAAGCACACTCCATTAATAGTTCCTATCAAAGAAAATGAGTCAAATAAATAAACTTGAATTTCTGATCTAGCTGACGTAAAAAATGGATAAAATATGTATAGGAATTAACACAAAGAATCATACAAGGTGAAAAACTTTCATATGCCACTTTACCAAGCACAAAAGTCTCCTGCATTATCCCACACAAAAAATAGAGCTTAATGGTTAATAATAAAAAAGGCAAGTTCAATAGCCTTCTCGCTGGTGTTAAGAGCACTAACAAATATGCAACTAAATAAGCTGCAGTAGCTTTACTATTATCAATCAATTGGTGCTAATAAGAATCACACCGAAACCTGAAAGCACTATACCAACGGTGATCATGTAGTAGCTCGCGAGCCTTGTCGGGCTTGTTCAGTGACGTCGCCAGATAGAAGCACAAGCATATTAATGCAAAAGCAAAATACAGCCTCATGCATGAAGTTCTAAACAAAAGTGTAGATCTGCTTTTAAGAGAATTAGTGCGCAGGGAGAAATGTCTAATTGTTTGTGTATGTATTAAGTCATACAGTGTCCACATTTTTCTTATATTTTTGCGCCGCTAAAACTGATTTATGACCAAAATAGCGGTTGATGTTGTTGTCTGGCTGCTCTGCTATTTTGTTTGACCTTCTTGGCACGAGACAATTAAAAACTTCAAATACAAGAAAATCTTCTTGCCCTTCCTATAGCAAATAACAATCTTTATTTTGTCATCCAAATCCAAGATTAAAACAAATCACAAAATATTATACCGACATCATTTGTTTTCGAAAAGAACAAGGCTTACATTTATAAATCTGTTTTAAGAGCTATTGAAAATACATCTGCTTAAGAAAAAAAATAGAAAACAAAAATTCATTTAAAACAGAATAATAATAAAACCTAACAATAAGACACCTGCTTTGCAGCTGCCCGTCACTGGCAGCGAAACGAGTTCGACACTTCCACGTACCCTTACTTGCATTACTTGAAGAAGTGAGCAGGCAAGATCCTAAAACGCTTCTGGCCTTTGCAAGAGACACACGCACGCCGCAGGTCAACGTTCTATAGTCCCTACCTTTTCCATACACCGGCCCCACTAAAGACCCCGAGTGGCCTATGTGTAATACTCCTCATTGAGGGTCAGTCGGCACAACCTAACCTTACCTTATAATAAAACCATACAGGCCCTAATATTATGGTATCTAGCACAATTAGAGGGTTTCGAAAAGAGGAAAAAACTTGAGGAAATTAGCAAAACTTGACGGATAAAAGTAGTAAGCAATTAAATGTTTAGAAACTAATCAATCAAAAAATTAAAAAAATTGTATGGGAACCTTCTAATCAAAACATCTAACAAAACCTTAGTTTTGAAAGAATGTTTGATAAATCTTTCAAATTCATAAGCAAGTTTAATGCAGTACTTTACCTAATACGCAAAATATTGTCAGAATAATGATTTAATAATCAATGATAATAATAATAAAAAATATATGGAATGTCATTAGAGAGAAGGAGGCACTGCGAACGATTGGTCTTTTGTACCTAAATGTGGTTCCCTAAATTGACCAGAGCTGTTCCGTTTCCACTATGAAAGCAAGAACATCTCTTGTTGAGGCATTCCTGATTTGCGTGTTTGTTAGAAACTCGCTATGCAGGTGCCTTCTTCTTAGCCAAATAATGGGTGGACATTCGCAGAGAATGTGATTTGTCGTCTCGTTGTTCTCTTTGTAGAGTCTACACTTCACATTGGGGGATAAACGCATTTTGTGAAGATGGTATTTAACAACGTGGTAGCCAGTGAGGAAGGTAACTAGTAGTTTCAAATCCATCCTGGAACACCCTATATTGTTTCTATCTATGAATGGTTGCATCAGCTCATTAGCTTGGTGGCATCCACTTTTGAGATTTAGTACTTGACTTTCTCTCATTTGCTCCACCCTTCTACCATTGTTTTGGTAGAGGCCCAATCAAAGCCACAGAAAGCCTTCAGATCCTGTTGAGGAGTCGCGAAACCAGCCCTAGCCAGCTCGTTCGCAATCTCATTCCCATATTCAATGATAAGAATACTAAAAATATCCTAGATTTAGTATCGGGATGGAACATTTAAGTAATCAGCTACCCAATAAATAAATCAGTGAAACGAAATTTGAATGAGTCATTAGGAAGAGGCATGTAGGTCGAGAGTAAAAATAAAACAAAGCAATTCCGAGAAAACATTCTCCAGACAATTTACTAAGATAAGGAAAAAAAATTGTAAGAGGACTTATTTAGTTAGGCTAGATATTTTTAAATCGAACAATATAAGCTATCAGCAATTCGTCATCAGGAGAATTATTATTTTTAAGTTACTAAATGAGTTTAAAACTAATTCTTTATTCCTGCTTAATGTAAGCAACACAATACGAAAAACAAAGTTAAAACATATCTGTTCTAACAAAACTAAAATCAATCTCTTTAGAACATTAGTCATCTTTAAATATTTTTAATATATAATGCCTTTTACTCTTTTAATTTCCCTTATGTCACTACTTAAATTTTTCAATCTTAATTTTACATATGAAATGTAGAGTAAAGTATTGGTCTGAAACAATTGCATACACAATGAAAGATTTTGTTAATGAGTTTTCTGAAATGATTTTTCCCGAGCATCGTAAATTGGTTAAAGAATATCGAGAATATATCTTGAAGTTTACTAGCTGAAGTCTAGAAATTCGAAATTTGGCGAGGATCTTACAACGTGTTCCTGGTCATTTAAAAATGTTGCGAGTATAGAAAGCTGCCTACAGGTGACAAGGCTAGAAGCATACGCATAGGAAAATGGATGCGTGCAAGAAAGGGACGGCGCACAGTGGGGCCTTTGCTCATTTTACATTGCAAGAATCATAACTTCTAAACTAATGAAGCGATTTCAAAAATTCAAAAAGCACTTGATAGAAAACTTCTCAAGCTTTAAAATGAGAGTTCTTGGTATCCGTGCTGCTTAAATATTCAAGGTCAAAGTCAAGAAATATTTTCGAGCATATTTTGCCTGTAAAATTCAAATAAAAATTTTTTTTTAATTATAACTGAAAATTTTTAATGATTTCAATAACTATATAACATTTTTAGTTGTTTTAATTCGATTTTCTAACTTAAATACATACATAACATTTAAATTGGTATTTTTGCCGATTTTTTGAGGTTAATTTTTAATATTTGCTATTGATGACTGATTTTCTTCAAAATAATCATCTACATTAATGTTCATGTCTAATAAACTTAACATTTCGGAACTATAGTTGCTTCCTTCCAAATCCTTTCGTGATCGCACATGTCTAAGCGATGCAAGAAGTGGATCCGATGAGGCTGCCAGCATGTTAAAAAGGTCTTCATTTTGTCGAGCCCGAGAAATTTTGCACGTATTAGTGTATCTGAACCTTTTGTAGTCCTTGTTTTTACATTCCTGTACTTCTTCAGAAAGCTCTCCAATTGGTAAGCATTGATACTCTATTAAGTCCTTTCCATGAGCCAAAATCCTATGTACCGTGGGGGTAAGTTTTTTCTGAGGATACAAATCAGTCAAAAGTTGAGCTGTTTGCGATGTGTATTCGCCAAATTTTGCACCATTTATCATTTCCTTGCAGTTTATAACATTTAGGATAACAGCCAACCTTTTAATGATCTCATGATTAACACCTGTTATCAAAGATGACATTTTATCATTTTCAAAAAATCGCCTTGAAGTATTTCCGTCATTCGTATTTCCGTATCCATGCTTTGGGCAGTCAACTTTCAATCCCAACTTCCGAGAGAACTCAGCTTGTATAATTTCTTTTCTACTCTGTATATCCTCACGAGGTGTATTATCCGTTGCTGTTTCTCCTGGCCGAGGAAGTGTGTAGGCTAGCTTCAGAATAAATTCCATACACTTTATTCTGCAATGCAAAGGAGAAATTCCATATTCGTAGCAGTTTTCGTCACTCGTTGAGTCGTCTAAATTGTGAAAGTCCTTTTGAGTTTTTTTTACAAATAGGACACCTTAAAGTTGAGGAGGTGTTTGTAATTTCATTTAAGACTTTTCCATCAATCATTGTCAGGAAAAATTTAAAGTTAATCGTGATTTTTTTTCCACTTTTGGTTTGAAAAACAGTAGGCTTCAGTTGGCAAATTTGATTCTGTATGTCGCTTACAGTTGATTTAATCAACTCAGAGGACTCCTTCGCATATTTAAAGAAAATAGGGCGACAATAATGAATCGATGATGGTCGAAGATTTTTCCAATGTTCAGAAGTTTTACTCCTCAGGCGTAAGGGAACAACAGAAGCCATAAACATATTTTCATATCGTCATCTGTGTTTATAATTTGTTTGTATGCGCTTTGTCCAGACGATCCATCGCATCCCCACTTATTGAGTAGGGTCAGGTTTTCAGGAAGAAGCTCGACCTCTCCATCTGGCAAACTTTTAATCAGACGCATCGCAGTGTGGTCCATTAAATCCTGGAGTTTTACTTCTACAGTTGTCTCTGTTATTATTGTATTAGGTGGCACTGCTTCCTTTTTTGCAAATTCAATCTTTTTATATCCGGGAAGAACGTCGACGTTATGTTTTTTTAAGGAGCCGCATAAAATATTATATTTCTCCTTAGTTAATCCCAAGTCCATAAAAAGGGAAAACGCTTCTTCACCAGTGTACTTAATGGCGACTGAGTTTGGGGGCGTTGGAATACTTTCCTTAATCCTATTTAGCCGTAAAGGACTGGCGATCTGTACAGCTTTCGTGATTGTCGCTTTTGTCCTCTCTTGTTCCTCCACATACTTCGATGAAAGTGCTTCCGACAGATGTTCTGTTCTTATGCTGTCCGTAGCATCCTCAAGTTTACGTTTCCTTGTAAAAGCTGAACACTCTTCCATAGTTTTATGCGGCCTTCCTCTTCCTCGGCTAGTCGATGGGTGAACTTCTTCCTCTTCTGAATAGCCGAATGTTGAATATTGCTCAAGCCAATTTTCATTCTTTTTTTTGAAAGATGTCAAATGTCTATGGACCAAGTTCCATTTTTGCTTCAAGTTAGCGTGAATGGATTTAATTTTTCCTTAAAGCTCCGTACTAGCGTTTTCGAGTACGCCCATCTCTTTAAGCAATGCCATTTCGAAATCGTTTTTATTTTCAGAGGCACGAAAAAGTTCAAAAATCGTAGAATTTTTTACATTTATTATTGCGCTTTTAAATAAACACACACACACACACACACACACACACACACACACACACACACACACACACACACACACACACACACACACACACACACACACACACACACACACACACACACACACACACACACACACACACACACACACACACACACACACACACACACACACACACACACACACACACACACACACACACACACACACACACACACACACACACACACACACACACACACACACACACACACACACACACACACACACACACACACACACACACACACACACACACACACACACACACACACACCGACACACACACACACACCGACACACACACACACACACACACACACACACACACACACACACACACACACACACACACACACACACACACACACACACACACACACACACACACACACACACACACACACACACACACACACACACACACACACACACACACACACACACACACACACACACACACACACACACACACACACACACACACACACACACACACACACACACACACACACACACACACACACACACACACACACACACACACACACACACACCACACACACACACACACCTACACACACACACACACACACACACACACACACACACACACACACACACACACACACACACACACACACACACACACACACACACACACACACACACACACACACACACACACACACACACACACACACACACACACACACACACACACACACACACAACACACACACACACACACACACACACACACACACACACACACACACACACACACACAGTGGTTGACATCACGTTCGCCAGTAGTTCGCTGGTTAGCTTATCCAGCTGGACCATCGACGACTCCTACAATGGGAGCGACCATGCCGCCATATGGCTCACCGTCGGAGCACGCAACAATCGTCAGTATGGTCTAACCCAACATAGGCAAAAATACCGTGCCGAGACGCTCGACACGCGTATCTTCAGTACGCAGCTTGCATCCGCCGGGATCCCGGATAGCGCAGACAACACCGAGGCTGTGGTGGACCATTCGCTGATGCTGATAAGGCGCGCTTGCGATGCCAGCATGGCCAGGAGCAAGAGGTACCAGAGGCACCATGCCCAAGTTTATTGGTGGAACGAGGAGATAGCAGAGGCTCGAAACGTCTGCAACCACGCTAGACGCCGCTACCAGCGCTTTCGCGGTTCCCCTGAGTACCAAGTCCGTCAAGCGGAGTTTTTCGCATGCAGGAGGCAGCTGCAGAAGCTTATTAAGGTTAGCAAGCGCAGATGCTTTCTTGAGCTCTGCGACACGGCTGAGAACGATCCGTGGGGCGACGCCTACAAAATCGTTGTCAAACGCTTCAACGCCTTTTCCCGCTGCCAACCTACCGATAAGGGGGCGCTCAGACATATAGTGATGCACCTATTTCCAAGCATGGCTGATGAGCTCGATCCCGCGCCAGCGTCTAGCATGCCTGCCGACATCGAAGAGGTCACCTTGGAAGAGATCCGCCAAGCAGCAACGAGGACGAAGCCTAGCAAGGCGCCCGGGCCCGACGGGATTCCTAATAGAGCTCTGAAGCTAGCACTTGCGATCCGCCCCGATATATTTGCCGAGATGTACAACAACTGTCTACGCAACGGAGTCTTCCCTAATAGGTGGAAACTCCAGCGCTTGGTACTGCTACCAAAGCCTGGGAAGCCACTTGAGGATCCAGCTGCCTACAGGCCCATCTGCCTTATCGATACGGTCGGTAAAATATTAGAGCACATTATCTGCATACGACTTGAGCGGGCCATATCCGCTGCAGGAGGGCTTTCGGACCAGCAGTTCGGTTTCCGAAAATCGAGGTCAACGCTCGACGCAATCGGCAAGGTGGTGGAGATAGCCTCAGAAGCGATAGCCGGCAGTAGGTGGAAAGGAGGCGCCAAAAAGTACTGTCTGATCGCAACACTAGATGTGAAAAACGCGTTCAACACGGCGAAGTGGAGCTGCATCCTGGAGGCCCTTGAAGCGTTTGGAGTGCCGAACTATCTAATTAGGCTGATTAGGAGCTACTTTGACGGCAGAACACTGCTGTACGACACTAGCGAGTCGACCGAGGAGTACCACGTATCTGGAGGCGTGCCGCAGGGGTCAGTTCTTGGCCCTCTCCTTTGGAACGTCATGTACGACGGCGTTTTCCGGCTCCCGTTACCTGAAGAGGTTCGCATAGTGGGTTTTGCTGATGATGTGGCGTTGGTGGTGGTGGCTAAGGAGCTCAAGGCTGCGGAGGCTAGATGTAACCAATCGATAGAGCTGGTCATCCAGTGGCTATCCTCGGTTGGACTCCAGATCGCGCCCCACAAAACCGAGGCTGTGCTCATAAGCAGCCGTAAAGCAGTGGAGACGGCTACCATTACAGTGGCAAACACGTCAATCACAACGAAGAGAGCTATAAAGTACCTAGGAGTGATGCTGGACACCAGACTTTCCTTTAAGGAGCACTTGGAGTACGCCAGCTCAAAAGCTGCTCAAACAAACCGTGCTCTATCGCGTATTATGCCAAATACGAGGGGCCCGAAGCAGTATAGGAGAGCTCTAATTTCCAGCGTGACTAGGGCGGTGATGCTGTACGCGGCGCCTATTTGGCACCCTGGCCTCCGATTCGACAGCTACTCCCGTGGTCTAACGGCTACCCACCGCCTAGCGGCGATCAGGGTGTGTAGCGGCTTCCGAACCATCTCGGACGATGCGTGTATGGTGCTATCCGGAGTTGCCACAATGGCCGAACTAGCCAGAGAAAATGCAGAGGTGCACGAGGAGACTCATGGCAGAGACCTTTCAGTGGCCCACAAGAAAACAGCGCGCGCCGCGGCCAAATCGCGCACTATGGCCAACTGGCAGAGGCGATGGGATTCCTCCTCCAAAGGGCGATGGACACACCGCCTAATCCCAAGCTTATCGGAGTGGCTGGGCAGAAGACATGGTCAGGTGAACTTCTACATCACCCAACTACTCAGCGGGCATGGCTGCTTCCGCGGTTATCTCTCCCGATTCAGACACGAGGATGCTCCCTTCTGCACCCTCTGCGGAAGCAGCTTCATCGAGGATGCGGAGCATGTGCTGTTCCACTGTGTACGCTTTACAGGGCTTCGCGCCGAAATGGTGAGGACTTTTGGGTGTGCCATCGAGGTTGGCAACCTTGTAACACTGTCAATAGCCAGTAGCGTCAACTGGGAAGCATTTAGCGCTTTCGCGGTGGCCGTCATGACCGAACTGCGGAAGGCTGAGCGCGAGCGTAACGGGCACCGGGAGTAGGAGGAACAAAGGCGTTGGCGACGTAATACCTAACGGCCGTTCCGCAAATGTCATGTTTCTCCAAATCTTTGCTCAAAACACCTTTTGTTATATATAGAATAGTTACATATAGAATAATGTTATTTATTTAGAGTAAATAAAAAAAAAAAAAACACACACACACACACACACACACACACACACACACACACACACACACACACACACACACACACACACACACACACACACACACACACACACAGTGGTTGACATCACGTTCGCCAGTAGTTCGCTGGTTAGCTTATCCAGCTGGACCATCGACGACTCCTACAATGGGAGCGACCATGCCGCCATATGGCTCACCGTCGGAGCACGCAACAATCGTCAGTATGGTCTAACCCAACATTGGCAAAAATACCGTGCCGAGACGCTCGACACGCGTATCTTCAGTACGCAGCTTGCATCCGCCGGGATCCCGGATAGCGCAGACAACACCGAGGCTGTGGTGGACCATTCGCTGATGCTGATAAGGCGCGCTTGCGATGCCAGCATGGCCAGGAGCAAGAGGTACCAGAGGCACCATGCCCAAGTTTATTGGTGGAACGATGAGATAGCAGAGGCTCGAAACGTCTGCAACCACGCTAGACGCCGCTACCAGCGCTCTCGCGGTTCCCCTGTGTACCAAGTCCGTCAAGCGGAGTTTCTCGCATGCAGGAGGCAGCTGCAGAAGCTTATTAAGGTTAGCAAGCGCAGATGCTTTCTTGAGCTCTGCGACACGGCTGAGAACGATCCGTGGGGCGACGCCTACAAAATCGTTGTCAAACGCTTCAACGCCTTTTCCCGCTGCCAACCTACCGATAAGGGGGCGCTCAGACATATAGTGATGCACCTATTTCCAAGCATGGCTGATGAGCTCGATCCCGCGCCAGCGTCTAGCATGCCTGCCGACATCGAAGAGGTCACCTTGGAAGAGATCCGCCAAGCAGCAACGAGGACGAAGCCTAGCAAGGCGCCCGGGCCCGACGGGATTCCTAATAGAGCTCTGAAGCTAGCACTTGCGATCCGCCCCGATATATTTGCCGAGATGTACAACAACTGTCTACGCAACGGAGTCTTCCCTAATAGGTGGAAACTCCAGCGCTTGGTACTGCTACCAAAGCCTGGGAAGCCACTTGAGGATCCAGCTGCCTAAAGGCCCATCTGCCTTATCGATACGGTCGGTAAAATATTAGAGCACATTATCTGCATACGACTTGAGCGGGCCATATCCGCTGCAGGAGGGCTTTCGGACCAGCAGTTCGGTTTCCGAAAATCGAGGTCAACGCTCGACGCAATCGGCAAGGTGGTGGAGATAGCCTCAGAAGCGATAGCCGGCAGTAGGTGGAAAGGAGGCGCCAAAAAGTACTGTCTGATCGCAACACTAGATGTGAAAAACGCGTTCAACACGGCGAAGTGGAGCTGCATCCTGGAGGCCCTTGAAGCGTTTGGAGTGCCGAACTATCTAATTAGGCTGATTAGGAGCTACTTTGACGGCAGAACACTGCTGTACGACACTAGCGAGTCGACCGAGGAGTACCACGTATCTGGAGGCGTGCCGCAGGGGTCAGTTCTTGGCCCTCTCCTTTGGAACGTCATGTACGACGGCGTTTTCCGGCTCCCGTTACCTGAAGAGGTTCGCATAGTGGGGTTTGCTGATGATGTGGCGTTGGTGGTGGTGGCTAAGGAGCTCAAGGCTGCGGAGGCTAGATGTAACCAATCGATAGAGCTGGTCATCCAGTGGCTATCCTCGGTTGGACTCCAGATCGCGCCCCACAAAACCGAGGCTGTGCTCATAAGCAGCCGTAAAGCAGTGGAGACGGCTACCATTACAGTGGCAAACACGTCAATCACAACGAAGAGAGCTATAAAGTACCTAGGAGTGATGCTGGACACCAGACTTTCCTTTAAGGAGCACTTGGAGTACGCCAGCTCAAAAGCTGCTCAAACAAACCGTGCTCTATCGCGTATTATGCCAAATACGAGGGGCCCGAAGCAGTATAGGAGAGCTCTAATTTCCAGCGTGACTAGGGCGGTGATGCTGTACGCGGCGCCTATTTGGCACCCTGGCCTCCGATTCGACAGCTACTCCCGTGGTCTAACGGCTACCCACCGCCTAGCGGCGATCAGGGTGTGTAGCGGCTTCCGAACCATCTCGGACGATGCGTGTTTGGTGCTATCCGGAGTTGCCACAATGGCCGAACTAGCCAGAGAAAATGCAGAGGTGCACGAGGAGACTCATGGCAGAGACCTTTCAGTGGCCCACAAGAAAACAGCGCGCGCCGCGGCCAAATCGCGCACTATGGCCAACTGGCAGAGGCGATGGGATTCCTCCTCCAAAGGGCGATGGACACACCGCCTAATCCCAAGCTTATCGGAGTGGCTGGGCAGAAGACATGGTCAGGTGAACTTCTACATCACCCAACTACTCAGCGGGCATGGCTGCTTCCGCGGTTATCTCTACCGATTCGGACACGAGGATGCTCCCTTCTGCACCCTCTGCGGAAGCAGCTTCATCGAGGATGCGGAGCATGTGCTGTTCCACTGTGTACGCTTTACAGGGCTTCGCGCCGAAATGGTGAGGACTTTTGGGTGTGCCATCGAGGTTGGCAACCTTGTAACACTGTCAATAGCCAGTAGCGTCAACTGGGAAGCATTTAGCGCTTTCGCGGTGGCCGTCATGACCGAACTGCGGAAGGCTGAGCGCGAGCGTAACGGGCACCGGGAGTAGGAGGAACAAAGGCGTTGGCGACGTAATACCTAACGGCCGTTCCGCAAATGTCATGTTTCTCCAAATCTTTGCTCAAAACACCTTTTGTTATATATAGAATAGTTACATATAAAAATGTTATATATTTAGAGTAAATAAAAAAAAAAAAAAAAAGCACACACACACACACACACACACACACACACAGCGGTTGACATCACGTTCGCCAGTAGTTCGCTGGTTAGCTTATCCAGCTGGACCATCGACGACTCCTACAATGGGAGCGACCATGCCGCCATATGGCTCACCGTCGGAGCACGCAACAATCGTCAGTAAGGTCTAACCCAACATTGGCAAAAATACCGTGCCGAGACGCTCGACACGCGTATCTTCAGTACGCAGCTTGCATCCGCCGGGATCCCGGATAGCGCAGACAACACCGAGGCTGTGGTGGACCATTCGCTGATGCTGATAAGGCGCGCTTGCGATGCCAGCATGGCCAGGAGCAAGAGGTACCAGAGGCACCATGCCCAAGTTTATTGGTGGAACGAGGAGATAGCAGAGGCTCGAAACGTCTGCAACCACGCTAGACGCCGCTACCAGCGCTCTCGCGGTTCCCCTGTGTACCAAGTCCGTCAAGCGGAGTTTCTCGCATGCAGGAGGCAGCTGCAGAAGCTTATTAAGGTTAGCAAGCGCAGATGCTTTCTTGAGCTCTGCGACACGGCTGAGAACGATCCGTGGGGCGACGCCTACAAAATCGTTGTCAAACGCTTCAACGCCTTTTCCCGCTGCCAACCTACCGATAAGGGGGCGCTCAGACATATAGTGATGCACCTATTTCCAAGCATGGCTGATGAGCTCGATCCCGCGCCAGCGTCTAGCATGCCTGCCGACATCGAAGAGGTCACCTTGGAAGAGATCCGCCAAGCAGCAACGAGGACGAAGCCTAGCAAGGCGCCCGGGCCCGACGGGATTCCTAATAGAGCTCTGAAGCTAGCACTTGCGATCCGCCCCGATATATTTGCCGAGATGTACAACAACTGTCTACGCAACGGAGTCTTCCCTAATAGGTGGAAACTCCAGCGCTTGGTACTGCTACCAAAGCCTGGGAAGCCACTTGAGGATCCAGCTGCCTAAAGGCCCATCTGCCTTATCGATACGGTCGGTAAAATATTAGAGCACATTATCTGCATACGACTTGAGCGGGCCATATCCGCTGCAGGAGGGCTTTCGGACCAGCAGTTCGGTTTCCGAAAATCGAGGTCAACGCTCGACGCAATCGGCAAGGTGGTGGAGATAGCCTCAGAAGCGATAGCCGGCAGTAGGTGGAAAGGAGGCGCCAAAAAGTACTGTCTGATCGCAACACTAGATGTGAAAAACGCGTTCAACACGGCGAAGTGGAGCTGCATCCTGGAGGCCCTTGAAGCGTTTGGAGTGCCGAACTATCTAATTAGGCTGATTAGGAGCTACTTTGACGGCAGAACACTGCTGTACGACACTAGCGAGTCGACCGAGGAGTACCACGTATCTGGAGGCGTGCCGCAGGGGTCAGTTCTTGGCCCTCTCCTTTGGAACGTCATGTACGACGGCGTTTTCCGGCTCCCGTTACCTGAAGAGGTTCGCATAGTGGGTTTTGCTGATGATGTGGCGTTGGTGGTGGTGGCTAAGGAGCTCAAGGCTGCGGAGGCTAGATGTAACCAATCGATAGAGCTGGTCATCCAGTGGCTATCCTCGGTTGGACTCCAGATCGCGCCCCACAAAACCGAGGCTGTGCTCATAAGCAGCCGTAAAGCAGTGGAGACGGCTACCATTACAGTGGCAAACACGTCAATCACAACGAAGAGAGCTATAAAGTACCTAGGAGTGATGCTGGACACCAGACTTTCCTTTAAGGAGCACTTGGAGTACGCCAGCTCAAAAGCTGCTCAAACAAACCGTGCTCTATCGCGTATTATGCCAAATACGAGGGGCCCGAAGCAGTATAGGAGAGCTCTAATTTCCAGCGTGACTAGGGCGGTGATGCTGTACGCGGCGCCTATTTGGCACCCTGGCCTCCGATTCGACAGCTACTCCCGTGGTCTAACGGCTACCCACCGCCTAGCGGCGATCAGGGTGTGTAGCGGCTTCCGAACCATCTCGGACGATGCGTGTCTGGTGCTATCCTGGGTTGCCCCCATAGCCGAACTAGCCAGAGAAAATGCAGAGGTGCACGAGGAGACTCATGGCAGAGACCTTTCAGTGGCCCACAAGAAAACAGCGCGCGCCGCGGCCAAATCGCGCACTATGGCCAACTGGCAGAGGCGATGGGATTCCTCCTCCAAAGGGCGATGGACACACCGCCTAATCCCAAGCTTATCGGAGTGGCTGGGCAGAAGACATGGTCAGGTGAACTTCTACATCACCCAACTACTCAGCGGGCATGGCTGCTTCCGCGGTTATCTCTACCGATTCGGACACGAGTATGCTCCCTTCTGCACCCTCTGCGGAAGCAGCTTCATCGAGGATGCGGAGCATGTGCTGTTCCACTGTGTACGCTTTACAGGGCTTCGCGCCGAAATGGTGAGGACTTTTGGGTGTGCCATCGAGGTTGGCAACCTTGTAACACTGTCAATAGCCAGTAGCGTCAACTGGGAAGCATTTAGCGCTTTCGCGGTGGCCGTCATGACCGAACTGCGGAAGGCTGAGCGCGAGCGTAACGGGCACCGGGAGTAGGAGGAACAAAGGCGTTGGCGACGTAATACCTAACGGCCGTTGCGCAAATGTCATGTTTCTCCAAATCTTTGCTCAAAACACCTTTTGTTATATATAGAATATATATGTTATATATATATATAAAAAAAAAAAAAAAAAACACACACACACACACACACACACACACACACACACACACACACACACACACACACACACACACACACACACACACACACACACACACACACACACACACACACACACACACACACACACACACACACACACACACACACACACACACACACACACACACACACACACACACACACACACACACACACACACACACACACACACACACACACACACACACACACACACACACACACACACACACACACACACACACACACACACACACACACACACACACACACACACACACACACACACACACACACACACACACACACACACACACACACACACACACACACACACACACACACACACACACACACACACACACACACACACACACACACACACACACACACACACACACACACACACACACACACACACACACACACATACAGTGGTTGACATCACGTTCGCCAGTAGTTCGCTGGTTAGCTTATCCAGCTGGACCATCGACGACTCCTACAATGGGAGCGACCATGCCGCCATATGGCTCACCGTCGGAGCACGCAACAATCGTCAGTATGGTCTAGCCCAACATAGGCAAAAATACCGTGCCGAGACGCTCGACACGCGTATCTTCAGTACGCAGCTTGCATCCGCCGGGATCCCGGATAGCGTGGGGCGACGCCTACAAAATCGTTGTCAAACGCTTCAACGCCTTTTCCCGCTGCCAACCTACCGATAAGGGGGCGCTCAGACATATAGTGATGCACCTATTTCCAAGCATGGCTGATGAGCTCGATCCCGCGCCAGCGTCTAGCATGCCTGCCGACATCGAAGAGGTCACCTTGGAAGAGATCCGCCAAGCAGCAACGAGGACGAAGCCTAGCAAGGCGCCCGGGCCCGACGGGATTCCTAATAGAGCTCTGAAGCTAGCACTTGCGATCCGCCCCGATATATTTGCCGAGATGTACAACTGTCTACGCAACGGAGTCTTCCCTAATAGGTGGAAACTCCAGCGCTTGGTACTGCTACCAAAGCCTGGGAAGCCACTTGAGGATCCAGCTGCCTAAAGGCCCATCTGCCTTATCGATACGGTCGGTAAAATATTAGAGCACATTATCTGCATACGACTTGAGCGGGCCATATCCGCTGCAGGAGGGCTTTCGGACCAGCAGTTCGGTTTCCGAAAATCGAGGTCAACGCTCGACGCAATCGGCAAGGTGGTGGAGATAGCCTCAGAAGCGATAGCCGGCAGTAGGTGGAAAGGAGGCGCCAAAAAGTACTGTCTGATCGCAACACTAGATGTGAAAAACGCGTTCAACACGGCGAAGTGGAGCTGCATCCTGGAGGCCCTTGAAGCGTTTGGAGTGCCGAACTATCTAATTAGGCTGATTAGGAGCTACTTTGACGGCAGAACACTGCTGTACGACACTAGCGAGTCGACCGAGGAGTACCACGTATCTGGAGGCGTGCCGCAGGGGTCAGTTCTTGGCCCTCTCCTTTGGAACGTCATGTACGACGGCGTTTTCCGGCTCCCGTTACCTGAAGAGGTTCGCATAGTGGGTTTTGCTGATGATGTGGCGTTGGTGGTGGTGGCTAAGGAGCTCAAGGCTGCGGAGGCTAGATGTAACCAATCGATAGAGCTGGTCATCCAGTGGCTATCCTCGGTTGGACTCCAGATCGCGCCCCACAAAACCGAGGCTGTGCTCATAAGCAGCCGTAAAGCAGTGGAGACGGCTACCATTACAGTGGCAAACACGTCAATCACAACGAAGAGAGCTATAAAGTACCTAGGAGTGATGCTGGACACCAGACTTTCCTTTAAGGAGCACTTTGAGTACGCCAGCTCAAAAGCTGCTCAAACAAACCGTGCTCTATCGCGTATTATGCCAAATACGAGGGGCCCGAAGCAGTATAGGAGAGCTCTAATTTCCAGCGTGACTAGGGCGGTGATGCTGTACGCGGCGCCTATTTGGCACCCTGGCCTCCGATTCGACAGCTACTCCCGTGGTCTAACGGCTACCCACCGCCTAGCGGCGATCAGGGTGTGTAGCGGCTTCCGAACCATCTCGGACGATGCGTGTCTGGTGCTATCCGGAGTTGCCCCCATAGCCGAACTAGCCAGAGAAAATGCAGAGGTGCACGAGGAGACTCATGGCAGAGACCTTTCAGTGGCCCACAAGAAAAAAGCGCGCCGCGGCCAAATCGCGCACTATGGCCAACTGGCAGAGGCGATGGGATTCCTCCTCCAAAGGGCGATGGACACACCGCCTAATCCCAAGCTTATCGGAGTGGCTGGGCAGAAGACATGGTCAGGTGAACTTCTACATCACCCAACTACTCAGCGGGCATGGCTGCTTCCGCGGTTATCTCTACCGATTCGGACACGAGGATGCTCCCTTCTGCACCCTCTGCGGAAGCAGCTTCATCGAGGATGCGGAGCATGTGCTGTTCCACTGTGTACGCTTTACAGGGCTTCGCGCCGAAATGGTGAGGACTTTTGGGTGTGCCATCGAGGTTGGCAACCTTGTAACACTGTCAATAGCCAGTAGCGTCAACTGGGAAGCATTTAGCGCTTTCGCGGTGGCCGTCATGACCGAACTGCGGAAGGCTGAGCGCGAGCGTAACGGGCACCGGGAGTAGGAGGAACAAAGGCGTTGGCGACGTAATACCTAACGGCCGTTCCGCAAATGTCATGTTTCTCCAAATCTTTGCTCAAAACACCTTTTGTTATATATAGAATAGTTACATATAGAACAATGTTATTTATTTACAGTAAATAAAAAAAAAAAAAAAAAAAAAACACACACACACACACACACACACACACACACACACACACACACACACACACACACACACACACACACACACACACACACACACACACACACACACACACACACACACACACACACACACAACACACACACAACACACATACACACAACAACACACACACACACACACACACACACACACACACACACACACACACACACACACACACACACACACACACAACACACACACACACACACACATGCATAAATCATGCACCTACAAATGTATATTAAAAAACCTAAAAAATTAAAAAGTATTTACAAAACAAAACAAACAAATAATCATTAAATATGAGTGGTCATATAAGATCATCATGAGACCGGGAGTGAGCGAAATCTTTGAGAAAAACAAACAAACAAATAATCATTAAATAGGTGGTCACCAGGAGTGACTGATGTCGTCTGAGAAAAACAAACAAACAAAAGGGGTCATCTAAGGTCATAGTGATACCATGGTCATCCAAGGTCATAGTGAGACCAGGAGTGACCTATATCGTCTGAGAAAAACAAACAAACAAAAAATAGGGGTCATAAAACAAACAAACAAAATAAAGGGGTCATAAATCAAGCAAACAAAAAAAGGTGTGAAATTTCACACCTTTAGTGGTTTAGAACCGCCAATTCCCTACTACTTAACTTTAGCCTATTCTTATTGACTGTCTGTGGTTTCTTTTTCCTTTGTCTATTATGATATTGTTTCTTTCTTCTATTTTCATTACTTTGTAGGGTCCTAAATACTGATTATCTAGTTTATGACCTGAGTCGTTTTAAGTAGTACTAAGTTTCCTATTTCTAACTTTAAGTCATTAACCTTTTTATCATATTCTATTTTACGTTTTTGTTTTTCTATTTCTATCTTGGACATTGCTCTTTTATACGCTATCTGTAATTTAAATTTAAACTCTTTTGCGTAGTCATCTAAATTGTATATAGGATCTATTTTCGATAAAGTATTAAATTCTATGAATTGTCTTGGTAATCTACCGTAAACAAGTTCATACGGACAGTAATCATGTACCGTTGATGGAGTAGTGTTAAAACTATATGTGAAGTATTTCAACCATTCGTCCCAATCATCTTTTTCAATCGAGATGTATGAACGAATGTATTCGTTGAATGTTCGATGACTTCTTTCTACTGTTCCTAAAGTCTGGTGGTGGTGTGCTGTTGATAATATATTACTGATTTTCATATATTTGCACAAGTCATTGATAATTGAATTTTTATACTCAGTACCCATGTCTGTTATGAACGTCTTCATAGGACCGTACTTAAGTATAAACGATTCAAATATTGCTTTGGCTCTTGTTTTTGCGCTTTTATCTGTTACTGGTATTGCAACTAGATATTTTGTAAGATCGCATATTATAGTTATTGCATATTCATTGCCATTCTCTGTTCGAGGTAATGGGCCGATGGTATCAATTAAAACAGAGCCAAAAGCTGTTTGGGGTGTTGGTTATAATCATTGGGGCTTTTGTATGTGTTGTAGTCTTAGCTCTTTGGCAGTCTGATCACGTTTTTACATAGTTTTTTTATGGTTTGTGTCATTTTGGGCCAATGGTATAGTTTCTTTCTTATACGCGTAATCCCTGTATGGCCTCATTCTGTTGGGTATGATATTTTAACAGGATTGCATTAATTTGACTTTCGTAATTTTAGTCTACTTGTGTACCTTTTGTAATAGCGCTATTTTTATATTTAGTAAATGTTTATTGCCCTTATTTTTAAATTCATTTAAAGTGACAAATTCAAAGATTTGTTCACTTGGTGACATCTGTAAGTAAATGATTTTGTATATCCCTGCTTCTGAAATAAGCCTTTGAAAAAATTAACCTAAATCGAATTTTTCCTGTCTTTTTGATGATCATGTTTGGACCATCAATATACTTCTGTTTATTTTAATTAGATCTTCTACATTAATGCGAGATAATGCATCCGCAACGGGTCCAGAGTCAGTCCCACAGAATACGTGGCAAACTGTGATGATAGTTATAGCGGTTGTTATATTAAGGTCGGAGCGGCTGTTCATATCGCTCCGATGTATTTATTCTGAATGATTTGTACAGTGTCGACTTAAACATATTGTAAGCTACAGAAAGGCAGTGCGCTGCTTATGGTGGCAGCGCAGCCGTTTGTATATAAGTGTATTATATATAAGCGACGGATACGTCGCCACGGGCGGAGTGTGTTATGCACATGTATTCTTAAACGGTCAATGCATGGGACATATGCTGACGCTGTCTTATTCTTGTAGGATCATATTTCGGTGCACTTGAAGAGTACTTGGAATGTACTTGAGAGCGCATGTCCGAATATGTTTATGCAACGACAAAGTGTTGTTGCCCTTTTGAGTTATGTTTATACAGCAACAAAGTGTTACTGATTTGGGTACATTTAATACAGTGTACCATCGATATATGTGCATACTACATCTCCCTCCTTTTGAAAAATAACGTAACTTAGTGAAGTTATTTAACTTAAAATTATAAAATATTTTGTTTTGATTTTTTATAATTGTAATGTATTTATATTGTATTTAGTGTATTTTTAAAGATTTTTTTTTTTTTTTTTCTTAAATATATATATATATTTTTGCATTCATTGTATAATTAAATTTTTATTTTTTTTTTTTTTTTTTTTATGAATTAAAATTTTTTAACCTATCCTTATGAACTGTCTGATTTTTACTCTTATTTCCGGAAATAACTATATTATCATTATCTTCTATTTTTTCAACTCTATAGGGCCCTGTGTATTTAAAATCTAGCTTATGGCCTACTTCGTTTTTTAGTAAAACTTTATCTCCTATTGATAGAGTTATGTTCCTAGTTTTTAAATCATATATTTCCTTATTTTTCTGTTTATTTAATTCGAGCATATTTCTTGCTCTTTTGTATGCTACTTCTAATCTATATTTACTTTCTTTAGCGTATTCATCTATATTATATATAGGTTCTATATTACTTATGCTGTTAAAGTTCTTTGGTAGATTATTAGTCTTACCAAATACTAACTCATATGGACAATAATTGTGTGCCATAGAGGGGGTTGTATTGAAGCAATAAACAAAATATTTGAGCCATACGTCCCAATCTGTTTTATTTACTGATATATAGGATCGTATGTACTCGTTGAATGTTCTGTGGCTTCTTTCAATTGTTCCAACAGTTTGATGATGATGTGCAGTTGATGTTATATTCTTTATTTTTAAATATTTGCACAGATCATTTATGATTGAATTTTTATATTCCGTTCCCATGTCCGAAATGAACGTCTTCATTGGACCGTACTTGAGAATAAATGATTCAAATATTGCTGTTGCAACTGTTGATGCGCTTTTATTTGTGACAGGTATAGCAACTAAATATTTAGTCAAGTCACATATGAGCGTGACTGCATATTCATTACCTTTTTCTGACTTTGGTAGTGGGCCAATTGTATCCACTATAACTCTGTCAAAAGCCTTCATCGGGGTTTCAGTAATTGTCAAAGGGGTCTTAGTATTTGTTGTTATTTTTGCTTTTTGACATTTTTGACATTTCTGGATGTACTCTGTTATATCACGAGTCATACCTTTCCAGTAATAATGTCTTTTGACCTTGGCCAAGGTTTTTGCAATGCCTGTATGACCTCCTTGTACTGGATCGTCGTGGAGTGTAGACAAAATAGCTTCTTTCTCTTTAATATTTGTTAATGTGGTCACCGGGTTGAGTAGCGCTACTCTCAATGTACTTAATATTTTATTGCCCATAATTTTGAAATTATCTATTGAAACTTTTTCAAAGATATTTTCCCACGGTGCCATTTTCAATTGGCTGATTTTTAATATACCGGCTTCTTTTTCGAGCCTTGGAAATAGTTGTCCTAAGTCAATATTTCCATTATTAGTATATAAATCTCCAATATCAATTCTTGCAATAATTTTCTTACCATGTTTAAAGAAACATAGCATATCTTTTATATGCATTGTCACGGATAACAATATCTGAACTAAAAGAAATACAAAATAAAATCCTGAAAGTCACTACTTTACGTACTTCATCATTATTAATGACTTCGTATACGTTGGGCTGAGAAGCTGTTTCGGTAGGTTGCTTTGGCATCTCTACTTTATTGTTTTCTGCGCAGAAATTTTGTCTACTTTGATACCTGGTAGTGACTTTCAGGATTTTATTTTGTATTTCTTTTAGTTCAGATATTGTTATCCGTGACAATGCATCGGCTACAAAATTATCTTTGCCTCTTAGGTACTCTACTGTAAAATTATACTCCTCTAATTCAAGTCTCATACGCGTTAATTTAGAACTGGGGTTTGTCATTGAAAACAAAAATGTTAGGGGTCTATGGTCAGTTTGTACTATGAAATGAGTTCCGTAGATATAGGGTCTAAATTTGGTAATTGCCCAATAAATAGCTGTTAACTCTTGTTCCGTCGTACTCTTGTTACTTTCTCCTTTGGTAAATGATCTCGATGCGTAAGCTACTGGAAGTTGAATTCCATTGTGGGCTTGTGTTAGCACTGCGCCACAGGCTTGCTTACTAGCATCTGTTATAATACAAAATTCTTTTGTAAAATCTGGATATTGTAACAGAGTAGGCTTTATTAATTGAGCTTTAAGATATTCAAATGCATTTTGACATTCATCAGTCCATTCAAATGGAACATTCTTTTTATTTAATCTTGTTATATGCCTGGAATAATCGGCGAAATTTTTGATGAATCGTCTGTAGTAATTACAAAATGCTATAAAGCGTCTAGCGCTGTCGGAGTCATGTGGAACTGGATAATTTAATATGACATCAAATTTTTTGTCATCTGGTAAGATTCCCTTATCTGTGCATTTGTGTCCTAAAAATGTGACTTCATGCATGAAAAATGAACATTTTTCAGGATGTAGCTTCAAGTTGTGTTTCCTACACATGTCAAAAACACTAATTAAATTTTTAAGCATGTGTTTTTCGGAACAACCGATTACTATTAAATCATCCATGTAAAGGAATGCTTGTGATGGTTCAGGTCCAGAGAATGCGATAGTCATCATTCTTTGGAATGAATTTGGGGCTATTTTTAAACCAAATGGCAATCGCGTGAAGCGATAAGAGCCATCGTCTAGCTCAATCTGGTGGAATCCTGACATTAAGTCAAGGCAAGAGAAATATTTTGCTCTTCCTAGTTGATCTAAGATTTCATCGATCCTAGGGAGTGGGAACTTATCGGATAGTAATTTTTTATTAATTTGGCGATAGTCAATTACTAAACGCCATTTTTTCTTTTCATTATCTATGGATTTCTTTGGTACTAGTAACAGCGGACTGTTGTTTTCTGAGACTGAGGGTTCAACTATTTTATCTTTAATAAGTTTATCGACTTGAGCTTGAATTTCGTCTTTTTGACTGTGAGGGCTTCTATAGTTTTTTACATATACGGGTTCATTATCTTTTAATCTTAGTTTCTGCTTATAAAAATTATTGGTGGTTATTGATTCGGTATCGAGTCCGAATATGTCTGTGTATTCACAACAAAGTTCTTTTAATTGTCTATAAAATATTTTTGGAAAATTTTTAGTTAGCTTTGACATAACATTGTTCGTTCTAGTTTCATTATTTATTTCGGATATATCATAATTTGCTAATGGTTCATAATTCAATTTATTTATATTAACCATTTGATCTGTATTAGTTGTATTCAGTAAACGGACGAATGCATTTGCAGTTGTTACTACTGTATTTGCTGCATATATACCAGGTTGAATTTCCTGGTTCGGAATTAGGATACTATCTTCATTTGAAGTTAACTCAATTTTTCGGACAACTTCGGATCTTGCTGGTAACACTATTGTATTGTTACCAGAGCTGTAATTTATGGGGACATATATAGGATAGTTTAGATTGTCTGGTCTTATTATGAGAAGATCCTTTGAAGGTGTGAAATCGAGTTGACAATTATATTTTTTAATAAAATCTATGCCTAAAATTCCATCACACGGTATAGAAAAAGTTGAATCGACAATATGGAAGTTGTGTGGAATTATATATTTAGTTGTTTGAATTTCTATGGATGTCATTCCTTTAGATTGAATTAATCCTTGATTGATTCCCTGAATATTTATTTTGTTGTCTATGTTTATGTCATTAAAAGTGTCTGAATTGTCTTTTAGCAGAGATATGTCTGCACCTGTATCTATCAAAAATATTAATTTCTTTCCTGTAGCTACGTTTGTGAATGTTACGAATATATTTACACTAAGATTAATCGAATGAACCTTTTTGCTGTCTATTGCTGTGTACCTAAGGGCTGTTGTGAGTTTCCCGAAGTATTCTGGGCAGTTCTCACATTATTATTATTACCATTATTATTGTTGTGGCCTCTGTTTGAGTTACCACGGCCTCTAGAGTTCCCTCTATATTGGCCTCTATTTCTGTTGTTGCCATAATTATTGTAATTATTGTTATGTCTGTTACCACTGTTTTGGTAATTTCCACGGTAGTTTCCGCGGTTATACCCTCTGTTAGGTTTAAACCTTTGTTGCTGCGCAGCATATAGGACGGTATTTGGGTGTCCTACTGCGTCAGTGCAACTATCGACGAACACTGTTGTAATTTCACTCATTGAATTGAAATTTCGAGCTTTCATTACAGTCCTAACTTCGTCGATTGTGCTGTTCGTTATGATTGACTTTACAGCAACTTGTAGGCTTAGTTCTTCGGCATATTCTTGCGATACACCGTTAATCATATGAGCTGATTGCAAAGCCCTTGTCAACTGTTCAACTTCTTGAATATATTGACTTGCAGTTTTTTGCTTTTGCTGCAGATTAAACAATTTGGCGGATAATGCTTTGGCTGATTCGCCTTTAATACCGCCTTTGAGCTTGTCTATTATGGACACTATTGTTTGTTCGGTGTTGATTAAGTTCCGAACGTGGCCTTTGAGTTTAGTCTTTATTAGACTGACTGCTGTAGTTTCATGTGTTCCTTTTAGTGAATCCACTAACATAAGAGCATCAATGAAACTCTGTAGATTCTCAGACTTTCCACTAAACTCAGGTATGAGTGAAGAGGCTAGCTTAAGAAATTCTACTTGTGACATGGCCATATTTATAGTTTTTATTTCTGTAATAGACTCGGAATCAGACTCAGATAGTTCTGGTAGTGTGATTACCGCTTGTATTGTAAGATCGCCTAGGTCTTCTTCTTTGATATCTGTGTATGAACCGCTTGCGGTTTCAGACTCGCTTACTGTATCTAAATCTGTGTTTATTTCTTCCTCGACTAATATTGGAGTATTCAAAATCGAAGGTATAGTTATGTCTAGCGAATATTTTGATTTAATGCTGTTTAAGTTTGTTTTTAATCTATGCAAAAATCTTGATACATACGACCAATGCTCCTTATTTAGCTTTTTTTTATTTTCGTGTATCAGGGAACGAGCTTGGTTAAAACATGAAACTAGTATTGTTGCGTGTTTATTTATGGTATCGTTTGAAATATTCCTATTTTGTGCTAGACACTTGTATGATTTATCAAAATTTTCTTTTATTTTAACTAATGTGGCATTAATATTTTGCCATTCCATTTCATTTTAAAATAAATTATAAAATGTGCAAAAACATATATACTGTTTCAATCAAATAATTATATATTTTTATTCATGTATTTTTTGTATTGAATGTTTAATCAATATTTTTTTTTTACTATAATTTTGTTTTAAATTTTGTCTAGGTCATTTGCCTGACTTTGATAGCGTTTTTTAATGCATCTATTATGTAGTTTATACAATTTATATAATAGATGTCCTATAATTATTACGAAAATGATAGCAATAAGTATTGTTATTAATTTTACGTCGGCGTTAGTGACTTCGACTTTGTTTATTACATTTGCTGTCGAGTCTACCGATTTTACATCTACTATGCCCATTTTTAGTATTTTATCTTCAATTGTAAATGTTTTATCTATTGAGTTTGTGCGCATTGACATTGGCGCTTTTTCTTGGATTTTTTTTTCTTTAATTTTTATCTACTCTTTTTGTGCGCATTAACATTGGCGCTCCTACCTATTTTGCGTACGACTTTACAGGCCGTACTAGTTCATCGGGCAGAAATGTTTCCGCTCAATGTTACAAAGTTTTACAGTTTTTTTTTTTGCTTAATAACATAGTTTTAACATGTACTATTTTTATAAAAAAAATGTTAATTCATCATTGGTTGAAGGCGCTGCTGCTGTTGTCCGGGTGCAAGGTTGAAGGTGCTGCTGCTGTTGTTCGGGTGCAAGGTTGAAGGTGCTGCTGCTGTTGTCCGGGTGCAAGGTTGAAGGTGCTGCTGCTGTTGTCCGGGGCCTATGAGCTCAGGCGGCGCCGGTGCTGGTCGTCGCACAGGCAATGTTGTTGTCCTCTGCCGGAGTTTGTGGTTGGCAGCGCTTGCATGTGCCAATGCAATATGGACTCCAGATTCCCTCGCAGTCCGTGGGACACTCTTTTTTTTCTTGGGTAGTTCTTGTTTTGCTGGAGGTTGAATTTTTTCATTAGTTTTCGATATATTCTCAATATGTGAGAGAGTGAAACATGGTTTATTAATACTCTTTTTCAAGTATTCGTTCAGGTAGTCAAGCTCTGTTTGCAATTTTTGAGCTGTTGACCAGGCTGGTGTAGGTTGTTGTGAATAGATCTGCCAATTCAGACTTGCTATTCTTTTCTTGATCTTGTTCCTAACACCGCCTCTTTTTTTTACCATTGTTCTCACTCTACTCACTCAGATTTTTTCCTCCATTCGTTAATAAATTGTGTTGGCCATTCGTTGATAAATTCTGTTGTCGCCTGTTAATGCTGTGTCCGCAAATTTTGCTGTTGCTGCTGACTTGAAGGCTGCTTGGAATTGATGTCTTCTTCTGTTGCTGTTTTGTTGCGATTAGGAATATTGCAGAGTTGCAGCCAGCGGTGTTGTTGTTGCTTCCCCGTTTTTGCTTTTTTTCACTATAATTTATATCATTGATACACTTTTGTTTTACTTTACAGCGGCTTTCGATGTCCTGTCACGGTCGCCATGTGATGATAGTTATAGCGGTTGTTATATTAAGGTCGGAGCGACTGTTCATATCGCTCCGATGTATTTATTCTGAATGATTTGTACAGTGTCGACTTAAACATATTGTAAGCTACAGAAAGGCAGTGCGCTGCTTATGGTGGCAGCGCAGCCGTTTGTATATAAGTGTATTATATATAAGCGACGGACACGTCGCCACGGGCGGAGTGTGTTATGCACATGTATTCTTAAACGGTCAATGCATGGGACATATGCTGACGCTGTCTTATTCTTGTAGGATCATATTTCGGTGCACTTGAAGAGTACTTGGAATGTACTTGAGAGCGCATGTCCGAATATGTTTATGCAACGACAAAGTGTTGTTGCCCTTTTGAGTTATGTTTATACAGCAAAACAACAAAGTGTTACTGATTTGGGTACATTTAATACATAAATTTTTTTTTTTTTTTTTATTTTAAAAAGGGGAGGGGGGGGGGGGGGCACCCCCCCCCCACGCCAGGGCGCCCGGGAAGGCCGGCGGGCAGGCGGGAGGGGGGGGGGGGTGGGGTTGTTTTTTAATACCAGCGATTTTTTTTTTTTTTTTTTTTTTTTTTTTTGTTTAGGGGGGGAGGGAAGGAAAAGGTGGAAGGGGAAGGGTTTTCTAATTTTGTGGCGCACCAAAAAGGGAACGTTTTTTGGGGGTAAAGGGGGGGGGGGTAAAGGGGACTAAGCAGCTCAAGGACGAGGTTGAGCTGGTGCTGGGCAAGAGTGCTGTGGTTCGCTCATTTACCGAGAAGGCCGAGTTTGCCATTCTAAAAAGGAGATAGTGACTGCGCAGGCAAACATCTGGCAAGCAGCATTATTGCCTTGCGCACAGTTCGCATTGGTTGGACCAGCTGCGCCGTTCGCCTGCAGGAGGCACGCACGCGGTGCTACCGCTGTCTGGAGATTTTACATACCGCAAGCAGTTGCCGTAACCCTGTGGATAGGTCCCAGTGCTGCATCAGGTGCGGGGATACGGGCCACAAGGCAGTGAGCTGTAAGAGCGAGGCGGCGAAATGCTTCGTCTGCATCGCCAAGGGCAGTGCCTCATTCAGCCACCAGGCGGGCAGTAGCAGATGTCCACTCAGCGGTAGTGTATCTAGACGTACAAAATGAAGTTTATCCAGCTGAACCTCAACCATTGTGCAGCAGCCCAAGATTTGTTGTCGCAAACGGTGCGTGAACGCTCTGCAGACCTTGCGGTGCTTAGCGAGCCATACCGGCTGTGTGAGGGCCCTAGATGCGCTGCGAACACATCTCGGAGAGCGGCTCTATGGTCCTGCGGGAATGACGGGACTCCGCTGGTCAGCGTTCATCGGGACGAAAACTACGTGCGCGCATTGGTGGGAGACCTGTGGCTCTATGCAGTCTATTTACCCCCCAGTCTGCAGCTATCAGAGTTCGCTAACACCTTGGACTCCCTGGTAGCAGACGCTAGAGGCCGTCACCCGACCGTCATCGCTGGAGACTTCAACGCGTGGGCAGAGGAGTGGGGTAGCTCATCAACTAATGCCAAGGGACGGGCGTTGCTCGAGGCATTCTCTCTCCTTGACGTGGCGCTCCTTAATCATGGAACGCAGCACACGTTCAGCAGATCTGGACTGGGCTCGGTCGTTGACTTAACCTTTGTCAGTAGCTCGCTGTTCAGTTCCTCCGGCTGGAGCATCGACGACACTTTTAATGCAAGCGACCACGTTGCCATTTGGTGCACCGTTGGAGTACGCCCTGAGCGCCGAAATGTTCCAGCTCAACATTGGCCTAGGTATCGGGCCGAGACGCTAGACACGCGGACCTTTAGTGCCCATCTAGAGTCTGCTGAGATCCCCGATACTGCTGATAATACCGAAGACGTGGTGGACAGAACGATGCTGATGCTAAGCCGCGCTTGCGATGCTAGCATGATCAGGAGCAGAAGGTACCAGAGGCACCATGTCCCAGTATACTGGTGGAACGAGGAGATCGCCGAGGCTCGGAGCGACTGCAACTATGCCAGACGCCGCTACCAGCGCTCACGTGGATCGCCGGTGTTTCAGGAACGGCAGGCGGAGTTTCTCGCCAGCAGGAGACGCTTCCAGAAGCTTATCAAAGACAGCAAGCGCAGATGCTTCCTGGACCTCTGCGACACAGCGGAAAACGACCCGTGGGGCAATGCCTACAAATTGGTAGTAAAACGCTTCAACGCCTCTTCCCGCTGCCACCAAATGGATCCAGTATCGCTGAAAGAGATTGTTAGGCATCTCTTTCCCAGTATGGCTATTGATATCGGCGAGCTCCCGCCCGCGCCAAGCATGCTTTCTGCAACTGAGCCCATCACATTGGATGAGATTCGCCACGCTGCAACGAGGTTGAAGCCGACGAAGTCGCCTGGCCCAGACGGGATTCCCAACCGAGCGCTCAGACTAGCAATTTCGCTTCGCCCTGAAGTTTTTTCGGGCATGTTAAACAGCTGCCTACGAAGCGGAGTATTTCCAAATCGTTGGAAAATTCAGCGCTTGGTCCTCTTACCGAAACCTGGCAAACAGCTCGAGGATCCAGCTGCACATCGCCCGATCTGCCTGATCGACACTGTCGGTAAGCTACTGGAGCACCTGATTTGTACCCGGCTTGATAGCGCCATTGCTGCTGCTGGTGGAGTTTCACCGCAGCAGTATGGCTTTCGCAAAGCGAGATCTACGCTGGATGCGATCGGCAAAGTGGTCGATTTAGCTTCAGAAGCGATCGCCGGAAGTAGATGGAAAGGCGGCGCGAAGAAGTACTGCCTAGTGACAGCGCTGGATGTCAAAAATGCCTTCAATACGGCTAAATGGGGCTGCATCCTGGAGGCTCTCGAGGCGCTCAACGTTCCGGAGTACCTATTGAGGATAACCAGAAGCTATTTCAAGGATAGAATCCTAAGGTATGATACCAGCAAGGCGACAGAGGAGCACCAGGTATCGGGAGGCGTGCCACAAGGGTCGGTACTGGGACCTCTACTGTGGAACGTCATGTATGACGGCGTTTTTCGTCTATCAATGCCTGACGATGTTCACCTTGTGGGCTTTGCTGACGATGTGGCGATAGTGGTCGTCGCCAAGGAGCTCAACGCAGTGGAGGGAAAGTGCAACCTAGCCATCGCGAAAGCTACACAGTGGCTCTCTTCAGTAGGACTGCAGATAGCACCCCAAAAAACGGAGGCTGTGCTCATTAGTAGCCGAAAAGCTGTGGAGACAGCTATCATCACCGTGGCAAATACGTTTGGCAGGTCAAAGAGGGCAATTAAATACCTGGGCGTGATGCTGGATACCAGGCTTTGTTTCAAGGAGCACTTGGAGTACGCTAGCACAAAGGCCGCCATAACAAATCGTGCAATCTCGCGGATCATGCCTAATACGCGAGGCCCAAAGCAATCCAAGAGACTCCTCTTATCCAGCGGCGCCGATATGGCAACCAGGTTGCCGCTTTGACAACTACACCCGCGGATTGAGAGCTACCCACCGCCTTGGAGCGATCAGAGTAAGCAGCGGTTTCAGAACCATCTCGGATGACGCATGTCTGGTTCTGGCTGGAGTAGCACCCATAGCCGAGCTGGCTAGAGAAATTGCGGAGATCTACGAGGGAACACACGGCCAGGTACTTTCCGCTCCCCAAAAGCAGGCAGTGCGCACTGCGGCCAAAACGCGCACCTCGGAAAACTGGCAGAGGCAATGGGATGCATCTAGCAAAGGGCGTTGGACACATCGCCTCATCCCGAGCATTTCAGCGTGGCAGAACAGGCGGCATGGGCAGCTGAATTATTACATCACCCAGCTTCTAAGTGGACATGGGTGCTTCCGAGCATACTTGCACCGATTTGGGCATGAGGGTGCCCCGTTCTGCACCTTTTGTGGCGACAGTTTTGCTGAGGATGCCGAACACGTCTTGCTTCACTGCGGACGCTTTACCGGGCTTCGAGAGGATCTGGAGAGGGCTTTCGGCTGTAGCATCGAGGTGGACAGCCTCGTGAGTTTGATGCTGGTCAGCGGCGCTAATTGGGAAGCGTTCAGCGTGTTTGCGGTGGCAGTCATGACTGAGCTGCGCAAGGCTGAGCGCGAGCGTAGAGGAGTAGTGGAGTAGGTGAAGCATAGGCATTAGCGACGCATTACCTCACGGCCGTACCGCTAATGCCTTGTTTCGCTTATATATAACCTTAACTTTAGCCAATGTATATATACATATATAGGATAAGCAATAAATGAATTAAAAAAAAAAAAAAAAAAAAACACACACACACACACACACACACACACACACACACATGCACTCACAAGCCCAGCTTGATGTTAAATCATGCGCACCTGTGCACACACACACACACATACGCACACACCTGCACATGCACTCACAAGCCCAGCTTGATATTAAATCATGCGCACCTGTACACACACTTGAATACGCACTTTAGTACGCATTTAACACTATCTTATCTATAAGCCGCAATACTCAACGAACATGAACATGTTCAGTACGCATTTAACAATATCTTATCTATAACCCACAATACTCGACGAAGATGAAAATCTTTAGCCCGTCTTTAGCATTTTCTTATCCCTAAGCAAAAAATCCATCCTTATCTAGGATAGCACCAGTAACACTCTACAAATGTATATTAAAAAACGCTAAAAAATTAAAATGGTGCAGACTGATTTTCTGGTTGGTTTATTTGAAATGTCGTTGGGTCAGATCAATGGCATTCCAAATTCTCTTGGTAAAATGCTTGATTTGGTATTTGTTTCGGATCCATCTACTCTATCTGTGTCAAGATCCCTTCCCATATCCACCCCGAAGACTATACCACCCGACGTTGGAGGTGTTGATCACTTTGCCTGCCTGTGCCGTACGCCAGTGTAGTGAACCATTAAGACGGGTACGTCAATTTCGGAAAACCGATTTTGTAAAACTTACCCGGCTCTTAGAATCGGTTGACTGGTCGCCCCTCTATGGTTCTGAGGACTTGGATACGGCAATCAGTATTTTTATTGCACCTTAGAAAATTTATTCGATAAGTGTGCCCTTTGGTAGGCCAAGTAGGAAAAACAAACCTGCGTGGTTTACACGAGAGTTGACTGCCCTAAAAATCGAAAATCAAGCTTTATAAGAGTTTCAGAAAATCTGGCTCTTCTATTCATTACTCATCAACTTGATTGCGCGTTCCAGTTTTCAGTCATGAATAATTCATGTTATAAAAATTACCTAAGTCGGTGCAGACTACAGTTTCAGCAAGATCCTAAGAGGTTCTATGACTTCGTTAATGCGAAGGAAAGTCATCAACACTTCCATCTAATTTATCTTTGAAAACAAGTCGGCCAATTCGGATCAGGCCATTGCCGATTTATTTGCCAATTTTTCAAACAACATACAGTTCAATTGATAATCAGGTTGATCTGCCTTACCCGTATCAGGTTGATGCCTCTAATTGCATTTTTGAACCAAGTATCACGGAGTGTTCATTACTACGTGATCTACAGGGTAGTAAGCCTGTATTTTCCCCGGGACCTGACGGCGTACCAAGCTGTGTGCTTAAGTACTGTGCTGATGGTCTCTTAAAGCCTTTGCATAAATTGTTGAGTTTGTCTATTAAGAAATGTTCATTTCCTAATATCTGGAAAGAATCATTTATTATTCCGCTCCATAAAAAGGAGACAAGTCTAATGTTCAAAATTATAGGGGTATATCCAAATTGTCTGCTATACCAAAAATGTTTGAGAAATTAATAACTTCTCAATTACAACATTTTGCAGATCTTTAATTTCACCGTGCCAGCATGGATTCATGAAACAAAGATCTACTACCACTAACCTGTTAGAATTTACTTCACTAGTTGTTAATGGTTTTCAAAATAAAATGCAAACGGATGTTATTTACACTGATTTCAGCAAGGCATTTGACTCGGTTAATCACTACCTTTTACTTCATAAACTTCAACTGTTAGGTTTTCCTAGCAATCTTATTCTGTGGATAAGGGAATATTTAACTCATAGAACACAGAGAGTCAGTTTTAATGACGCTGTCTCTAAGGTGGTTCATGTCACTCCGGTGTTCCGCAAGGAAGTCACCTTGGACCTTTATTATTTACACTTTTCATCAATGATCTTCCATCTGTTATTGACCAATCTCGAGTGCTGATGTATGCTGACGATGTAAAATTATGCATGTCGGGTACTGCTCTGTTGTCTGCTCAAAAACTACAAACTGATTTAGATAATTTTCAAAAGTGGTGTCGTGTTAACTTACTAAATCTTAATTGCAACAAATGTAAAGTCATGTCTTTTTATAGATGTTTTCCTTTTTCAAATATATATTTTCTTGATGGAAGCCCACTTGATCGCATTGAATGGGTTGATGACTTAGGTATCCTTTTTGATCCGAAACTTAAATTTCACAAGCATATCTTTTCAGTTGCAAATCGAGCCTCTAGTACCTTGGGGTTCATTAAGCGCTGGTCGAAAGAATTTACGATCCCTACATAACCAAAACACTTTACACGTCTTTGGTACGTCCTGTTCTTGAATATGGATCTTGTATCTGGTATCCCAAATACAGGATTCACCAGGATAGAATAGAATCAGTGCAAAAACAATTCTTGCTCTTTGCCCTTAGGAGATTTAACTGGGATACTAACATTAACCTACCTTCCTACCACAGTAGACTTTTACTAATAAATCTTCCTTCTCTTGCTGATCGCAGAACAATGCTTGGTGTAGTATTTTTACATAAACTAATAAATGGTGAAATTGATTCCTCCGAATTAATCAGCCAAATTAGTTTTGCTGTTCCGATCAGAAGGACAAGGAATTTTCTACCCATTGCTCTTCAAGCTTGTCAATCTAACTATGCTATTCATAACCCTTTTCGGATTTTATGTTCAAACTATAACGAGTTTTCCCACTTAATAAACGGTGTCACTTCTAGTAGTTCTCTTAAAAAGTTAGTCTTATGTCATTTGTCTACGTTTTCGCGATCTACGTAACCGTACGCTACGCGGTGTGCCCCTCGGTCGGTTGGGCGGGAGGTTGGTTGCTTTTTGCTTGGGTTCGCGCGTTAACAAGCCGGTGCTTGGTATCGTTGGGCCACTTGAATGTACTGTCTTTTTTTAGTACATCTACGTCCAATAATTAATTAATTAAAAAAATTAAATATAAGTGGTCATATAAGATCATCATGAGACCGGGAGTGAGCGAAATCTTTTGAGAAAAACAAACAAACAAATAATCATTAAATAGGTGGTCACCAGGAGTGACTGATATCGTCTGAGAAAAACAAACAAACAAAAAGGGGTCATCTAAGGTCATAGTGATACCATGGTCATCCAAGGTCATAGTGAGACCAGGAGTGACCTATATCGTCTGAGAAAAACAAACAAACAAAAAATAGGGGTCATAAAACAAACAAACAAAATAAAGGGGTCATAAATCAAGCAAACAAAAAAAGGTGTGAAATTTCACACCTTTAGTGGTTTAGAACCGCCAATTCCCTACTACTTAACTTTAGCCTATTCTTATTGACTGTCTTTGGTTTCTTTTTTCCTTTGTCTATTATGATATTGTTTCTTTCTTCTATTTTCATTACTTTGTAGGGTCCTAAATACTGATTATCTAGTTTATGACCTGAGTCGTTTTTAAGTAGTACTAAGTTTCCTATTTCTAACTTTAAGTCATTAACCTTTTTATCATATTCTATTTTACGTTTTTGTTTTTCTATTTCTATCATGGACATTGCTCTTTTATACGCTATCTGTAATTTAAATTTAAACTCTTTTGCGTAGTCATCTAAATTGTATATAGGATCTATTTTCGATAAAGTATTAAATTCTATGAATTGTCTTGGTAATCTACCGTAAACAAGTTCATACGGACAGTAATCATGTACCGTTGATGGAGTAGTGTTAAAACTATATGTGAAGTATTTCAACCATTCGTCCCAATCATCTTTTTCAATCGAGATGTATGAACGAATGTATTCGTTGAATGTTCGATGACTTCTTTCTACTGTTCCTAAAGTCTGGTGGTGGTGTGCTGTTGATAATATATTACTGATTTTCATATATTTGCACAAGTCATTGATAATTGAATTTTTATACTCAGTACCCATGTCTGTTATGAACGTCTTCATAGGACCGTACTTAAGTATAAACGATTCAAATATTGCTTTGGCTCTTGTTTTTGCGCTTTTATCTGTTACTGGTATTGCAACTAGATATTTTGTAAGATCGCATATTATAGTTATTGCATATTCATTGCCATTCTCTGTTCGAGGTAATGGGCCGATGGTATTAATTAAAACAGTGCCAAAAGCTGTTTGGGGTGTTGGTTATAATCATTGGGGCTTTTGTATGTGTTGTAGTCTTAGCTCTTTGGCAGTCTGATCACGTTTTTACATAGTTTTTTTATGGTTTGTGTCATTTTGGGCCAATAGTATAGTTTCTTTCTTATACGCGTAATCCCTGTATGGCCTCATTCTGTTGGGTATGATATTTTAACAGGATTGCATTAATTTGACTTTCGTAATTTTAGTCTACTTGTGTACCTTTTGTAATAGCGCTATTTTTATATTTAGTAAATGTTTATTGCCCTTATTTTTAAATTCATTTAAAGTGACAAATTCAAAGATTTGTTCACTTGGTGACATCTGTAAGTAAATGATTTTGTATATCCCTGCTTCTGAAATAAGCCTTTGAAAAAATTAACCTAAATCGAATTTTTCCTGTCTTTTTGATGATCATGTTTGGACCATCAATATACTTCTGTTTATTTTAATTAGATCTTCTACATTAATGCGAGATAATGCATCCGCAACGTGGTGATCCTTCCCCTTGAGGTATTTAACAGTAAATTGATACTCTTCTAAGTCTAATCTCATTCTTGTCAGCTTTGAAGTAGGATTCATCATTGAAAATAAATATACTAGTGGTCTATGATATGTTTTTACTAAGAAATGCCTTCCATAGACATAGGGTCTGAAATGTTTTATTGCCTAGTGTATTTCTGCTAATTCCTGTTCTGTAGTCGATTTATTACGTTCAGTGTGAAGGATCTCGATGCAATTGGAAGTTGCGCACCGTTGCAGTCTTGTGATAGTACTGCACCACATGCATGTTTACTTGCATCTGTGGTTATGCAAAATTCTTGGCTTAAATCAGGGTATTGCAATAATGTTGGCTTCATTAATGCATCTTTTTTTTTTTTTTTAGGTATTTAAATGATTCTTCACATTCTTTAGTCCAATGAAATTGGACATTTTTCTTGCACAGTTTTGTCAAATTACGTGAGTATTGTGAGAAATTATTAATGAATCTTCTACAATAGTTACAAAAATCGACGGAACGTAGTGCACTATCTGCATCTGTTGGAGTTGAATAGTTTAATTACATCATACTTTTTATCACCCGGAAGGATGCCATGGTCTGTACATTTATGGCCAAGGAATGTTACCTCGTGCATAAGGAATGAACATTTCTCTGGGTTTAGTTTAAGGTTGTGTTTTCTACACAGTTCAAATATACTCGTAAGATTTTTGAACATGTGCTGTTCGGAACAACCGATAACAACCAAAAACTATACACTCTCTGGACTGGACAAGTCTCTCAATTTGAAAACTGCTTGCTGAAATCATATGCGGAGACGATCTGCTATAAGTTACGAGTAATTAAGTGAATTGTTGTTGGTAGGTATAAATGTATATGCATTCGAAGCGCAAAGCAATATGCCGATAACAACGAAGAATAATTCTGTGTGTTTGCTAGCTGGCAATTGCTGCGCGCCACGATAGCTTTGGCTGCATAATATGGTCTTTGTATGTGTATATGTAATACATTTGTTTCATTTTTGCCTTTGCTGGCTTCGCCGAGATTTTCGTAATTCTGTTCTGTCTCTATGCCCCTGAATATGCATGTGTGTGTATGCACGCACACACATTGTTTTAAAATTCACTGACCTTCCGCAACAATTGTTATTTTGCAGATGTGTATCTAAGACGCAGATATGTTTTTTTTATTGTTTTTTTTATTAATTAGATTTAAAATAAATTAAAATATATATATATATATATATATATATATATATATATATAAAAAAAAAAATAAATAGCAAACATAATTATGTGCATACATATTTAATGATAATATGTATTTGCACAGGCATTTAAGGCATATTCATTTTTCGTGGGGAGGGGTGTCTGCACAATACTCCACTGTATCACTATGACGAGGGGGGGGAGGTTGTGGTTTTTGCCTTCGCTAGCTTCGCCGAGATTTTCGTAATTTTGTTCTTCCTCTATGTCCTTGAATATGCAAGTGTCTATGTATTGATATACAAAAAAGAATATGCGGATTAACGAAAAGAATAACGCTGTGCGTTTGCGTACTGGCAATTGCTGCGCGCCAGCCAGTGCATCTTTGCCTATGCGGTAAAAAATACATTAGTATTAGTATATGTGTCATTTGCTTCAATTTTGCCTGGACAAACTTCGCCGAGATTTTCGTAACTTTGTTTTCTCTAAGCACTTGATAAGCTCGCTATGAAATACCCTATGCCCAAAATGCTATGCCAATCGACATGGCCAAATCGAGTCGCCTTATGATGCTGATCAATAGTATATATATATAATTTGGTCGGAAATAATTCCTTCTGCATGTTACATACATTCCCAACAATGATGTGTGTATTCACATCGAAAATGGGCAAATGCAAAAGAATGAGCAAATGCAAAAGAACGAAACAACAACACTTGCTGGTTGCTAAGACGCACAAACAGCACAAAGTAAAAATACCTATTGCTTAAATATTCAATAATTGTCTGTGAAATCTCCTAATGCATATTTCTCATATAAATATAACTTATTTGAAGTATTTTAATACAAAATACGTTTATTTTATTTCGTATTTATATTCAACATACATATTTGGCATTTTAATGCAATACCTAACTGCCAAAATGTTAGTAAACATATATTATAGAGATCATGTTTAGGTATATTGCATTTATCTAGTTATTTAAGCCAAGTTTCAATAATGTCAAGCTACCCTTCCTTGCTAGGGTTGTAAGGACGTTTTCTATGGCCGAGGTCGGCGTCTCAATCGCGTCCGGGGTCTTTTACAGATTATTTGTAAAATGCCGGAACACTGGAGTGAGCCGCACCGAGGTCGGGCACCAAAACGCAGACATATATGGGTCGGAGGGGTAGTACCGCCGCTCGGTTCGACACCTTCAGAGTGGACTAAGGGAAAGGCTGAGGGTCCAGGGTGATAACCCGGAAGACTCATCAGCTCCTTTCCTCAGACCACCCTTCGGCGTCGACCCGGCGTAAAGCCAGTCTTCGGGATACGAAGGAACGGGAACCAAGAACTCATCTGGCTCGGCTAGGGTAAGACCCGGAAGCCTTGCCAGCTGACCACCCGGTCCCGCCCACCTCGTTTTGCTCACCGGCCGCGCCATCGGACGCGTGCAGGTGGCCTAGGTGGCGGCCCGGGGCGCACAGGGTAAGACCCGGAATGCGTCCCAAACTACTCCACCCAGGCCCGCTACACTTGCAACGCGCGGGTATTACCCGGTTGTCGCTACACACGGATCGGACCAAGAGGCAGACATCGCAGAATCTAGAGTAAAACTCGGAGGATTCGCTTTTCTGCCCCCTCATGCCCGACCCATGTGGGCCGTATGGTGAGGCTACCCGAAGACAGAGGCTTCGACTACCCGCTGAAAGGGAAAAGAAAGGGTATAGTGGAGTGACAACAAAGAAAATACACACAAATATATAAGTTCTAATGGTTTTATTCCATGTGTGTGCGTGTGTGTGGCGTCCAAAGTGTGTGTGCGGGTAGCGTGGGTGTGTAGTGCGTGTGTGTGATGCTTGTACTTTGCACTCGCGCTTTACTCGCACTTTTGCCTCCTGTTGTTACTCCTGTTGTGGTTGCTGCCGCTGTGGTTGCTTCCAAGTTGTTGTTGTTGTTGTTGTTGTTGTTGTTGCTGTAGGCTGCTGTGGTTGTTTGCTGCTGTTGTCATTGTTACTGTTGCCTCTGCTATGGCATTTCGCTGCTGATGTAGTTGCTGTTGTTGTTGCAGGGTGCTGCGCTGTCCGTTGCTGTTGGTAGCTGCTGCTGGCGTTGCTGTGTCTGTTGCTGTTGTTGTTGCCAAGGCTGGCGCTGCGGTGTCCGTTGCTGTTGTTGCCAATGCTGGGGCTGTTGTTGTTGTTGCCGATGCTGCTGTGGCCGTTGCCGTGGTAGCCGTTGCCGATGCCTTGCGTTGCAGTCGCATGCGTACCCGCCGGCGCGTAAAACTCGACTCCTGTGCCAAAATCTGCATCCTAATGCCAGCTGCCGTAAGAGTGTTGAGCAACGATCAGTCTGGAGCATTTCGCGTTGCGCACTCCTTGTTGCGCATCGATCGAGCTTTTTGTCGTTTACGCGCTCTCCCTTTTGCGCATTGACCGAGTTACCAACACTACGGTCACTGACGACAAGCAGCTTTTGTGAGGTAGCAAAATGCTACTTCACACTCTCCCCTTACTTCGGGGACGACGACGGATGGTGTCCTTGCCGGCCGATCGTTGCTGTCGTTGCGGGCTACCGTGGTCGTCGCTGGCTGCTGTAGTACCGTGAGTACCGTGTACCGTGATCGTGGCTTGCGATGATGGCGCTGCTGTTCGCTGCTGTCGCTTCTGCTCCCGCTGTTGTCTCTGCCGTTGTTGCCGTTGTAAATGCTGGCGCTAATGACGTCGTTGCCTCTTCTGTTCTGCTTCTTCTGTTGTTGTTGTGGTCGATGCTTGGTGCTACGCTGTCCGTTGCAGTTGTTGATGCTGTGATTGCTGTTGCTGATGCTGGTGATTACTATTGCTGATGCTGGCGCTACTGGGGCTGCTGCTATGGCTGCTGTTGCTGATGCTGGCGCTACTGGGGCTGCTGCTATGACTGCTGTTGCTGATGCTGGCGATGCTTCTGCTACTGTTGCTTGATGCTGATGCTGTGATCGCTGTCGCTGATGCTGGCGCTACTGTGGCCGCTGCTATGGTTGCTGTTGCTGCTGTGGCCGATGCTGGTGCGGTGACTGCTGTGGTCGTTGCTATGGCCGCGGCTGTTGCTTCTGCTCTCGCTGCTGTTGTCGTCCAACTGCTACCGCCTGTGATCGCCCGTTGCCCGACTCGAAGGTCACTTCGCGAATGGAGAGAGCCGCGTTCGTCTCACCAGTGCTCGGGTCTTCCTTCGGGGATTCCCTGCCGTCTCGGAGGTCACTTCGCGACTGGGGACCTCGTTCGTCTCGCCAGTGCTCGGGTCTTCCTCCTGTGAGGTGGCTGTCGGGGCGGTGCTGTGTTCCCTTCGGTGGCTGGAGCTAGACTACCTTTTCTGGTGCTAGCAGCCGGCTTTATATGCAGAACCGGCTGCTCTGCTAGCACCAGCAGCGGCGTTCTGCCTGCGTCGGCAGAGAGGGTCTCGTTGGCAGCGCGGCGACGCAGCCTTCTGCCGCCGGATGCCTTCGATATTGTGGAACATGGGGAAAGGGTTGTGGATCAGGGCGTAGGGAGATTTTGGGGACTAGTGTACTTTCTACAAAACAAAAAAAAAAAAAAAACGTAAGGACAATAACAGACAAAACACTGCGCAATGGTGTCGTTCCCGGACCCCCCCTTTCTGTACAACCGTTGTACTAGTGGTTCTTTAGGCCACAAAAAGGGGAGGGGCTCCTTCTCAACAAGTCTTCCAGTGTCCCTGCTCGGGCGCCATCTGTAAGGACGTTTTCTATGGCCGAGGTCGGCGTCTCAATCGCGTCCGGGGTCTTTTACAGATTATTTGTAAAATGCCGGAACACTGGAGTGAGCCGCACCGAGGTCGGGCACCAAAACGCAGACATATATGGGTCGGAGGGGTAGTACCGCCGCTCGGTTCGACACCTTCAGAGTGGACTAAGGGAAAGGCTGAGGGTCCAGGGTGATAACCCGGAAGACTCATCAGCTCCTTTCCTCAGACCACCCTTCGGCGTCGACCCGGCGTAAAGCCAGTCTTCGGGATACGAAGGAACGGGAACCAAGAACTCATCTGGCTCGGCTAGGGTAAGACCCGGAAGCCTTGCCAGCTGACCACCCGGTCCCGCCCACCTCGTTTTGCTCACCGGCCGCGCCATCGGACGCGTGCAGGTGGCCTAGGTGGTGGCCCGGGGCGCACAGGGTAAGACCCGGAATGCGTCCCAAACTACTCCACCCAGGCCCGCTACACTTGCAACGCGCGGGTATTACCCGGTTGTCGCTACACACGGATCGGACCAAGAGGCAGACATCGCAGAATCTAGAGTAAAACTCGGAGGATTCGCTTTTCTGCCCCCTCATGCCCGACCCATGTGGGCCGTATGGTGAGGCTACCCGAAGACAGAGGCTTCGACTACCCGCTGAAAGGGAAAAGAAAGGGTATAGTGGAGTGACAACAAAGAAAATACACACAAATATATAAGTTCTAATGGTTTTATTCCATGTGTGTGCGTGTGTGTGGCGTCCAAAGTGTGTGTGCGGGTAGCGTGGGTGTGTAGTGCGTGTGTGTGATGCTTGTACTTTGCACTCGCGCTTTACTCGCACTTTTGCCTCCTGTTGTTACTCCTGTTGTGGTTGCTGCCGCTGTGGTTGCTTCCAAGTTGTTGTTGTTGTTGTTGTTGTTGTTGTTGCTGTAGGCTGCTGTGGTTGTTTGCTGCTGTTGTCATTGTTACTGTTGCCTCTGCTATGGCATTTCGCTGCTGATGTAGTTGCTGTTGTTGTTGCAGGGTGCTGCGCTGTCCGTTGCTGTTGGTAGCTGCTGCTGGCGTTGCTGTGTCTGTTGCTGTTGTTGTTGCCAAGGCTGGCGCTGCGGTGTCCGTTGCTGTTGTTGCCAATGCTGGGGCTGTTGTTGTTGTTGCCGATGCTGCTGTGGCCGTTGCCGTGGTAGCCGTTGCCGATGCCTTGCGTTGCAGTCGCATGCGTACCCGCCGGCGCGTAAAACTCGACTCCTGTGCCAAAATCTGCATCCTAATGCCAGCTGCCGTAAGAGTGTTGAGCAACGATCAGTCTGGAGCATTTCGCGTTGCGCACTCCTTGTTGCGCATCGATCGAGCTTTTTGTCGTTTACGCGCTCTCCCTTTTGCGCATTGACCGAGTTACCAACACTACGGTCACTGACGACAAGCAGCTTTTGTGAGGTAGCAAAATGCTACTTCACAGGGTAGCAGCAAGCGATTGAATCCAAAGACTAAAATTTGCTAAACTGAACTTCTACGACAACAACAATGTTAATGCATTTTGGCAACAATTAATCTTTGTCTCGCACATCGCACACTCTCAAGGCCAAATTTACTGTTTTGTCACTACTATATGCTTCGCCCCTTTGTTTAGATCAGCAATTTTTATCAGTTCTCTATACACAGTGCATTGTTTACAAACTCAAAACAACCGCTAAAGTAAGCAGTAAACCACAAAGCTATGAGTCTGAGCATTCCTTTTTGAGTAGACTCAAAATTGAGAGACTTGTCCAGTCTAGAGAGTGTATAGTTTTTGTAACAACTAAATCATTTATGTAGAGAAATGCTTGCGATGGTTCTAGACCAGTGATGTCCAAAATTTATGAAGGCAGCCACGCGTGGTTGGCAAGAAAAATTCTGCCGGCGTTGCAGCCGACACATATATAGAGAGAGAGGATAAGTGTATTCTTTAAATAGAACGCTCGGCAGCTTGTTCTCGTACGATGCGCGTGTTCGGCTGCATTTGCTCTCACGACTCATGTGTTCGGCTGAAGTCAAACGCGCAGTCATTCGCTATGCTGCATTCGTGTTTCGCTGCTTCGCACACAAGCGCAACGCTTTCATTGTGTGAGTTTGGACACCACTGTTCTAGACCAAAACAAGTAAAAACGTTGCAGTCGGACGCAACCGACTGCGGAATACTTTGATACCAGTAAAAGAACGGTTGATAAGGGGGAATGCAGTGGCCCATGGAGTGGCCCATGTGGTAAACATCGCCAGCTATCATGTTACCAAATTTGGTGACATTTGCTCAAAAACTGTGGAAGATAACTTAACTCCCAAATTTAAAAGGTGGGCGGCAGAGGTAGGCGTGGCATCCAAATTTTTGAATCAAATGTTTTTAGCTGTCACTATCTATCTGCCTACCAAGTTTGGTGGCTCTAGCTCAAAAACTGTTAAAGATATAGCCGATTCCGATTTTATAAGGCGGGTGGCTTAGGTGGGCGTGTCATTCAAAATTTTGATGCAGGTCTTTGGTAGATGCTGCCTTCTATCTTTCTACCCAATTTACGGGCTCTAGCTTAAAAACTGTAAGAGATATCGAAATTTCCGATTTTAAATGGTGGGCGGCAGAGGTGGGCGTGGTATCCTAATTTTTGATGCAGATCTTTTGTAGATGTCACCATATATCTTCCTACCAAATTCGGTGACACTAGCTTGAAAAATGTGAAAACTATAGGCGTTTCCAATTTCAAGTATAAGGGGGTTGGGGGCGGAATCAGGGGGCGTGGCATCAAAATTTTTATGCATTTTTTGGGGAACGTCAATATCTAGGTATCTTCACACAAAATTTGGTGGCTCTAGCCCAAAAAATGTAAAAACTATAAGCGTTTCCAATTTCTTGGTGAAGGGGGATGGGGGCGGAATCAGGGGCGTGGCACCCAAGTTTTGATGGGGAACGCCAGTACCTATCTTGACACAAAATTTGGTGGCTCTAGCCCAAAAAATGTGAAAACTATGGGCGTTTCCAATTTCACGGAGAAGGGGGGATGGGGGCGGAATCAGGGGGCGTGGCATCCAAAATTTTGATGCATTTTTTTGGGGAACGTTAATATCTAAAAGAAGCCCCAAACTCATTTATGAGATTGATGCAACTTGCTTTTTATACTTTGATACCGAAGGTCTCATAGTATATTGGTTTTGTGCAATGTCCGTCATGGTGTCTGTCCGTCTGTCCGTATGAACGCAACTTTTTTCGACACCCGTAAAGCTAGAGACTTGAAACTTTGCAAATATGTTTGTCTATAGGCGAGACAGATAAAGTGTCAAGATTGGGGTGCCACGTCTACTAGGAGGCTGGGAAATCGATAAATTCGATAACTGAAAACGGATAAAACCTAATATTTCTCACATTCTTACAGCTAGAGTTACCAAATTTTGCACGCGGATAGGTAGTCATGTCCCTGAAAAAACTGCATCAAAATTTTGGATGCCACGCCCACTGCTTCCGCCCCCCTCATCCCTGCTCCTTGAAATTGGAAACGCCCATAGTTTTCACATTTTTTGGGCTAGAGCCACCAAATTTTGTGTCAAGATAGATATTAACGTTCCCCAAAAAATGCATCCAAATTTTGGAACCCACGCCCCCTGAATCCGCCCCCATCCCCCCTTCTCCGTGAAATTGGAAACGCCCATAGTTTTCACATTTTTTGGGCTAGAGCCACCAAATTTTGTGTCAAGATAGATATTGACATTCCCCAAAAAAATGCATCAAAAATTTGGATGCCACGCCCACTGATTCCGCCCCCATCCCCCCTTCTCCCTGAAATTGGAAACGCCTATAGTTTTCACATTTTCTGGGCAAGAGCCACCAAATTTTGTGTCAACATAGATATTAACGTTCCCCAAAAAAATGCATCAAAATTTGGATGCCACGCCCCTTGATTCCGCCCCCCATCCCCCTTCTCCCTGAAATTGGAAACGCCCATAGTTTTCACATTTTTTGGGCAAGAGCCACCAAATTTTGTGTCAAGATAGGTACTGGCGTTCCCCATCAAAACTTGGGTGCCACGCCCCTGATTCCGCCCCCATCCCCCCTTCACCAAGAAATTGGAAACGCCTATAGTTTTTACATTTTTTGGGCTAGAGCCACCAAATTTTGTGTGAAGATACCTAGATATTGACGTTCCCCAAAAAATGCATAAAAATTTTGATGCCACGCCCCCTGATTCCGCCCCCAACCCCCCTTATACTTGAAATTGGAAACGCCTATAGTTTTCACATTTTTCAAGCTAGTGTCACCGAATTTGGTAGGAAGATATATGGTGACATCTACAAAAGATCTGCATCAAAAATTAGGATACCACGCCCACCTCTGCCGCCCACCATTTAAAATCGGAAATTTCGATATCTCTTACAGTTTTTAAGCTAGAGCCCGTAAATTGGGTAGAAAGATAGAAGGCAGCATCTACCAAAGACCTGCATCAAAATTTTGAATGACACGCCCACCTAAGCCACCCGCCTTATAAAATCGGAATCGGCTATATCTTTAACAGTTTTTGAGCTAGAGCCACCAAACTTGGTAAGCAGATAGATAGTGACAGCTAAAAACATTTGATTCAAAAATTTGGATGCCACGCCTACCTCTGCCGCCCACCTTTTAAATTTGGGAGTTAAGTTATCTTCCACAGTTTTTGAGCTAAAGTCACCAAATTTGGTAACATGATAGCTGGCGATGTTTACCACATGGGCCACTCCATGGGCCACTGCATTCCCCCTTATCAACCGTTCTTTTACTGGTATCAAAGTATTCCGCAGTCGGTTGCGTCCGACTGCAACGTTTTTACTTGTTTTTTATATGTATACTGGGGTTTTGTCTGCTAACCTTAGTTTTTGCTTGTAGAAGTTATTACTTGAGATTGCTTCTGATTCGAGACCAAATATGTCACTGTATATGGTACACAATTCAGTAAGTTCCGGTTTTACATGATCTGGGAACTTTAATTTACTTAAAACTTCATTTGTTCTATTGATTTTGTTATAACTTAATGATTTAAATTCGTAATTTTCTATTGATTCGCATTTAATTTTTGGATTTTTGATATTTATATTGTCACTTGTTGTTTTCAAAATACGAACTATTGCACTATTACCTGTTACGATGCTGTTAGGTTTTAATACCCCAGGATGAATTTCCTGATTTGGTATTAATACAGTACCTTCATTTGTCTGAAGTGTGATTTTTCTCATAACGTCTGACCTTGCTGGTAATAATATTGAATTGACAATATCCTTGTGTAATAGTGGTACATATATTTGGTATTTAAGCGATTGCGGTTTTAGTATTAATTCATCGTTGTGATAATCTACTATGCAATTGAATTTTCGAATGAAGTCAAGTCCCAGAATTCCGTCACATGGTACGGGAAATTCATTATGAACTATTTGGAAGTCGTGACTGATTAAGAAATAATCGAAGAGTAAATCAATTGTAGCTAGTCCAATTAATTGTATTGTTTCCTGACCAATTCCTGGTTAATTTGTTTTGAAATTTTGATTTATTTTAGAACATAAGCTATTATCTTTTAGAATTGATATGTTAGCTCCAGGATCTACTAGTAATGTTAATGGTTTATTATTTTTTTGGTTGTGTATTTTTATGATGCTGCTGAGACTTGGATTTATATTAAAGACTTTTATGATTGGTTGCTCAAGGGGGTTTGGGTGTTTTCCGAGTTACTTTGTGTGACTCGTACTTGATTGTTATTTCTGTTTCCTCTATTTGAGCCGCCTCTTTTCGAGCCGCCTCTAGAGTTTGTATTGTTGTAATTACTATTATTATTATACCGTTGGCCGCCTCTGTTATAGCTACGGCCCATATACCTACCACGACCGCGATTTCCACCGCACTGTGAGTAATTTTGGTAATACATAATAGTATTTGTTTCTTCGGCTAAATCATTGGATGTTTCAATGTATGCAGCTATTGCTTCGTACATATTGTTGAATAGACGAGAACGCATAACTGTCTTAACATCTTTATTTAAGCAATTTTTCTTCATTGCTGATACAGCCTGTTTGGTACTTAGTGATTTAGCTTGTTCTAGGGTATATTCATTTTCAATATATGCTCCCTCTAGAGACTTAGCTAATTTTTCAATTTCCAGGGTATATACGTTAGGTGTCTTGTTTTTCTGCGAAAGATTCAATAATCTTGCAGATATATTGTCAATTGACTCACCCTTAACGTTAGCTTTGAGTCTGGTGATTATTTGATCTACCGTATTCTCATTGCTTATTATATTTCTAGCTGGTCCTTTTAGTTTTGTTTTAATTAAAGTCACAGCTAATAGTTCATGTGCTCCCTGTATTGATTTTATAATCTCCAATGCATCCAGAAAACTACGTAGGCTTTCAGCTTTACCGCTGAAATCCGGTATAATCGTTGATGCAGTGTTCATAAATTCAATATTTGTTTGCTCCGTGATTACTAATTTTTGTTCTACGCTGGAAATTGTGTCGGAATCTGACCAATAATTTGTTTCTACTACTTCGGGTAACTTTATTACCGCAGGTATGGTTAGATCTTGTAGATCTTTTTCTTTAATTTCTGGGTCAGTACTACTTTCCGATTCGTGATCCTCTGATGAATCTATGTATATCTTCATGGTCTTTATTGAATTCTTCACTAGTTCTAACTGTCAAAGGGGTATTTAAGATTGTCGGTATCGATATATCTAAATTATACCTTCTTCAACTGATACTAATATTGATCGAAATTTGACCAATAATTTAGATACTAATGACCAGTGTAATTGATTTAACTTTTCCCTGTTGTTATGTATTAATGTTCGTGCTTCATTTAAACACTCTACTAATATCTTTGCATGTTTGCTGATAGTGTCATTAAGAATATTTCTATTTTGTGAGATACATTTGTACGATTTATCAAATTTTTTCTTTATGTCTTGCAATGTGGCATGTATCTGTTGCCATTCCATATCTGATATTCAACTGCCTGATAAGTCTTGATAGTTTGCTTACTCTTGATCTCATAACGCTTTAGTTATTCTAAAGCTATGTATTATAAAGAAAATTTTTTTTGTAATTTTACTTTTATTCTTTCATATTGATATATACAATTTTCTTAAAACATTAAGTACATATTTTTTTGTCTAAATCATTCGCCTTGCTCAAATATTTATTTTTTAAACACCTATTGTGTACTTTATAAATTTTAAACAATAGATTGGCGGTCATTATTACGACTATTATGATCAATAACGTTGTTATTGTAGTTAGACCTTGAGTCTCTACTTCTACCTTATTAATAACATTGGCAGTGGAGTCCGCTGTTTTTATACTTTGATACCGAAGGTCTCATAGTATACTGGTTTTGTGCAATGTCCGTCATAGAGTCCGTCTGACCGTCTGTCCGTCTGTATGAACGCAACTTTTTTCGACACCCGTAAAGCTAGAGACTTGAAACTTCGCAATTATGTTTGTCTATAGCCGGGTCAGATACAGTGTCAAGATTGGGTTGCCACGCATACTAGGAGGCTGGGAAATCGATAAAATCGATAACAGAAAACCGATAAAACCAAATATTTCTCACATTCTTACAGCTAGAGTTACCAAATTTTGCACGCAGATAGCTAGTCATGTCCCTTAAAAAACTGCATCAAAATTTTGGATGCCACGCCCACTCCTTACGCGCCCATCATCCCTGCTCCTTGAAATTGGAAACGCCTATAGTTTTCACATTTTTTGGGCTAGAGCCACCAAATTTTGTGTCAAGATAGATATTGACGTTCCCCAAAAAAATGTATAAAAATTTTGGATGCCACGCCCCCTGATTCCTCCCCCATCCCCCCATCTTCTTGAAATTGGCCTTATAAAAATCGGAATCGGCTATATCTTTAACAGTTTTTGAGCTAGAGCCACCAAACTTATTAGGAAGATAGATAGTGACAGTTAAAAACATTTGATTCAAAAATTTGGATGCCACGCCTACCTCTGTCGCCCACCTTTTGAATTTGGGAGTTAAGTTATCTTCCACAGCTTTTGAGCAAATGTCACCAAATTTGGTAACATGATAGCTGGCGATGTTTACCACATGGGCCACTCCATGGGCCCCTGCATTCCCCCTTGTCAACCGTTCTTTTACTGGTATCAAAGTATTCCGCAGTCGGTTGCGTCCGACTGCAACGTTTTTACTTGTTTTTTGTTGTGTTTAAATTGTTTTACTTTAATTTTACATATTTCCCTGCCTATGTTTGCGTATGGTTTTCAGGCCTCACTCTAATCGGGCAACTGTTATGTCGCTCAATTGTACGTTGTTTTTTTTTTAATTAATATTAATTATGCATCGCAGTGCATTTTAAAATAAATGTATTGGGTTGGGCGCACTTGGAAGCGCTGTCGGTTCGCTTTTCCTTGGTCTGGCTTGATGCGCCGGACGGTGCCGGTGCTGGCTGCACAGGCTTCTTCTTCTCTGGTGGGGGACCGGTGCAGGCAGCACAGGTGAACTCACAATGAGGTGAGCTTAGTGGTCCCTCGCAGTCATTTGGGCATGTCTTCTTCAGCTTCGGGATCTCTTTTAATTTGGGTGGAGATTTTATTAGTTTTAATTTTGCAATATTCTGTATAGCAGGGTTGGTGGATGTGTGCGCGGCTGGTGTTTGACTTTTTCGAATTGATAATTGATTTCTTATATGTTCAACTTCGGCATGTAATTTGACCGAGTTGTTCCAACTTATCAAATTGTTGCTGTTTAACAGCTTTAGCTATTCTGCCTTTCTAGCTTTTAGTCTTTTAACCACGCCGCTTCCTTTTGTAAACATAACACTCTACTCACTGCGTTATTCTTTTTGTTGGGTCTGCTGTTTTTGTGGTGTTTTTGTTACTGCCGTTGCTGCATTTGTTGATGTTGTTACTGCCGTTGCTGCATTTGTTTATGGTGTTACTGACGTTCTGCATTTCTTGTTGTTGTTGCTGCAGTTGTTGTTGTTGTTGTTGATGTGCTGCCGTTGTTTTTGTTCATCTATTGTCTCTCGATGTCCAGGTCTATTTTGACCTAAGTCAAGGTCGCCATGTGGAATTGAAGAAGATCTATAGTTTTTTAGTTTAGATCGGAGCGACTGCTGTTATCGCTCCGAACACTTTTATTAATCTGATTGCTAATATGTAATAGCATGAAATATTACTTAGCCTAAAGCGGTGCAGTCCTCCGTGGCAGCGCTGCCTTTTGTATATGAGTTGTTTTATATGTAATATATAAAACGAACATATATAGCTTATATGGAAGCAGCGAAAACGTCGCTGTTGGGACAGAGCGTGTTGTGCACATATATATCTTATACAAGCGATCACTGCATGGGACATATGCTGACGCGGCTTGTCTGGAGTTCAAGGCACTCGTAGCCGATCATATTTCGGGGTACTTGAACTGCACTTGAATATGACATTTGTTTATGCAACAAAGACTAAGTGTCGTTGCATTCTAGTATTTATGATTATTGGTATATATGAAGTATATACTGAACATAGTGCTGAGCACAGTGAGCTCTCGATATGTGCATACCACAATCGTAATCGATGTTTTCTCCGGGCCGCCCACAAAGTGCTCGAATCGTAATCGATCTTGTAATGGGCATTTGCGCCACTGGGAAGTGATAAAGTGATCGGTGTAAAAAGAAAAAAAAACAAAATAGAAAAAAACAAAAATGTGTAAATACTTAATATTATTGTAGCTTAAGAAAACGTGCAAAGCCACTCTCTTAAAATGAAGAGATCTTAAGAGAGGTCAACTAAAGCAAAGCTTGCGCTCGCAGCATCCCAGGTGGCAATATTAGTGCCGAGTTTTTTAATACAAAAAAAAAAAAAAAAAAACCCAAAATATCTTTATCACCTGCAACGATATGCAACACAAATATAGGTTATGTTCGGTTGTGCCGGCTGACCATCCATGAGGAGTGTCACACATAGACCACTCGGGGTCCTTAGTGGGGCCGCTATGTGGAGAAGGTAGGGACTATTGTACGTTGTCCTGCGGCGTTCGTGTGTCTCTTGCAAAGGCCAGAAGTGTTTTAGGTTCTTGGCTGCTCACTTCTTCAAGTGTTGCAAGGAAGGGTGCGTGGAAGTGTCTAAGGTGTTTCGCTGCCAGTGATGGGCCGCTAAAAAGCAGGTGTTCTGTTTCACTGCACTGTTTCCTTGACGCCTGGTTCTCTTCATTTCCTGCACTCATCGTTGTCGAGTATGCCTAGCTTCTTTGCATGAGATGCGACCAGACAGTGGCCTGTCAATTGACCAACAAGTTGTCTGCATTCGTGCCTCTGAAGTTTCAGCATGTACTCCGTCCGTTTGTCGTCGTAAGTTTTGCACATTATTTTCGATATTCTGCAGTCGGAGGTGTTCTTCCACCTGGATACTGCCGAGGCCCGTGCGTGTGCTTCCATATGAGCGTGTATCGTTCGCAGGGAGGTTGAAATTTATACAGCGTCACTTTATTGTCTCATAGCTCCTTGCTTAGCCAATTCGTCTGCCGTCTCGTTTCCTTCAAAGCCTTGGTGGCTTGGAGACCAGTAGATGCGGAGGTTTTTTGTGATGCTCAGTTCGTCTAGTGCTTCCCTGCTTGCTAAAACGCTCCGAGAGCTTATGTAATGGGCTTGCAGAGCTTTTATTGCTGCCTGACTGTCCACGAATATATTTACCTTTTCTTGCGGTGTATTCGTTCTTGAGACCGCTTCTGCTGCTTTTCTTATTACGAATATTTCCGCTTGAAATATGCTGCAGTGGTCAGGGAGTCTGTATGATAGTCTCAGTGCTGGATCGGCGCAGTACACTGCTGCACCGGCTCCGTCTTCCATCTTTGAGCCATCAGTATATATGTTTATGGCCACTTGCTCTGCTCCCGAGCGCCAGTCGTTTTTGTTTAGGAACGTGGGCGTGAAGTTAAAGTTGGTTTTTGGGGTTATGTAGTCCGTTTCTACTTGAATCCCTCTACCAATCATTCTGTGCCCGTAGTTTTGAGTCTTCAAATTGCCTATCGCGCATAGACGTTACGCAGTCTTCTTTGCCATTAGGCGTGCCTGAATGTCCAAGGGGTTGACACTCAGTATAGCTTGAAGTGCTTTTGTTGCAGTGGATCTCAGCGCCCCTGTGATGCATATAAGTGCATGTCGCTGAGTTTTTTCCATAGTTTTTAGGTATGTGGATTTTTTTGTTACTTTCCACCATACCAGTATGCCGTAAAGCAGTATAGGACGCACAATTGAGATGAAAATCCAGTGTGTCAGTCTTGATGAGAGTCCCCATGTGCTACACAGCATCTTTTGCGATGCGTAGAGTGATTTGGTGGATTTCTTCATCCTTTCCTCCACATTGAGCTTTCAACTCAACTTGCTATCCATTACTGTCCCGAGGTACTTGATACTTTCTTTTGGTATCAGTGTCGTACCGTTGATTTCCGGAGGCGTCCATCGAGGTACCTTGTATCTCTTTGTTAAGAGAATGAGGTCCGTCTTGTCCGCATTGATACTTAGACCGGCTTCAGTGGCCCATTCTAGTACCTCTTTGAGTGTGTAGTCCATGATTGAGCTAATCGTCGAGGGACATTTGCTCGTGATAATTATGCCTATGTCATCCGCATAGGCGGTTATCTTTGGCGCTTTCCGGTTGAATTTCCGTAACAAGTCGTTGACCACGAGGTTCCACAACAGGGGGGAGAGCACTCCCCCTTGGGGGGTGCCCCGTTTTGCTTCCCTGATTGCGGTGGTGGTTCCCCATTCCGCTTGTACTCTCCTGCTGCGCAGTAGGTTCTGTACCCAGGAGTACACAGCTTCTTGGGGGGTCACAGTTCTTAGACTGTGCATTATGCATTCCATGGACACATTGTTGAATGCTCTTGCTATGTCTACGAATGCGCCTAAGGCGTATTCTTTGTGGTGTAATGCTTTCTCTACGGTTGCCACAATGGAGTGCAGCGCAGTTTCCACCGATTTTCCTTTCGTGTATGCGTGTTGATTTGGTTCCAGGGTTATAGCTGTATTCTCTCTTATAAGGAGATCGATAAGCTTTTCCAATGTATTTAGTAGGAATGAGGTCAGGCTGATGGGTCTGTAGTCTTTTGGCTACACGTGGCTGCATTTCCCTGCTTTGGGCAGGAAAACTACCCGTGCTGTCCTCCAGGCCACAGGCACATAGCCATGACTAAGGCATCCCCTATATATTTCCCTAAGCCATGGAGTAATCATATGCTTGACATACTGCAACATGGCCGGAAATATCCTGTCCGGACCTGGGGATTTGTAACCCTCAAAAGAGTCTATAGTCCACAGTGTACTGTCTGTCGTTATGATGTCTGCAGATATTTCTGCCCGCGTGTGCGTATTCATCAATTCTGTCGTAGTAGTGACTTCTTTACAGCCCGGGAAATGTGCCTCCAAGAGCACGTTTACTGCAGCCAAACTGTTTTTCGTCCATCTCCCATCTTCAGTTTTAAGTTGGCTTTGTACTGTCTGTTAGCGGACAAGTAACTTTCTTAACCTTGCCGTGTCAGATGTCTATTCTATGCCTGAACAGAAACTGCGCCATGCGTTTCTTTTGGCTGTCCGTACTTTTTTCTTAAAGTCACGGAGCCTTATTCTATATTCCTCCCATCCTGGCTCTTCAACCGCTTGCTGGCGAGTTTAAAGAGTTCCTGTACATCTGTTCTCTGTCCCTTGAGCTCTGGAGTTCTGGAGTCCTCCGGAGTCATTGGGCTTTGTATCTCTTTTTCACTTGGGACGGTCTGCATGTTTTATGAAAAACTCCCACCAGATTTTTGTTGAGTGTCTCCAGGGACTTCTCTAACTTATCTGTTGATGATATCGTGGGCGGCCTTGGTAGATTTCTTTCGATTTCTTTTTTAAACTGTTCCCAGTTTGTTATCCGCGGGTTCCTGTACTTTTTTTATTGTTTTCACTCTCTAAATTCACTCGGAATTGAATATACCTGTGATCCGAGAAGGAGTGTCTACTAAGGACTCTCCATTCTGTAACTACGGTACTCGTAACCGACGCTAGGGTGATGTCTAGCACATTTTATGAGGTGGGACCTACATAGGTCAGCTCTTCCCCCACATTTGTTATCTTAAGATAAGATTGCAGTATAAAGTGTAGCAGTGACACACTTCTGTCGTTAGTGTCCCTGCTGCCCCACATCGTATGATGCGCATTAGCGTAGGAGCCGATGACAAGTGGCTGCTTCTATTGCTCAGCCTCCCTCACTAGTCGTGCGAGCTCTTGTGGTGGCGCGGCTTTCTCATGCGCCATGTAGCAGGATGCCATTAGGATTGGCTCGTCTCTGCTGCCTTCCAGCGCTACCACCGTTAAGTCGTCAGTGCTGTAATTAGACATTAAGTAAGCCTAGATACCCTTCCTTACTAGGATCGCGGTCCTTGCTCTACTTACTGTTGTCGGGTAGAATATGTTGTAATGCGGGTTCTTCAGTCCAGAAACCTTGTTTTCCGACGCTATCCAAGGTTCCTGGACGAGGGCGACGTCGGCGGGCCCTGTCTCCAGGGTTAGCAGGAGCTCCGCCGAGGCCAGCTTCCTCTTATGAAGGTTTATCTGAAGGACCCTCAGCTTCATGGCTGTTGGTGGTTTCCTCCACGGATGGGACCTCTACAATGGTTGTGTCCGCATTCTCGGCGTCCTCTATCTCCAGGCATTTTGTGGCGCGAGTGACCCCCGCCAGGTATTTCTCCACTTCGCCAGCCATCAGAGTGTTGGTGTTCGTGTCGTCGGGGTGGCGCTTCTTAAGATGCAGGTATACGCTACCGACGCCCCACGCCATCTTCCCAAACCTCGGGTATAGCATATCCTCGGCCTCCTTGTTGATTTGGAAAACCATGTGCTGACCCTTTTTATCGTGCTTCGCGCCATGGATCACATTCCAATCAATGGATGGCTCGTCCGGATTTTGCCACTTTAGAAGCTGAAGCGCCTGGTCAGCTGGACGGAATACAGGTTCTGTCCACTACCTCTAGCTGGGCACCCTCCCACGGAGCTTTCAGCGCAGCCACGACGCCGGTGACCCACTTCAGGGTGAGGTCATCCTTACAGCTTAGGATCTTAACGCCCGCGAGCCAGCCCGCTCCATCTAAAGAGATGGGAAGTGACTCCGGTTCTCCCATACGCTTCAGAAGCTCATCGAACAGTAGCGCGTCCACCTTCTTCCACTGTTCGGGCTTCATCTGTCCTTTTAAGTCGCTCCGGTCGATGAGCGCGACGACTAGATGCCGCCTCGCCACATCGCTGGCTGTCAGTTTTGCCCGCGACACTGGCTTGTTGCAGGGCCGCTTACAAGCTGGCACCTCTACATTTTCGGTTTCAGGGGAGCGCTGGCGTTTGCTGACCAGGAGCTCCTCAACCTTGTTGGCAAAACAGGCATCCGCCGGCGCCATGGATTTCTTTCCCGCGTAAAAGGGTCTACCCTCTTCGATCTTTTGATCGGCCCACTTCTGCTGGCTGACTTCATCCGCAGTGAGAGCCCGGTTGCAGTTCGCGAGCAGATCCCTGGTCTTAAGGGCGGCCTTATATTGGGCTTTGACTTTCATGCCCTCCTTTGACCTTTTGAGCCCGGCCCTACTAGGAGCACTGGAACTCGCCGTGGTAGGAGAGCAATCCGAGTCTCCATGGAGTGCGGTACCACGCCACATTTTGGGCTTGTTGTTTTTGGCAGTAGCATTGCAACCGACCTGGCCTGCTCCAACCAGTACGGAGGTCTGACTGTTGGCGACACGTAGAGAGGATTGCTCCCCCCGTGCCCGCCGGTGGTCGCTTTCAACCCCACCGACGTTTGGACTGACATCCCAGTCCGAGTTTCATCCGTAGTCTTCTCCATATGATTTTTCTGTTCTGGGAGGTCTACCCATAGCATTTTAGTCTTACTGCCAAGAACCTCGAGCCATGGCTTGCTCCATATTCTCGCTTTGCCAAAGCTTTTGAGAAATATGTAACGCACCTTTGCTAGGTATCGCCCTGTCTCTTCACAAGCAAGTTGCACCAAAGTACTGTCCAATTGTTTAAGGGCAAAACGGTGCCGGTTGCCTTGGCTTGCGCCTCACCCTCGCCGTACAGGAGCCATTGAGAGACACGGACTTCACCGTATGCCCGCCGTACTGGGGCCATTGAGATGTGTGGAGCTCACCTTGCACAGACAACATACTGCCCCTCTGCAAGGCAAATAGCACCAAAGTGCCCCTCGTTTGTTTCGAGACAGCACGATGCCCATTGCCCAGCCGGCAACTTCGTGAAGGGTTCAGTTGAGGACTTTGCCAGCATGACTAATAAATATTGCCGCCTAATTAACACTATACAAAAATTAATTAATACGCTTCTATATGTTATTGGCTAACAAAAAAAAAAAAATTGTTTTGATTTCTTCTTATCTATCTATAAAAACATACCTAAAATAAATAAATACATTATAGGAAATTTATAAATAAAATTAACCAAATAAAACTGAATTTAAATAAATAATTAAATGAATAAAAATATATATATTGAAATTTAAATTGTTTGGCTTACTGCATAGCTCATTTTTTCTCTTTTAAATGGAACCTAAATTTGAATCTTAACTGAATTAATCTATACCTGGAAATTAAAATTATTAAATTCTTTTTGAAAAATAAAATAAATTGTTAGATGTTAAAATAAACAAAATTATATTAATTTTATTATTACTAGGAAATCATAAATCGTATATTTTTCGCTTTTGTTTTTTTCTATTGTTTTAAGCACACAGATACATACGCGGAAATTCATCTTATTAATAAATTGAAATATTATAACGTTTAAATGAATCTTTAAGTTTTTTTTTCTTTTGGGAGTCATGCAGCGTCATAATAGAAGGACTATGATTTAGATTGGCGTTTGGTTAAGGGATCATCCGCAAATATACTATTGCCGGATTATGCTGATCATGGTAGGGTGGGCAACAGCTGTGACAATAACATCGGTCCAGCGCAGCCAAACGACCATCTTGGAGTGTCGCCTCCACAACCTAATATGTGAAACTATCGCGTTCCCTTTCCCTCCTTTTCCTGTCTCATTTCCCTTTATCTAGTCGATATTACATTACATATTACATAGCGCAAGAATACACACAAAAAAAAATTAGAGCCTCCACCATCAACCGATCATACAGCCGGAGCCAGCGCGTGCACCCCTTTCTTGCAATACACAATAACAGCCTCTCGACAACTACGTAACATGCTACATTCTCTGTAACTTGTATCTTCTGGTGAATGGAACAATGATGGTTTTTGTAGGATTTAAGTTGAGAACAACCTCCATACACCAGTCATTCGTGATCCTAAGACCCAGTTGTACAATGTCACAGAGAGTTTCTTCATACATAACTCGTGCTATTATCACAATGTCTTCAGCATAGTTGTAACTGTTACGGTACTATCTTGTATAGATTCCGTAGCCTGCCGGGATTTTTGTAGGGATGAAATCCATCTACTAGTTGTGCTATCCAAGCTTCTTCTATTTAGGGCAGCCCTGACAGCATCGTGTGACGTGTTGTCAAAGGCGCCCTCAATATCTAAAAATGCGCAAACTGCTACTTCTTTGTTTATTACTGACGAGAGCAAAGTGCGGTGCAGTTCATAAAGTGCCGTATCCGTGGAACGGCCTGCTCTATATGCATGCTGGGTTGCTTGCAGCGTACTCTGTATTAGCAGAGTGCTCCTGATCTTGTAGTCCACTAGCTTCTCCAACGTTTTCAACAAAAACGATGTTAAGCTAATGGGTCTGATGGACTTTGGGTTGGTGATATCTGTCTTCCCTGCTTTGGGGAAAAAGACTACCATAGCTTTACTCCAAGTACTCGGTATATGACCGAGTGCAAGGCTATTAACTAAGATTTTCCACAGGGTGGGTAGGAGTATGTCCTGTCCCTGTTGGAGGACTGCTGGTGCTATGCCGTCCAGTCCGGGAGATTTGTAAGGCTGGAATGTTCCAAGTGCCCATTTTATCTTCCCCATCGTGACTGCTGACTTGGCACATGCCCAGTCGAGAGCAGTCGGCTTGTATTGATTCTCTGTCTCAGGTGTATCGTTTGCATGGCTGGGTGTATTCCATGGGAAGTGCGTTTTAAACAGAAGTTCTTGTTTTTGCATATTGCTGGTGGTAAATGTGTTGTCCTTACGCTTCAAGGCTAGGTTTGCCTCCGGTGCTCGTTTGGACAGTGCTCTACGGAGCCGGGCACCTTCTGTCGTTCTTGCTATGCTTTCGCAGAAGTCCCTATAGTTCCTACGTTTGGCCTTTCTTATCCCTTGCTGTAGAAGGTGAAGCTTTCACGGTATTTATTCCATACTTTGTCTCTCTTTGCTTTATTGAAGAGGCGACGGGTGGTGAGGCGTATTCTCTCTAGACTGTCATTCCACCATGGGGCATATTTTTCTTTGCGCGTTTTCCCTACTGGGCAGTTTTCTTCAAATGCATTCTTAATGCTACTATTTAGACTGCGCAAAACTCTATCTAGTTCACCGGTATGTCTGGGCTATCCAGTTTTTTCATTGGCTAGGTTAAGCTCTTGAGACGACCTAAATTTTTCCCAGTCTGTCTTCCTGGGATTACGAGTTGTTACGCTACTATCCGTATTAACCTGAAGTTTAAGTAGGATGATCCTGTGATTTTTCTAGGGAAACATGCCATTCTCTGAGTTGTGGCATAAGAAACCGACTAGTCAGAGTAATGTCCAGTACCTCTTCTCTAATTCTAGTTACGAATGTCGGTGTTGCTTTAAATACTAGGTGACCCGGCAAACGTTGTTTTGAAATGTATAATATTTTTAGGAAACATTTTTTAAGTTCAATAAAAATAACTATCTCCTATAAGTATGCGGGGATTTACTTAACAATTATGGCAGTTGAAAAAAAATAAAGATTAATCTATCAGCGCAATTGAGTGTCCAATATTCTTGGTTAGTCCGCCTTTAGCCAACACAAACAAACTGGATATTTTTCCGACGCGAGAACATGCCACATAAAGCTGTCTTTGTAAAAATGTATGATGTTTCCAAATCTAAGCCACATACAGACAATGCCTGGTCTTGTGAGTTATTGATCATCATAGCGAATGCCAATGAAATTGGGAATTGATTGCGTTTAAATTCAATTAACACATCTGTATTAATCATAGGGATTCGTGGCAGCATCACATTTTTGCCTTAAAGCTTTCCAATCAAAACGATGGCTTCAATAATACTTCTCATTTGTTTTTTAATGACTAATCGTGTGCCATTACATAGCCGTGTTGGGTTCAAGTTACGAAGCAGAATGATCGGAGATCTAACTATCAAGTGTAAAGGTGTGGTGGCATGCCTGGCAAATCCAATGAATTTAAAAACTCAAATTGATAATTAAAAGTTTCGTTGGTATCGCAAGCTGCATCGATAGATTTGTTTGACACCAAGTCCCCAGGCAACAACTGTTGTGTCTTTAAATTTACCCCATTGACGTCCACATTTGTTGCTGCCAAAATCGCTCTTTCTGATTTTCATATTGTGTATGTACATCGGGATATATGTTATCGATGAGAGTATTTTGCGAGTCGATGATTGAGCAGAAGTCCGTCTGTAGTTTTATGCATCCAGTATTTTAATGTACAGCTACTTTCCCATCGCCAATATCTAGCAGTTGTTCAGAGAAAGTTTAGGCGGATATATCCTGAAGCATTTTAACGCGCATGTTAACCATCAGTTATACTTTTTCAACATTATGCCACAGTCGCGATGTTTTTAAGCAAGCGTTGATTTTATCAGCGTACGTCGAACGTGGAATAACGGGAAGTGTTTGTCTAAAATTACCTGAAAGAAGTAACAAAGTGCCGCCAGACAGTATATCTGTCACAATGTTTGTAATTGAACTCCTCCGAAATGGCTCAACCGATTTTCATGAAATTTTATGTGCTTCTTATACATTAGAATAAAATCTTACACAACCTCCGCTGTTGCCAGTGTCGGTGTTGGGGCAGGGGCAGTTGTCGCTCCGGTGCTCGTCTTTTTTAGACCGCTGACGGGGATGGTCCCGAAGCGGAATGCTAACAAAGCAAGCATTTTGAATCACAAACGAGTCTTTTCGAGTCGTCAATCTGGTTAAAATAAGCATATATGAGCTCATTTTCTGATCGAAAATGATACTCCCGTCGGGAGAAATCGGTTCCCGAACGCGACTCTTCTTGATGGGTCGCTTGTGACTGCAGTTTCGACTCATTTTCGATTCGTATTTTGAATCAAAAGCGAGTATTCTTCGAGTCAGAAACTAGTCATATTTCATATCAATTTCGACTCGGATTTCGAATCAAGAGCGAGTCTTCTTCGAGTCTGAAACAGCCTTATTTCAAATCAATTTCGACTCTCATTTCGAAGCTAAAGCGAGTCTTTTACGAGTCGTATTTTTTTATAGCTAGTTAAAAACAAAAACAATTTTTTGTTTTTATACTTTTATACTGAAAGTATCATAGTATATTGGTTATGTGCAATGTCCGTCATGGTGTCTGTCCGTCTGTCCGTCCGTATGAACGCAAGTTTTTTCGACACCCGTAAAGCTAGTGACTTGAAACTTTGCATTTATATTTTTCTATATACCAGTCAGATAAAGTGTTAAGATTGGGGTGCCACGCCCACAAGGAGGCTGGGAAATCGACAAATTCGATAACTGAAAACCGATAATACCAAATAATTCTCACATTCTTACAGCTAGAATCACCAAATTTTGAACGCAGATACCTAGTCATGTCCATGAACAAACTGCATCAACATTGGATGCCACGCCCACTCCATCCGCCCACATCCTCCCTGCTCCATGAAATTGGAAACGCCTATAGCTTTCACATTTTTGGGCTAGAGCCACCAAATTTTGTGTTAAAATAGGTACTGACTTTTCCCAAAAAATGCATCAAAATTTTGGATGCCACGCTCCCTGATTCCGCCCCCATCCCCCCTTCTCCTTGAAATTGGAAACGCCTATAGTTTTCACATTTTTTGGGTTAGAGCCACCAAGTTTTTTGTCAAGATAGGTAGTGAAGTTTTCCAACAAACCGCATCAAAAATTTGGAAGCCACGCTCACACCTTCCGCCCCCACCCCTCGCCGTTGTTAAAACGGCTATGCGTGTATCATCCACATTTTTTGAACTAGAGTCACCAAATTTGGTAGGAAGATATATGGTGACATCTGCAAAAGATCTGCATCAAAAATTTGTATGCCACGGCCACCTCGGCCGCCTAACATTTAAAATCGGAAATTTCGATATCTCTTACAGTTTTTAAGCTAGAGCGACAAATTCGGTAGAAAGATAGAAGGCAACATCTTCCAAAGATCTGAATCAAAATTTTGGATGCCACGCCCACCCAAGCTACCCGCCTTATAAAATCGGAATCGGCTATTTCTCTAACAGTTTTTTAACTAGAGCCACAAAACTTGGTAGGAAGATAGATGGTGACATTTAAAGATTTGATTAAAATATTTGGATGCCACACCCACCTCTGCCGCCCACCTTTTAAATTTTGAAACACAGTTTTTGAGCTAAAGTCACCAAATTTGGTAACATGATAGCTGGCGATGTTTACCACATGGCCCACTCCCTTCGCCCCTGCATTCCCCCTTATTAACCGTTCTTTTACTGGTATCAAAGTATTCCGCAGTCGGTTGCGTCCGACTGCCACGTTTTCACTTGTTTTTTAATATTTTTATTATGTGATTAACATTTTTATTTATTTTAAGTCTAATTGTTGATATATATTACAATTTTGTTAACAGTGCCCTTCATGTATTATAATTGTGTTACTGTTAATGTTTATATTAATGTTAATGTTAATGTTAATGTAAATGCTTATTATAAATTACGAAGGTTTTACTTACTTTTTTTTACCCAACGAGTGTTTGAACCGGGGACTTTCGTTTTGTGCGGCGTCTTTGGCAGCACGACCTTAAGAACCTATAAGTTCAATTTATGATACAAAGCATATTTTTGATTTCCTTACATTTCGTGCATGGAATCATATTTTGAACATGCATGCGAGTCGCTTTTGAGTCGCCAAGCTGTTCAAAATAAACTTGCATGCCGACGTCACGACAAAGTAAGCATATTTCAATCGCAGGCATTCTCAATTTTTGATTGCTTCAAATTTTGCGCAAGTCATCATATTTAAGGCATACATGCGAGTCGTTTTCGAGTCGCGCCTTAATCGCACAAGTGATAAATCGTTTTAACAGGGTTTCTGATCAAAACAATCTTCCAATTGCTTGCTGGGAAGTGATGGCCTCTCGCCACGATCTCTTCTTTGGGGGCTTCATCTATTCCGATGACTAACAGCGCACCTCCACCCACCGATCTTCTCGAGATAATCTTTCACGCTTCAGTCTCGATCTTATTCTGATTCCTCAGCAGAGTCATTAAGAAGTCGGTGGACCGATCCGCGCTCCTGGGAAAAATAAGGTGATATTGTGTGGTGACGGAATGTCACCACCCACCTTACAATCCAGTGGAGCTCCCTTCCACGTCTGTAGCCTCAACGCCATGGTGTTCAGCCAATTTGCTGAGTGTTCGTCTGAACACTCTATCACCAGGTGTCCTACCCTGAAGTGTATCCTGCGAACTCTATCGCGGTGTCCCATCCTGTTAGAGTGAACTCTTCCAGAATGGCCTCCTCCAGTGCGGACAAGTCCCCGTGCCTGTGCATTACCTGGGGATATTCCACAGCCAACACGGCCACCTTGACCCTTTTTTCCATCGTCGCTTACGACAGGCGAGTCGTGTTGGCCACCGGAGGGCAAAGTTTCCTCGCTGCTGCTGTCGCCGCTGCCTTTTATGTACTCGGACGATCCCCCTGACACACCCTCTTGGGAGCATTAGCAGCAGGCGTCAGAGTATCATTGAGCCGGTTGAGGGCTCATAAAGGCCTCCCGGATCTCCACGTTCTGGTAACACCCCCTTCTGTTGTTGTGGGCGCACATTCCCAAATTACCGCCAAGCCGCATTCAGCGTCGGTCGGGATGGTCCGGCCGTGCTAACGATTCTTAAAGCCGACGCGACACCCTGTCGCGGGGCGACATCCCATAGCGGGGCGACGTTCTGTCGCGGGGCGTCGTTTTGTCTCGGGGCATGCCTCGCCGAGAAGTTGTGCTGCGCCTGCTGCTTCTGTGGCCCCTGGTTGGAGCATTGCAGGGTTTCTCCCGCGCTGGAGGGCCGCTCCCCGTCAAGGAGACGATCCTCAAACTGTCTGGCGACAGTGGCTGCAGGGACATCCTGCTGTACTTTAAAATTTTGGTTGTTTTGACTTTTCATATTGTAGATCCCACCAGTTGCGGAGAAAGTAAGATCCGCCCGGGCAGAGATCCGTAGTACCCGGGTAAGGCTAAATAGATCAGGCGGTCGCCATCTGCCTTAGCCCACCGTTAGAGACTGGGCTAGTTTTTAATCCGGGCTCCAGCCAGGCTGACTCTCGGCACGGTCCGAATGACATCTTAGCCCAGCCCGGAGTGAGATGTGAGGGTTAGGGATGGAGGTAGGTATTTGTGAGGGAGTTGGGAGTGTGTGAGGCTATGATTTGAAGACGGCGCCACAAGCGTCTTGTTGGTGCGATAAACCCTACCGCACCCGCTGTTTGTCCGGGACTGCTTATTCACGAGAATACCCGCTTATTCACAGCTAACCCCAAAAAGAGGCTGTTTGCTATCCGCAACCCGCGACCCGCCTGGTGGCCTCAGCTTAGCCCCCTAAGAACTATCCCTCAAGCTCATCAGACCAGGACTTTAAAAGCTTGTAGTATGCGCACTTTTTTAAGATTACGCCACAGTCGCGATGATTTTAATCAAGCGTTGATTTTATCAGCGTACGTCGAACGTGGAATAACGGGAAGTGTTTGTCTAAAATTACCTGAAAGAAGTAACAAAGTGCCGCCAGACAGTATATCTGTCACAATGTTTGTAATTGAACTCCTCCGAAATGGCTCAACCGATTTTCATGAAATTTTATGTGCTTCTTATACATTAGAATAAAATCTTACACAACCTCCGCTGTTGCCAGTGTCGGTGTTGGGGCAGGGGCAGTTGTCGCTCCGGTGCTCGTCTTTTTAGACCGCTGACGGGGATGGTCCCGAAGCGGAATGCTAACAAAGCAAGCATTTTGAATCACAAACGAGTCTTTTCGAGTCGTCAATCTGGTTAAAATAAGCATATATGAGCTCATTTTCTGATCGAAAATGATACTCCCGTCGGGAGAAATCGGTTCCCGAACGCGACTCTTCTTGATGGGTCGCTTGTGACTGCAGTTTCGACTCATTTTCGATTCGTATTTTGAATCAAAAGCGAGTATTCTTCGAGTCAGAAACTAGTCATATTTCATATCAATTTCGACTCGGATTTCGAATCAAGAGCGAGTCTTCTTCGAGTCTGAAACAGCCTTATTTCAAATCAATTTCGACTCTCATTTCGAAGCTAAAGCGAGTCTTTTACGAGTCGTATTTTTTTATAGCTAGTTAAAAACAAAAACAATTTTTTGTTTTTATACTTTTATACTGAAAGTATCATAGTATATTGGTTATGTGCAATGTCCGTCATGGTGTCTGTCCGTCTGTCCGTCCGTATGAACGCAAGTTTTTTCGACACCCGTAAAGCTAGTGACTTGAAACTTTGCATTTATATTTTTCTATATACCAGTCAGATAAAGTGTTAAGATTGGGGTGCCACGCCTACAAGGAGGCTGGGAAATCGACAAATTCGATAACTGAAAACCGATAATACCAAATAATTCTCACATTCTTACAGCTAGAATCACCAAACTTTGAACGCAGATACCTAGTCATATCCATGAACAAACTGCATCAACATTTTGGATGCCACGCCCACTCCATCCGCCCCCATCCTCCCTGCTCCATGAAATTGGAAACGCATATAGCTTTCACATTTTTTGGGCTAGAGCCACCAAATTTTGTGTTAAAATAGGTACTGACTTTTCCCAAAAAATGCATCAAAATTTTGGATGCCACGCTCCCTGATTCCGCCCCCATCCCCCCTTCTCCTTGAAATTGGAAACGCCTATAGTTTTCACATTTTTTGGGTTAGAGCCACCAAGTTTTTGTCAAGATAGGTAGTGAAGTTTTCCAACAAACCGCATCAAAAATTTGGAAGCCACGCTCACACCTTCCGCCCCCCACCCCTCGCCGTTGTTAAAACGGCTATGCGTGTATCATCCACATTTTTTGAACTAGAGTCACCAAATTTGGTAGGAAGATATATGGTGACATCTGCAAAAGATCTGCATCAAAAATTTGGATGCCACGGCCACCTCGGCCGCCTAACATTTAAAATCGGAAATTTCGATATCTCTTACAGTTTTTAAGCTAGAGCGACAAATTCGGTAGAAAGATAGAAGGCAACATCTTCCAAAGATCTGCATCAAAATTTTGGATGCCACACCCACCCAAGCTACCCGCCTTATAAAATCGGAATCGGCTATTTCTCTAACAGTTTTTTAACTAGAGCCACAAAACTTGGTAGGAAGATAGATGGTGACATTTAAAGATTTGATTAAAATATTTGGATGCCACACCCACCTCTGCCGCCCACCTTTTAAATTTTGAAACACAGTTTTTGAGCTAAAGTCACCAAATTTGGTAACATGATAGCTGGCGATGTTTACCACATGGCCCACTCCCTTCGCCCCTGCATTCCCCCTTATTAACCGTTAATGTTAATGTTAATGTAAATGCTTATTATAAATTACGAAGGTTTTACTTACTTTTTTTACCCAACGAGTGTTTCAACCGGGGACTTTCGTTTTGTGCGGCGTCTTAGGCAGCACGACCTTAAGGACCTATAAGTTCAATTTATGATACAAAGCATATTTTTGATTTCCTTACATTTCGTGCATGGAATCATATTTTGAACATGCAAGCGAGTCGCTTTTGAGTCGCCAAGCTGTTCAAAATAAACTTGCATGCCGACGTCACGACAAAGTAAGCATATTTCAATCGCAGGCATTCTCAATTTTTGATTGCTTCAAATTTTGCGCGAGTCATCATATTGAAGGCATACATGCGAGTCGTTTTCGAGTCGCGCCTTAATCGCACAAGTGATAAATCGTTGTAACAAGGTTTCTGATCAAAACAATCTTCCAATTGCTTGCTGGGAAGTGATGGCCTCTCGCCACGATCTCTTCTTTGGGGGCTTCATCTATTCCGATGACTAACAGCGCACCTCCACCCACCGATCTTCTCGAGATAATCTTTCACGCTTCAGTCTCGATCTTATTCTGATTCCTCTGCAGAGGCATTAAGAAGTCGGTGGACCGATCCGCGCTCCTGGGAAAAATAAGGTGATATTGTGTGGTGACGGAATGTCACCACAGACCTTACAATCCAGTGGAGCTCCCTTCCACGTCTGTAGCCTCGACGCCATGGTGTTCAGCCAATTTGCTGAGTGTTCGTCTGAACACTCTATCACCAGGTGTCCTACCCTGAAGTGTATCCTGCGAACTCTATCGCGGTGTCCCATCCTGTTAGAGTGAACTCTTCCAGAATGGCCTCCTCCAGTGCGGACAAGTCCCCGTGCCTGTGCATTACCTGGGGATATTCCACAGCCAACACGGCCACCTTGACCCTTTTTTCCATCGTCGCTTACGACAGGCGAGTCGTGTTGGCCACCGGAGGGCAAAGTTTCCTCGCTGCTGCTGTCGCCGCTGCCTTTTATGTACTCGGACGATCCCCCTGACACACCCTCTTGGGAGCATTAGCAGGAGGCGTCAGAGTATCATTGAGCCGCTTGGGGGCTGGTCCCCGTGCCTGTTGTGCCGTCTCCCTGCTTCCGGTGGCCCTCTTCAGAGCCGCGGCAGGGGGGAGCCCCTGCTGAAGGTACCGGAGGTACCATTTCGTCCTGCCGCTCCCCGTCAAGGAGACGATCCTCAAACTGTCTGGCGACAGTGGCTGCAGGGACATCCTGCTGTACTTTAAAATTTTGGTTGTTTTGACTTTTCATATTGTAGATCCCACCAGTTGCGGAGAAAGTAAGATCCGCCCGGGCAGAGATCCGTAGTACCCGGGTAAGGCTAAATAGATCAGGCGGTCGCCATCTGCCTTAGCCCACCGTTAGAGACTGGGCTAGTTTTTAATCCGGGCTCCAGCCAGGCTGACTCTCGGCACGGTCCGAATGACATCTTAGCCCAGCCCGGAGTGAGATGTGAGGGTTAGGGATGGAGGTAGGTATTTGTGAGGGAGTTGGGAGGGTGTGAGGCTATGATTTGAAGACGGCGCCACAAGCGTCTTGTTGGTGCGATAAACCCTACCGCACCCGCTGTTTGTCCGGGACTGCTTATTCACGAGAATACCCGCTTATTCACAGCTAACCCCAAAAAGAGGCTGTTTGCTATCCGCAACCCGCGACCCGCCTGGTGGCCTCAGCTTAGCCCCCTAAGAAGTATCCCTCAAGCTCATCAGACCAGGACTTTAAAAGCTTGTAGTATGCGCACTTATTGATAATGCACTGTACTCAAGTACATTGAAATACATTAAAAATACAATGAAATATTTTACAAGACATTGACCCAAAACACTGCAACAATAAGTACAAACATATTGTTGCAGTTAACATAAACAGGCTAGTTCAAGTGCAAGGGTAACATGATCACCCGCTTGCAGTGATCGATGCATAAATGCTGAGTCGGCGCTCTCACGCTGACCAAAGACTGCATACATACGGCGCGTACATAGCATTCCAACTCCCTAAGCTATACATAAGCTATACATAAGTTACACATAAGAAATATGTAACGCAGCCGCTCCGCTGCTAGCGCAACCCGCAGCGCAGCCACGCTGCTTAGGCTAAGTCTTTCCAAACTCGAAAATAAAGAATCAGAATGGAAATCGAAGCCTTTTAAAACACTACAAGCTAGTGGATTCACCTTTTTAACATAAACTCATCTAAGTCCTAGGCATTACAAGTTTACTTCCGATTAACGATAATTTTTCCCATTTCCGATATACACATGAGATCGCTAACAGTAAATTCTTGAATATCGAAAATGTGAAACACGCTATAGAAACTAAATGCAAAATAATAAATATCTGAAGATATGAAAATTTCATCGAAATCGGTTGAGAAACGCCAAAGATATCGAAGATTGAAGTTTAGTGACAATGACTATGAGCGTTAATTACTGGGTTCAGGGTATCCCTTTGTCGAGGAATCTCGACTAGAGCCATCTTACTTGTTTTTCCTATCGGTGTTAAAAATTCATATTTGTTGGAAATTGCACACTATTATCAAATGGAAGCTCAGGCTGTTATTCTTGAGCACCAGCTCGGGTTCCGTGCTGGAGTATTACAACGCCCTCTTTCTGGATATCCGGGAAGCGTTTGATCGAAAGTGGCGCACCGGAATTTTTCTAAATATCAAGCATACGCTGCCTGCGCCATATTTCGGCCTACTAAGGTCGAATCTTGAGGGAAAGCGATTCGCGGTCCGATTTCATTCAGCGCTTTTTACTCAGCATGATATGGCCGCTGGATATTGAAGTGTCCTCGGCCCCCTGCTTTACTGCCTGTATAGTCACGACATGCCGCAGCCATATAACAGCCTCTACGGGATATCAATGCTAGCCACATTTGCCGATGATGTGTGCGCCACCAACAGGTCCCGATGTGAACACGATGCAGCCGACGGCATCCAGGACTATGCTACAAAGTTTGCAGATTGGGTAAGGCGCTGGAACTTTGGCATCAAAAGCGACACATCGACCAACGTTTGCTACATCTTTAAACGGAGAACACCACCGGCCGTGTTTGTGGAGGGGGCCCTTGTACCACAGTTGAAAGCAGCAAAATATCTTGGAGTGATCCTGGATCGCAGACTCATCTCTCTAGCAAGTGACTGCAATTAGAACGCGCATACGCGCTACGGTGAAAAAGCATTATTCGCTACTCTGCTCACGCAGTAAATTGTCACTCTCCAACAAGATGACAATTTACAAGCAAATTATAGCGCCAATCTGGAGGTAAGGGGCCTAGCTTGCGATAGCCAAATCCGAAGAATCCAGGTCGTCCAGAATAGGGTTGCGAGGATAATGAAAATCTTTGGGATCTGTTAACAGCTGTCTTTCAATCAAATTTATACCCCGAATCCACTAGAGCCGGATGAAGCTTGAACTTGGTAATGTAGCTATTATTCGAACTAGATTCATATTTAGTGAATCTGAATCATATTCAATTTCGCTCAGTTGGAATCGACATCTCCCAGTTGATATATTATTTACGGATTTTGGCTGTTACGAAGATCTTTCGTTAACAGAGGAGCTTTACAGCGCTGTAGCCAACAAAAATACCAAATTGCTAATCAATATTTGGTTATGAACAGTGCCAAATTGAGTATAATAGAAAATCAAACAGCTGTCAGCGGCTTTTAAATCTTATTTCTTTTAAAATTTTACGCAGTTTACCAACTTCGCTGTTATGATAAATAAAGCCTAGTGGAATCGGGGTATTAGTGACTCTAGCTTAAAAACTCTGAAAGATACATGCACTCCTATTTTTGAAAGGGGGCTGGTGGCGGCCGTACTACACTTTTTGTAATTCTTACGCAATTACGATATTTGCATACACACAGATTGTAAATGACGACGCAGCGCCATCAGTGGCTATAATGAACGGAGATACGTTTTCGCTGATCGATTGATTGGCAAAAGATCATACTAAATGGCGCTTTGAGTTATTTAATTAAATTTAGCTTTAGGTAAGCTAATCTTATAATTGTAGATATTTACATACAGATTGTTAATTTGGTGAATTGTTTCACCAATATATTTATTTAAGCTTATAATTATTACAAGTTTTTATTCGAGAATGCGCTGAAAAGGCTATAACAACCACCAGCAGTGTCGTCTCAGCATACACATTCTGTTTACTATTCGGCACGGCCGAGCTCAGGGAAAGTGGCGTGAGTTCTTGTGCTGCCTTGACAACTGCGTTGCGATAATAAAATCGTAGACAGAAAAGATAGGACTGTAGACGGGAATTTAAGCCAGACTTACTGGGCTCAGATTGAGACTCGGACAACTTATCCATAATTGGAGAACATAGATGGGCTTGTTCTTCTTCTATACCCACCCTACCTGTAGGATCTCAAATAATAATGCAGTCCTACCCTTTATATCACTGCGGTTCTAAATACTTCAATGAAAATTATTTAATTCATGTTGCTTCAAAAACATATTATATTCTTTTCTCAGAAATATTCGATTAGAATACATTTCAAAAGTTAAGCGATATTAAGGCATAAGGCTAATATTAAGAATTCAATTAGTTAGTTTTGTTTTGTTTAATCAAACATTTCCTGCTAGACCGTACTTACGACCTTTATTTATCCAACGAAGTCAGCAGGCCTGTTGACGCAAATTAGCTGTAGGTGATGAAAGATAAATTTGAATCAAATCAGTAAAAGCGCGAAACTATAAAAGAATGAACATTATAATAAGAATAGATCTACTATAAATGAATTTAAATTTCAAGCAAACAGCTTTCCAAATTCGTTATAATTTGTATTAACTATTGGCTTTTAAAGCAGGTGATAAACCAACTCTATGATCCAAACAGAGGGCAACCGGTGGTACACCCAGTGCGCTCTTACTTCCAAGTCGACTATTGGCGGGTTTGTAGCTCTGTCACAGACGAAGATAAACTTTAACAAACTGAGCGAAAGCTGTGTGCACGACATAACTCACCATAGACGAAGTCACGAAGAAATGCAATAGGCGTGGGGGTATGTGCGTTGCTTGTAAAGTGTGTGCGCAAGATGCGGGGTAAGCGTGATGTAACGCCGTGCTGTGCCAGACGTACGCCCTGGCTCGGTTCAGCGTTCGATTTAATATTATGGATATGACGCGAACACACACTCCACAAAGCTTTAGCCAAAGCTCTGCTGAGCCACCGATCGCACACGCACTGTTGAGTAGCGATGTAAATGTTGCTTAAGGTCCAAGAATTCCACAAAATCGGTGAAATATACTTGGCTCAGGGTTGTAAAGCCGAAGAGATCTAATAAAATTTGGTATAAAACGATGCCGGCGGTACCCTGGCTCGGACGCTTGTCGATTTGAATTTCATTCACGCTTATATATTTCGCACGTGGCGTATTTAAAATAAGAAAACTGCGATCTTGATTTTATACACTTCTGGCCTCAAAAAGAGCTTACCAAAGAATGGTGTGCAAATTATCGTGTTCCGTTGGAGTTATGATTATTGAATCGATGTTACTCGCGACCCGAATTAAAACACGGCAGTTTGAGATTAGCTCGTTTTATTGGCACGTCTTGCCTTGATAAAGTTGCTTAAGATCTGATTTACAATTATACAATTTTATATACGGCAGAATAGCTGGCAGAGCGGTTGGCAGCGCGGCCGACGAGCGACGTAAACACGCGTCGGCCGGGTGCCCATGGTTACTAGTTAACTGCCCCCCTCTTAAGACATTGCCGACCTCGGCAATGGTAATGCCTGCTATCATCTCGGTTAGCTCTTGCGCTTTCCTGATCTTTCTCTGACGTTGTTTGAGAACAATGAAAGCGCACACGATGACGATGGTGATCACTGTTTCCAGTATGGCAATCATCGAGGTCGATCTTCTTCTCTGAGTTCTCTGATGTAGGCCAAGTTTTCAGAGCTTAATCGGTGCAGGAACGGCATGCTCAGTATACCGTCATGTCCGGTGATGTTCAACAAGGGCGACATCGCAACTACTGGGGAGCGCCTCGGAATATTATTTCGATTTGTATACCGTGTCCCGTTTATGGTGGCCGTCGACTCGAACGTTATTAGAAAGGTGCCGTTGACTAATAGCTCTGCAACGCCATCTGTGCTCACCCTTGCCGGGCTATCGTTGATGATGATTATTCCGTCTTCGATGACCATGACGGGGCTTAGGTGACTAGGTTGAGTTCTGCAGTGGGCCACCTCTCCTGTGTGAAGTTGCTGGGCGCATGTGCTGTTCTCTGCTATTTCGCAGAACGTTGCCGTGGTCGACACTGCACAGTTGCTGACCGCTAGAACCTTGGTGTCGCATTCGGCCACGGTGTTGTCGTCGTTAGGGAATTGTACAGTTCTGCCATGGTGTGCCACCGGGAATATGGTTACCTTTTTACAGGCAAATCTAATCTTAGGGTAACTAATTATAAAATGTATTACATCTTCAGATTGTAGGACTTTGATTTTTGATACTTCTAATATGCTAGATACTGATACTTCTATGGGTTGATCGATCATGATTTCTTTGGTGTCTCTATGGTCCAAAATGACCGGATTTATAGTGTTTATTTTGGCAAGCGCAATGGTAAGGAGTAAATTATCTATTTCAGTGATCAAAATTCTATATCTTTTTAGTAATAGTTCGAAAAGGTGACTTGACTCTACTTCCTCTTTTTTAGTGTACATTAAAAGTTCGTTAACGGTATTTGTTATATTATTAATCTGGTTTTGTGTTTCTAAATTAATGACAATTTGCTTATTGTTAGAGTCTATTCAACGGCTTTCTATGGATCTTATGTGATCTAAGTCCCTCGCTTCTGGTGTTCCAGCTACAACTTTTAATGCCGTGCCAATGAAATCTAAACTTCTTTCATTCCTGTGATAATTTTTTTAAGGGGGACAAAAGTGTTTTTATGTATTCCGTGTCTGAATCTAGCAATTTCTGCATGCGTGATCGGGGAAATAAACTGACCATCTTGCTGGTCTCAGTAAGCATAGACGAATACTCTGACAGGTTGGCGGTATGCCTCAAGTACCCGTATTCATTCCAAATAACCACCTCTCCATCCACAATAGGAATATATTTAGAATGTGAATAGTCCTCAACCCGAGCATGAACCCCGGCTACACATAGCAGTAATGGAAGCGCTATCCTGAAATTAAAACGAAGCCAAGGTAAGACGTGCGTGCGGTACAAATAGGATCTTATTTAATATTGTCCTTTTGGACTACTCTTCCCTTAACTAGGACCGACGTCCCCAGGTCCGCCTCGACCTTTTCCTCAACATAAAGGGGGGTTAGCTTGTTGCCAAGCCTTTTGTTGCTTTTTACTAGGACTTTTTCTCCTACATTGAAAGTCCTTTCCAGTCTGTTCTCGTTAGCCCGACTGCGTTGAATTAATTGCGCTTTATGTAACTTGTTTCTTATCGCTTGTTGTAATTCGGCAGTGGCAGAATGAACTATGTCAATTGGTTTTTTATTTGTAACGGAATGTATAGTGCCGTTGTATAGCACGGTTGCCCTTAGGATAAGTTCTACTGTGTTGGCACTCCCGTTATGGATCCCCAGACCTCTCGCTAACTCGCTCAGCGTAGAGTGGAAACGCTCTACTTGCCCGTTAGATGTGCTGTGTAGGGGGGGTGCGTTACTTATGGAAACGTTGAAATGGTTTGACAACAACGTTCGAATAGTTTCTGAGTTCAGTGCTGGCTCATTATCGCAGTACACGGACCTAGCGTGTGGGAAGATGTTCATCAGTTGTATGAGAGCGATTTTAATATCCTCAATTGTTCGCGATGCTATCGGTTGCACTACGGCGAATTTCGAGAATTTGTCTAAGCAGGTGAGGAAAAATTTTTTGTTTGTCGAATATATGTCGATATGCAAAAGCTCGCCTGTGAACGAAGGAATTGGCGTTTCACCCAAGGGCTGCTTGCCTGGGTGCCTGTCATATTTGGCCTTTGCACAAATTTTGCAGTTCAGGGCCACTTCGTTTGCTAATCTGGTCATGTTTGGGAAGTAATATTCGCTCATAATTTGTTTAACGTTTTCTTGGGCTGCCCTATGTGCACGATTGTGCTCTAGCGTGGTGATTTCAAGCATTTCGCTTTTACTAAAAATGTCAGTCACGAGATTCTTACAATGTCTGAACTTGGTGGCTGGGAATGCCATCACCAACTTGTTCTGAATTTGTGCTAGTACGTGTTAGCTGCAGTGTAGGGCATTCACAACATTTGGGTTTACTACTTCTTTTAAGACATCGAGCAACGCCTTTTCATTTGTGAAGCTGATTATGTGGCGTATTTTAGTCTTGAAAATCACATATCTTTGTGTTAACTTGCCTCTTCAATGATGATTTGGTTTCTAAAGCAGTTCAAGGGATTGTCAGTGGACTCAATTGTATATGACACCGATGCCTCGCTGTGAACTGTCGCTGCGTCAGACCTTGCGGACTGATTTTCCAGAGTATTTAAATTTTGTCGTGACAGTGCGTCAGCGACGTGGTTCTTTTTGCCAGGTTTGTAAAAGACGTTAGCATTGTGTTCATCAATGAACGCCTTCCAACGCTTAATCTTGGTATATGGGTTTCTTTCCGAAACCGCGTATGCAAGTGGTTGGTGGTCGGTATAAATATTTATGACTTTTGCACCGTATAGGTAGTGGCGAAGTTTCCCTAAGGCCCAGACAATTGCAAGTAACTCTCGCTCGTTTGTCGCGTAGTTGACCTCTCTGTCTTTTAGTGTTCTTGAGATCATTGTTATCGGACGACCGTTTTAAGAGAGAACTGCCCCTATACCATGACTTGAGGCGTCTGTCATTAAATCAAATGGCGCCTTAAAGTCAGGGTAAAGTAACATGACGTCTTCTGACGCCAAAATGTTTCTTAACTTCTCCAAGGAATGCCTTTGTACTTCGTTTAGTTCGATCGGAATTTTTCTAACGGAGCCATTTTCTCCTTTTAAAATATCGGACAACGGCCTTGCTATGGACGCAAAGTCTTTTACAAAACATCTGTAGTAGCTGGCGAGTCCCAAAAAACGCCTTACCGCGAACAGATTACTAGGCTCTTCGTACTCTTGTATGGCTTTTACTTTTTCGGGGTCAGTTCTAGCACCCTCCCCCGTGACGACAAATCCGAGATACTCCACGCTTTTTTTGAAAAACTGGGTTTTCTCTCGGGCCACTCTCATGTTGGCATCTATCAGATTCGTCAAAACCGCATCAACGTGTTTGACATGGTCATTTTCGTTTTCCGAGAAGACAATTACGTCATCTACGTAAACGTAACAGCATTTGCCTATGTACTCTCTGAGAACGTCGTCTATGGCGCGCTGGAAAATGCTGCCAGCATTTTTTAACCCAAAAGGAAGTCGACAGAATTCATACTTCCCTCCGTTAACAGAAAATGAGATTTTTTCACGGTCCTTTTCTGCCAAGACTATCTGGTGGTAACCAGATTTCAAGTCAAACGTGGTGAAATATTTTGCCTTGCCCAGATTTGCTAAAATCATGGATATGTCTGGCATTGGGTACTTGTCAGCTATTGTTACTTCGTTAAGTTTTCTAAAGTCCACAACTAACCTTTTCTTTTTTTCCCCGAGCTCATTCACGCCTTTTTTATCTACCACCCACAACGGGTTTTTGTAAGGTGACTTTGATTTTCTGATAATGTTGTCTTTAAGGAGTTGTTCCATCTCCTTGGCAACAAAGTCTGCTACACCCATAGGATATGGGTACCACTTGGTATAAATAGGTGACTCATTGGTTCTTCTAATTGTGGCAACAACGGCTGTATTGTAAGGTAGCGCCTCGTTTGGGTTTGCAAAAACCTTGGCCTTGTCAGTTAGAACTTTTTCAAATTTAGATTTGATATTGGCGGGTATCTCTAATTATTTTATTTTTGTAAAATTAACATCTTTGCACTCATGGTAAGAAATTTTTTTTGAGCCAGTGCTGAGTTTGATCTCGCCATTTTTTAAGTCAAGTGTTGCCTGTACCTGTGTTAAAAGGTCAAGGCCGATTATCCCGTCAAATGTGGATAAGTTTGTTAGGAGGAAAAATGGGGCTGTTACCCCAAATATGTGTAAAAAAAACTTTTTCTCGGACTATAGTAGACCCATGAATGGAATGGATGGTAAATGGTTTTTGAGTGGGAACTGCCTCTTTTAATTCTTTACAAGGTTTAATGTAATTTTGGAAGCCCCAGTGTCTATTAAGAATTTAAAAGTTTTCCTCGCTACTGCTTTTTGTATAAAAGGCAGCAGCGACTTTCCCCTAAAAAATTGACGTAGTCAGTATCGCTGTCTTGTTCGTCGGCTGCTTCAGCGGTTGCGGAGGAGGCAGCTTTGTCGTATGCGGTGGTGGGCTCGTCATCTTGTAACAAATGATTCACCCTTTGTCGTCTTTGACCTGTCATTCGTTCGGAGTTATTGCCCCTTTTTTGAGCTTGACCGCCCCTTGCGGCCCCTTGATCCTTTTGGAATGAGGTCGGCTGTCTAAATTTAGAGGAGGTGTCGACCACCATGGGCTCCGGCCCCAGGTTGCTAGCAGGGGTTTGCTGGGCACCCTTTTGTCCGCCCTGCCTTGCGTAGGCTGGACTTTTGGTATAGCCAGGGGCGGCTGCTGTACCCCTTTTTCCCTGCTGTCTGGCTGACCTAGCTTGAGGCTTTTGGTCCTGCTTGTTGGCCTTGTTGGTCCTCCAAGAACTTTGCAAAGTTTGCCGCAAAGGCATACCTATCGTGGTTCGATTCCACTTCCATTGCCATCGCTAAGGCTGAAGGTAGATCAGGTGGCTTCGAAGAATATAGTACATCTGTCAAGTAACCTACTTATAATAGCGTCAAGATTTGGTATTAAATTGGGAAAGGACCGAGTTTGCCCGTTCCCTTATCTTGCTTCTGATTATAAGTACCGCTTGGTAGTGTCTGGTACTGCCGTCAAAGGGTCTAAAGAGGCTGTAAGCAGACTGAGCCGCCTGACGCCACGACACGTATGTCTCTGGCGTGCCCGTAAACTCTTGAAGGCATTTAACTGCGTCTAGCAGTTCATCACACACTATCCCTGGGACCACTTTTACATCCTCATATATTTTTATTTCTGGAGCGGTTAATTGTGTGGCACTAATTTTGTTCGTCAGATCGTCTAACTGCTTTCTGAATTCCTGTCGCATAGCTTCATTGGCCCGCTCATTTTGGGCGCATTGTGCCGATTACGCGGCGTTCACTGAGGCCTGTATTATGGCCGAAATCTGTTCGCTGCTCATGTTCATTGGGGTTGTTTCGCTAGACAACTCAAATTTTGCGTACACCTATTATAAGCTCTTCTAGCTCACTGTCAGAATCAAAAATATACCACTTGACGACGGGGCCGTCACTCATAGGCAGATATTAATACAAAACACAATTAACGAACAGAAGGATTTATTTCGCACAAATAAGTATGTGATTATAAAAGAAAATAGTTTGTTTAAAATTTCTTAAAGGGGATTTATTTTGCACAATCAAGAATGTGCCTATGAAAGATGACAAATCGTAAAAAATTTTCTAAAAGGATTTATTTTTCACTTATCTTCTTATATGGTTTTGGCTTTACTCATCCGTGCGCTTGTTACACTTTACACGAAAACAAAGATTTATTTTTTTTTTGTTGGCCGATCAGCCCACTTAAATTTTTTATTAAATACTATTATTTAGTAGTAATATCGTAGGTGTTAGAGCCGTTGGGTGCCAATTATCGTGTTCCGTTGGAGTTATGATTATTGAATCGATGTTACTCGCGACCCGGATTAAAACACGGCAGTTTGAGATTAGCTCGTTTTATTGGCACGTCTTGCCTTGATAAAGTTGCTTAAGATCTGATTTACAATTATACATTTTTGTTAAAATAAACCCTAACTTGACGGCAGAATAGCTGGCAGAGCGGTTGGCAGCGCGGCCGACGAGCGGTTGGCAGAACGACGGACGAAGCGACTGGACTGCTGTTGTTGTGGTCGCCCGAAAATGCTGATCTTGCGGCATGTGCAAGGCATCCTATTTCGTTCGCCAGACTGTGGGAACAGACCATTGTTTATGCAATGCTACAACTATGTAGCAATGAAAACATAACGGCGGATGTGAGCCGCGTGATCGGTGGATGTGTTTACGCTGCAAATATGTAGCGATGTAAACAGGCGTCGGCCGGGTGCCCATGGTTACTAGTTAACTTGCATGCGCAGAGCGGAAACATGCACCAATTAGAAGAGCTTCGATTTGACAGATCGAGCTTTTCTTTGCATCAGGGGTGCATGTGCAGCAGCTGTACATGTGCACTGACATAAGAGCTTTTAAGCCTAGCGACTTGCTCTGTTACTAATACAGAAGCTTTACCCTACTGATGCTGATAAAGAGGCTTTGCGCTGCATTTGTCACAGTCCCGTCTGTATAAAAGTGTCTCCTCAAAAATACTTAATTGAACTCGCAGCGCCATCAAGTGTCTAGTATAATGTACGGAGATACGTTTTTGCTTATCGATTAATGGGCAAAAGATTGCACAAGAGTGCGCATTAAGTTATGTAATTAAAACTAATTGTAGGCTAGTGAATCTTTATATTTTTACTGTGGAAGTCATTTTCAATTTTAAAAGGTGGGGGTCGGATTGGGTGGGCATGGCCTAAAAATTGTTTATACAGATCGTTATGATATGTCACTAGCTAAACTAAAACCAATTTTAGCGACTCTAGCAAAAAAAAAAAGACTGTGGAATTAATGCATATTTTCTATTTTTCTGTCACCATCTATCTTCCTAACAAGCTTGGTGGCTCTATCTCCAAATATGTGAAAGACACACGCATTTACGTTTAAAGACGGTGGGGCTGGGGGGCGTCAGGTGTGGGCGTGGCATCCAAAATTTTTTGCATTTTATTGGAGAACGTCTTTACCTATCTTAACATCAAATTTGGTGGTTCTAGCTTAAAAACTGTAAAAGCTATGAGCGTTTGTTCAAGCATGAACATAATATTCTTAAATACAAAAATATATACATGTATGCAATAAGAGTGAGAACATCTGTTGTGCGCACCAGCAGGTTGCAGTTAGGCTAACTGATAAACAGCGACACAAGAAAGCTGAACTACCTGAAATCTTGCCTCAAAGGAGAAGCTAAAATGATCGTCGGACATTTACTAATGGGATTAGCAGCTAGCTACAATGCAGCGTGGGAGCTAATTTGCAATCGCTACGAGAATACGCGCAAAATATTTGCTAACTGCGTAAACCAGCTGCTGGACTTGGAACTGCTGAAAAACAATGATGAAGACAGTATCCGCAAGTTCTTGGACACAGCGACTGAGTGCATCTACATCATTAAAGAAAAAGGTAAAATTTCTAATGATGATGATGTTTTATTCGCTCAAATTCTGCTGCGACAATTTTTCACAGAAGCCCTTCAACTGTACGAGCAACATATTAAGAAGGCTAGGGAAATTCAGTCTTTGCCCGATGTGCTGGAGTTTATTGAGCAACTATATAACACAATAGACTCAGTACAAAAACATGCCATTAAGACAGAAACCAAGAAAACGAGCAATAAAAGATGCCGTTATTGCCAACTGGATGGCCATGATATAACGAGATGCCAGGAGTTTGGAGAAGAGCCTGTTAAAAATCGCAAGCAGTTTGTATTTAACAACTCATTATGCTTTAAATGTTTGGGAGCTCATTGCATCAAAGATTGCAACAAGGATTGGACCTGCAATCGATGCTATAAAGCACACAACAATTTACTTCATTAGGATGCAAATCAAAAGGAGACCGTCATCAGCAATTACCTTAAACTAACAAAGGGGCAAAATACATTGCTAGCCACTGCGCTTATCCGGATCAAAAATAAATCTGAAAACTTTGAGCAACTAAGAGCCCTAAGAGATGGAGGCTCTCAAAGAACAATGATTTCTGAAGAAGCAGCTCAAAAACTTAAACTTCAGCTAGTAAGAAGTAATGTTGAAGTTCAAGGAATTTCTCAAAAGGTTGAATCTTCAAGAAGTAGCGTTTGCTTAACAATTAAGCCAAGGATGAAAAGCGAATTCATTACCACAGCGGAGGCAATTGTTATGCCAAAACTTCAGAAAGCTCTGCCGAGCAAGAAAATTTACATGGATGTCAATAAGAATTGGATGGGCTGCGAGCTAGCAGACCCATATTTCAACGAGCCCAGTCGAATAGATGTCATCATTGGCGTTGATCTGCTCCCGAAAGTTATGTTGGGGAAGGTTAAAAAGATCAAGAAAACTCTAGGACAAGAGACGGAACTGGGATGGATAATTTCCGGCAAAATATCGAAATACAAAGTTATCAGCGCAACTACAACGGTTTGCCAGGATACACACAAAGGATTTTCGAAACCGGAAAAACATGAGGCTGGCGCGGAGAAGCTGCTGAAACGTCATCAGAAGCGCAAGTGCAAGATTGTTGGGAGCGAGAACGGATTCCAGGTGACCGCTGAATACGGCAATGACAAATCCCTGCAACAAAACGATGGTATGGATTGGCAAGAAACTGAAGTTCACAACTGACGACATCAGATATAAGGATCCGATAAATCTGAATAGCCATCTGCAGAAGTACCACCACTTTGAACGCGAGCTTAACTCTGCAAGATCGCGCATTGACGACATCATCAAAGAAGGCAGTGAGTTGATCGAGAGGAAGCACTATGCTGCAGATCAAATTAACACACGCTTGCTAAGGATCGTGATGACGTGGCAGACGCTGATGCAGGCTTCAACAATTAAAAGGCTTAAGCTGAACGAGGCTTGGCAGCAGCAGCAGGCGAAGCAGTTGTCCCAGGCAAAGCAGTACTTTGATAACATGAACAAACGGTGCCTCAAAAGAAGACAAGTACCGACGAACAGGCAGCAATTGGTGACTGTCAAAACATCTGGCCCCCCGCAGAATGTTCAAGCATGAACATAATATTCTTAAATACAAAAATATATACAATAAGAGTGTGAACATCTGTTGTGCGCACTAGCAGGTAGCAGTTAGGCTAACTGATAATTTAGGCACATGTTTGTAATCTTAAAATAGCCAGATGCACGCTGAACATTGCAAACTCAGCGATAGGATAAGAATATGTTAAGACCAACGCTGAGACTTACAAACTCAGCGATAGATAAGCTAGAGTTAAGGGTTGATTTTACGCATGAGCCTGGGTATAAAAACCTTGACTCAGAAGAATAAAAACTAGTACAAATTCACAACACCAACCGTGATATACTAAACAGCGTTTCCAATTTCAAATAGCAGAATGGCCGGAGACGGAAGGAGTGGGCGTGGCATCCAAATTTTTGATGCAGATCTTTGGTAGATGTAACCATCTACCTTCTTACCGACTTTGGTGACTCCAGTTTAAAAAAAATGTGGAAGATACACACATTCTCGTTTTAAAAGAGCGGGGACTTAGGGGTTGCAGATGTGGGCGTGGCATCCAATCTTTTGATGCAGTTGTTTGAGGGAAGTTACAAGCTATCTTTCCACCAATTTTGGTAGCTCTATCTGTTAAAATGTGGGGTATATGCGTGTTTTATCGACTTAGACATTGAGGTGTATCGACTTGTTATCGATTTCCCAGCTCTCAGTGGGGAATATTTGCAACGTTTCAGGTCTCTAGCTTTAAGGGTGTCGGAGAAACGCGGGTTCATACGGACAGGCGGACAGACACCATGACGGACAAAACCAACATACTCTGATAACTACAGGTAACCCTCCTACAACGCGGTTTTCTATAAAGCGTTTTCGCTCCAACGCGGGTCCCAAAATGCGCTAATTTTCTTACAACGCGCCTCCTCATCACGATTTTTACTAATGAAATTATTCCCCTGAGTATAATTGAACGCCGACGACAATTTTTGGGTGGCGTCGTTATTGTTTGCTTATTTGTTATTTCCCGCGGCTCTTTTGAACTAGAACGAGCCAAACGTCCAAGACAAATTATTATAAGTGATGAGGAGACTTAGAAAATTATGGTAATAATTTCGTTTTATTTTATTATTTCTTTCAACTTGAATATGTTACGCAAAACAGGAATTTTATTTATGTTTTGTTTAGTTTTGGTGAAATACATGATTTTTGTATGGAGTTCATATCTCCTACAACGCGATTTCTTACAATGCGGCAATTCTTAGGAACCGTACCCCCGCGTTGTAGGAGGGTTACTTGTATTATCAAAGACTCATTTCTTTGACGCGAAAACGCCGCCAGAAAGTATGCCGCGTTTCACGGCCACCTGTAATGCGAGTCGCACCCTAAAAGTATGCTGCACAACATGTTTGATACATAACATGTTGCGTTCCACATCCACAGCGATTGTGGAACGCCGGCAACAGCTTTAACAGCCGCTCTGTAAAGGTAACATTTACAGATCCAGTTAACGGTAACAATGCAAAAGTTTAGCCTTTAGAAATTAATTCTATACGTAGCTAAAAAGAAAAATGCAAATTAGAGCATACTTTTTTGTTTTGCATTTGAAATCTTTATTTATTTTTATTTTTATTTTATTTTTCGTTTTTGTGTTGAACTTCTCATTAAATTAATTATAGCTAAAAACTTTTATGTGAGTTTAGTTGTTTTTCTACGTGTGTGTGTGTGTGTGTGTGTGTGTGTGTGTGTGTGTGTGTGTGTGTGTGTGTGTGTGTGTGTGTGTGTGTGTGTGTGTGTGTGTGTGTGTGTGTGTGTGTGTGTGTGTGTGTGTGTGTGTGTGTGTGTGTGTGTGTGTGTGTGTGTGTGTGTGTGTGTGTGTGTGTGCGTGTGTGTGTTAGTAATAGTTAATATGCTTAACGTTACTTAAATTAAACATCAATAATCATAGTTAATGACAATATTCCTTGAAACGTTTTGTTTAAGAGCGTTGCTTCCTTTTTTCAGTTGTTTAATGCATATTTTTAAGTTGTTGCAAGTGATTTGGAGTGTTTGTTTGAGGGATATAAGTGTAATTTATTTTTTGTTTCAAGACGGTTGTTTCCATTTTGCTTTCTCTGCTAAGGTCTGGCGGGACTTTAGTGCACTTCGCTGTCTTTGCGCTCTCTTGTGGTTTATAGTTTTATACAATATCACATTTTAAGCTTTTTTGACGTAAAAAAAAATTAAACAATACATATATGTATGTATATATATTCATATTTATATTAAAGTAAGCTGCAATGACAAATCATACAAACAGCAAAAGATGAAAACATTTGATAATTTGTTATTATATTTATAGCATAGCAAAATGAGCTCACAAAACTTTAAACGCAAGCAGCTGTCGAATTGTATCTAAAAATCAATTTGACTGTATGTCCTACGTGAAAGTGTGCGTCGATATACGCGTGTTTGTGTGTTGCATTTTATTTTATTTTTGTTGTTTGCTAAGTGTGGTATCTTTTTGTAATTGTTATGGTTTTTTATACCCCGAACCCATATAATTGGTAAAAGGCATCAAAAAAAGCATCTCCGACCCTATAAAGTTAATATATTCTTGATCAGCATCAACAGCCGAGTCGATATAGCCATGTCCGTCTGCCGTCATTCTGTATGTATGAACGCGTGGATTTTCGATCTCTTTCCGTTTCCGATAAACACATGTGATCGATAACATTAAAATTGAATATCGGAAATATGAAACACGTTTTAATAACTTGATCCAAAATAATGAAAATCTGTGAAAATTTCATCGCAATTGGTTGAGAAACACCTGAGATATCGAAGATTGAAGTTTAGTCACAGATGCATACAGACAATGACTGTACGCGTTAAGTATGGGGTTCGGGGTATCTCCTGGTCGGAAACTCTCGACTAGAGCCTTCTTAATTGTTTTTTCATATTCTTTCGTTATTTTCTTCCTTTTTTTTGTTTTTGTTAAAAATTCTGGTATTTGAATAGTTACGTTTTCTTTTTTGGTTTTTTTTTTGGTTTTTTATTAATAATATTAAATCGAATATTTTATACATTTTATTTCGATTTCATCTTGTCTTTTTATACTTTGATACCGAAGGTCTCATAGTATATTGGTTTTGTGTCCGTCATGGTGTCTGTCCGTCCGTCTGTCCGTCTGTATGAACGCAACTTTTTTCGACACCCGTAAAGCTAGAGACTTGAAACTTCGCAATTATGTTTGTCTATAGCCGGGTCAGATACAGTGTCAAGATTGGGTTGCCACGCATACTAGGAGGCTGGGAAATCGATAAAATCGATAACTGAAAACCGATAAAATCATATATTTCTCACATTCCTGCAGCTAAAGTTACCAAATTTTGGACGAAGATAGGTAGTCACATCCCTGAAAAAACTGCATACAAATTTTGGATGCCACGCCCACTCCTTCCGCCCCTATCCTCCCTGCTCCTTCAAATTGGAAACGCCTTTAGTTTTCACAGTTTTTGGGCTAGAGCCTCCAAATTTGGTGTCAAGATAGGTAATGACGTTCCCCAAAAGACTGCATCAAAATTTTGGATGCCACGCCCACTCCTTCCGCCCCCATCCTTACTGCGCCTTAAAAATTGGAAACGCCAATAGTTTTCAAAGTTTTTGGGCTAGAGCCACCAAATTTTGTGCCAAGATAGGTAATGACGTTCCCCATAAAACTGCCTCAAAATTTTGGATGCCAAGCCCACTGCTTCCGCCCCCATCCTCCCTGCTCCATGAAATTGGAAACGCCTATAGTTCTTACATCTTTTGGGATAGAGCCACACAATTTTGTGTCAATATAGGTGATGAAGCTATCCGATAAACTGCATCAAAATTTTGGATGCCACGCACACTCCTTCCGCCCCCATCCTTACTGATACAGTAATTGGAAACGCCTATAGCTTTCACAGTTTTTGGGTTAGAGCCACCAAATTTTGTGTTAAGATAGGTAACTAAGATATCCCAAAAACTGCATTAAATTTTGGATGCCACGCCCACACCTTCCGCCCCCCACCCCCCGCCGTTGTTAAAACGGTTATGCGTGTATCTTCCACATTCCACACCCACCTCTGTGCCTACCATTTAAATTTGGATGTTAAGTTATCTTCCACAGTTTTTGAGCTAAATTCACCAAATTTGGTAACATGATAGCTGGCGATGTTTACCACCCGGCCCACTCCTTTGCAAGCAGACTCCTTACCATCCATTCTTTTACTGGTATCAAAGTATTCCCCAGTCGGTTGCGTCCGACTGCAACGTTTTCACATGCTTATTTTATTATTTTCTTATGTTTTTGCTTTTATTCTTTACTTATGTATACACTTAAAACTCTTTAAAGTGCTGTTGTGTGCGTGTGAGTGTGTGTGTGTGTGCGTGCATGTGGGGAGGTGTGTGTAGGGTGCTATAAGTGTGCAAAGCCTTCTGATAGAAAAGAATAATGATATTGCAAAACTCTTGTCACACACTCTTTTGCTTTGCTCTTTGTATTGTATACCTTATCTTCCACTCTCTCTATCCTTCTCTCTGTATTTCTCTGTCCGATGTATGTGTCCCTTCAGAATTGTATTTTGCTTTTGCATTGCCACAATTTAATAAATATTCTTACATGCATAGTATGTTTAAGCTTGTTTCAATTTTGCTTTATCTTTATCTTTGTTTTTTTTCTTTGCATCGAATTGAATGACCTTTTGTATAGCATGCTTCTATGCTCAAGGGCAAAAACAGTAATTAATTTAAATGGTTTTTTTTTTTTTTTGTGATATTGCGGCGAAAGCAAATTAACAAACACTTGCAGTTTTCAATTTGCGTTCAGTATTACTTTAACATCAAGAAGCTTATCAATTTTTCATATCATTATTTTACATAATATTTTTAAAATTGTATTTTTTCTTCTTGTAGTCTTTTTGTATGTTGCGTCCTTAAGTAAAGTTAGTTGCACCACATGTATGGAAATCTGGGGGTGGGGTGGGGTGGGGTGGAGTATAGAAATGCACTATTCACGTTTACAATAATGAGAGCTTTACAACGTTTTATAGTTTATATATGTATATAAATGTACATATATGTATGCATGCATTTTTATTTGTAAGACACATTTTTCAATAAGTAAGTGGAGAACTCGCCCAATTGTCAGTCTGACTGCTTGGCTGTTGGTCTGTCTTTCTCTGTCAAATAACACAACTACATCCACAAAAAGTATATGGACAAATATGTACACATGTATGTGCGAGTATGTAGTTTATGTATGTAGTTTATGTGTAAAGTGTGTAGATTTGTATTATTATCTATCTGTTTATATGGTATAAGTAGTTGCTCTTGTTTGCACTTTACTCGAATGCAAGTTGACAGCCATCGACAAATACTAATAATTTGCGTTACTTTCATTACTCTTCTCCCCGTTCCTTTCTTTCTCTATATGCGTTTAGCTGCTTTTTTTCTTGTGTTTTTTGTGCGTCAATTAAATTGTCAACGTATCATATTTATATACATTTGTTACACACTCAGAGCTTAAGTTTTTCTAAGTACTCTATGTATGCATATAATAATAGTTCTTACATTAAAAAAAGCCTTTTAATGTAGGTTTATATTTTTGTAATTTTATTAGTAAAATGTGTCTATATATATATATATTATATATTTATGACGCACAAAAAACATATATATATATTATATATATATATATATATATATATATATATATATATATTAACAAGTATTGCTAGTTTATAAATGAAAAAAAAAAAAATTTCGTACGTTTATATAGTATATTATATATATTTATATTAAGGTTTATAAATTTGTATGCGTATATTGATAATGTTTGTCATATTTATTAATATTATTTTACTTTTTTTCTCTCTGATGGTTTTTTATTTTTCAAATAAATGCGCTTTCTTAAAACAAATTATTTACCAGGCCAGGCCAGGCTAGTTGTACATATTCTAGTATAAAAAAAAAAAAAAACAACAACTCTTAATTCTTTTATTAGACTGACCCAAAAAAAAGAGTTAATTTCACATATTTTGTATACAGTAAATGTACATGAATAAATATTTTGTGTGTGTGTGTGTGTGTGTGTGTATAGTACTATATATCTAAATATATTTTTGTATTTAGCAGTAATTATTGTATAGACAGACATTTGCCCAACATTTCTAGTGTGCGCCAGTTAAGCCAGATATCATTGATTAATACATATATTTTAAATATATATATTTAACATTATGCTCTGTGCTCTTAGGGATTGCTCAAAGTTTTGCATAAACATCTATATATGTAGGTATACACATTTTAAATGTGGATCGTATTATTACACTTACATATTAAATGCTATATGTAGTTTAACACATAGGCTAATATAAACATATATATATATTCAACACTCAAATCGTTTTAGTTTAATCGTTGTATGTATATATTCTATGTTTGGACACCTTCTTGATATCTTTTAATTTTTGTTTCTTTTGTGTTTGTTTTGTATATTTTGTAAGAACCAATGCTTAAAAAAAGATAAAGAAACTACTACTAATAGGTAAGTATACAAATATTAAAAATTATTCCGTATCCTTCTCTATTTCTGTTTTCATCTCTATCTCCGTGCCAATGTCTGGTATCTCGTTATCGTCCTCCTCAATGTGGTATAACACTTTGCAGTCGTTTGTCTGTTGTTGTTGTTGTCGCTTTAATGGCATCCAATTCGTGATCCGCACTTACAACATGTCCGCAAAGGAACCGTAATGCTCACTAAAAATCGGACGGCAGCATTCCTCAACGGCATTATATTTATAGTGGCGACTGCGGCCAGTGTGTCCGTAGCGATGCCTTTCTTGTTGCTTTTGCTGTTTGCTACAAATGTTGTTGCTGCTGCTGATGCAACTAGTATTGCTGCTGCTGCTGGTGCTGTGCTTCAATGTTGGTTGGAGGTGCTGTTGGTATCGCTGATGTGTGTGCGAATACGAATACGAGGGCGGATGTGGCTGATAATAGTGGATGGCATGGCATGAGGCAGTCTTTGAATTGTACTCCTTCAAAGAGACACAGAGAAACCATTGAAATTATTAATTAAACTTTTAAATCAAGTCAAATAGAATTATCTCATATTTAAACCAGTGAAAACATTGCAGTCGCACAGTGGGAGAAACAATAGATTTAGCGGCGATTTATTAATAATATCAATATAATATAATAATAATCAAAATTAATATATAAATAATTTTTGTTTTATTGTATAAAACTTCTCTACTTGATATCTGCCGGTTTCTCCCTAATTTATGGCATTTCTATAAAACAACTGAAATAATGTTTGCTCGCCCACTTAAGTATATTAACCTGTTGCAAAAATATCTATTTTTGATAAAAGCTTTAAATTGTTTTATAAAAGAAAAAAAATTTAAAATATTTTTTTTTCATTTAAACATTTTATTTATACAGTTTTTATTTTCCGAATTAAATATCTTCTCGCTTTCTGATGAGGTTTAATCTGAAAAATCGTCCTCTATCCCTTTATTTCAAATAAGACTGATAATGTCTTTATCAATCAATTCATCCTTTTTGGTTTAGGAAACTGAACATTTTGACAGCATTGCAATAAACGGGTCCGATGAATATAAAGTGTATAAAGTGAATATAAAGTGCATGAGCCAAGTCTTCCATCGTGTTGATACCCAAATTTTTTTTTAATTTGTGGTTTAGCCAAAACAATTATAAAGCTTTGTTTCTGGCCTCGAGAGCTTCTTCCGACGTCATTCAACATGTTTTAAAATTTCTGCACAGTTGGAAAATCTTTGACATGTGCATTACATATTCTGATCACTGGGTGATCAATAAATTTTTGTAATGGTTCTTCGAATAAATGATCAGTAACTTGTAGACCACTTGGATAGCAAAGCTTTTTTGCAGACCGCAGAGCATCATACGTCGGATATATATTTACATTGTGCTTTTTGGTACCACTCTGCAAGTGCATATAAGATCTCTTCGTGTAACCACCATCAATATATAAGGCTAAGGCTTCTTCTGCTTGTGTATTTGATGGGTTGGTTATAGTTTACCCAAACAAAATAAAATCAGCTAATCAATCCAATGAGCAGATTTTATTTTTTTGGGTAAACTACTATCGGAGCTTAATAAAGATATCATCTTAGATGCACTTCGCTTTTTTCCTTACTATCTGCAAAACAAATTTCGGGTCGTCCAGCATTTGAGCTTAGATTAACCAATATAAGGTCATTATCTAAACATTCCTTATTGCTGATTTGAACATTTCAACACCAATTTTGTAGTACAATTTTTTATTTTTCAGAGCTGCAAGCCGATCCGAAACCGAACCCTGTGGAACCGGTTCTCTGCGGGAGAACATAAACAACGTATCGGAACCGCGAATCGAACCGGTTCCAATTTTATTTAAGGGTTCGGTCAAAAAAAAAAAAAAGGGTGTGCCAGCAATCAAAAGCAACTGAATTCCAACCTAAAACCCAAATCGAGCTGGTTTAAGGTATGCCAGAGCCCTGTTCGAGATGGTTTTAAAATCTCAACTAATTTGGCCGGAGACTTGATACTGAAAGTATCATGGTGTCTGTCCGTCCGTCCGTCTGTCCGTCTGTATGAACGCAACTTTTTTCGACACCCGTAAATCTAGAGACTTGAAACTTTGCAATTATGTTTGCCTATAGGCGAGACAGATAAAGTGTCAGGCGCCAGCAGTGGAATGAGTCATGTCCTCGAAGGAGTTGTCCAAAATAAAAATCCTTTCTTTGTGCTCACTTACTATTTGCATGGAATATTTTGTGGAAATTTCAGCCTTCTAGCCCTTTTTGTTTAGGCTGTGGCAATGTAGACAATCAGGACCACTGCAATGCATTGCAAGCCAATTGACAAGATTTTTTTTTTTTAACTTTTCTATTTATTTTTTGGCTGTATCCCTTAAGATAAAAAGAACAAGGAAATGACAAAAAGTTAACAAATCTTACAAACATTAATTATCTAACAGTTACTTTTTGAACTGATAGCTTGGAATTGCGTTCCTCCCTTTGTATGTTTTCGTTGCGAACGTACCACGGTGCCCCAGTGATAGTTCTCAGGATCATCGACTGGGCTCTTTGCACGATGTCGCTGTTACTGCTGCACGCGTTACCCCATAGCTGGCAGCCATACGTCCAGATTGGTTTCAAGACGGAGTTGTAGAGCAGAACCTTGTAGTCCAGACATAGCGGAGAGCGAGCGTTGATAAGCCAATGGAGGCTATTGGATTTGAGTTTAAGCAGTGTTCTCTTAGCTTCAATGTGCCTGCGCCATGTAAGTCTTCTGTCCAAGTGTACTCCCAGGTACGTTACTTCGTTTGCTTTCGGGAGTGGGGTGTTGTTAAGCGCGAGTGGTGGACAATCTTGCCTGTTTAGGGTGAAAGTTACATGCTTACATTTTTGTTCGTTTACCTTAATTCGCCAGTCGGATAGCCAGTTTTCTACGTTAACGATGTGACGAGCAAGTTGTGTTGTTGCTTGCAGTGGGCATCTGGAGGGGCTGAGAATAGCTGTATCGTCAGCAAAGGTTGATGTTATTAAACCTCTGCATGTAGGGATGTCCGATGTGTAGAGAACGTATAGTGTCGGCCCAAGAACGCTGCTCTGAGGAACGCCAGCTTCAATACGGTGTTCGTCGGATATTGCAGAGTTGCATCTCACTACAAACTTCCTGTCCTAGAGGTACGACTGTAACAATTTGTGTGTGTTGACTGGGAGCGTTGATTTGATCTTATACATCAGCCCCTCCAACCAGACTCTGTCGAACGCCTGAGACACAAAAATATTGCAGTACAGTATTCTCGATTTTCGAACGCGCCTCGTATTTCTGATGTTATGCGGTTGACCTGCTCAACAGTTCCGTGTTTTTCACGAAAGCCGAATTGATGTGATGGGATTATGTTATGGAGATTCAGGAATTAATTAATCCGAGTCAGCAAACATGCTGGTTGATAATTCTTGCGACTTAATTCGGGCGGAATACAATTGGCTCATTTTGAAGCCCAGAGTCGTTTATAACGGTCGGGGTGCGAACGCGTTTGTAGCAGGATTAGGTTGGAATACTTTTTGCAGATGATCCGCAAAAGTGTTGTCTCTGTCTTCATCGCTCCGGGCCCAGCCGCTTGCATGGTTTCTTAAAGGCATCACTGTTTCTGTCGGTGGACTTAGAGTTGGGTGAGCTTTCCACAGAGTTTTTAGTGCTAGATGTTGATAGTTGCTCAATATATCGGCGTTGGGCATATTCTTCTTCTCGCTTTAACGCTTTGGTGAGTTTACGTGTGGCTCTTCTTAGATTTTGCTTTGCTGACGGCGATTTTTGGGATTGCCAATGTCGTCGAAGGCGCCGCTTTTCATGAACGAGGTGTTCAATTTAAGAATTTGTTGTCATTTGGACGTGTACTGCATTTACTGGTGTTGGTGTTGAGATGCGAGCTGCTTCGACGAAGACTGACTCAAGTTTGTTTGCCATATATTCGATGTCAGCTTCCACATTCAGATGCGGATTTAGTTCAATGTGTGAACTTATATATTTTTTGACCTGAGCCAGTAAGTTTTGTGTGAAGTCCACTTACCGGGGCGATTTACAAACTCGGGGTGTCGTAGTAAGTGTATAAGAACAGGCGAGTGGTCGGATGAAAGATCCGAGAGGCTTTCGGCGCTCATCAGGAGGCGGGGAATATTTTTGGTAGCTGCAAAATCAATCAAGTCGGATAGTTTCTTGGGGTTTGTGGGCCAGTAAGTTGGTGTGCCAGGAGAGACGTGGCCGTATTCTTGGCAGTTCATGCATTGTACCGGCCGTTGCGTTTATGTAACTCTTCAACGGTGATTCTGCGGTGCAATAGAAACTGAAGCTTTTACAATATTTTAGTTGGTACGTGTAAAAGTTTTGTTTGCTTTCATTTAGGTACTTTGACAAAACTCTAAAGTTGCCTTCGGTCATTGTCTACACTTTAATCTCCTGGATGTTAGCCCTCTTAATGGGAATGATATGGAAATTATCTTGATCAATAAGCTCTACAACTTTGTTTACAAAAGCACTGGAGCTTTCTCTCGTATGAATATTAGTGGTGGCTTTGGCCTTTTTTTTGTCATCTCCAACTGATTCTGGGGTCAGGTCGTCAGCATTATCTGATAAGATTTTAGATCTGTTGGTGTTGTTAGGTCTTTCGCTGAGTTACCACGAGAGATTTTCGATTTGTTTGTCGAGTTTTGGGGGCTTAACGCTCGATCTGTATGTAGCGATCCATACCTGTATGTATAGCCGGCTTTACATTTGCGTTGGCTGCGGAATGTTTTGCTGACGGCGCATCAGTCTTTGTGTTTGCAGAGCGGGCCGTCCGCACCAGTGCAGTTGTTTTTGCAGTAGCTGTTCGTTTGTTGGTCGCGTTTGGTGTAGTTGACCGCGCGCGGTCTGATTTCGTCGAGAATAGGGACGGGGAAGGGGAGCACAAACGTTCACTGTCGTGAGCTGAGAGCAACGCTTCGTTTGCTCGCTCGCTGTCAGGTTTTTGGGCGACATAGGCAAAGTACTTGTTGTTCCGTTGTATAGAGAGCCGTCGCGCGTCTTGCTCGCGCAATCGCTGAGAGCGAATGTCGTGCTGGCTCATTGTCTTGAGTGGGGTTAAGCTATTGTTTTGTTTTGATTTTAGTTTTTTGTATTTGAAAATAGTTAGATTGTGTGATCACCAAAATAACTTTTATATGTGAAGTTTTACTGCACAAAGCGTCTTTTCGCGTAAATTAATATTTTGTTGGTGTTTTAAGCACTTCACTCTTATGTTTATCAATTTGTAACCGGAGCACAAAGAAAACACGTCTGCTTGCGACGAATGCTTCGGCTGTCGTTCAAGATAAATAAAAAGTATTGCCTACTTTTTTCGGCAAAGTCATGATAAAATTGGTTGTTTGGTTGGGTATGCGCTTAAAGTGTTCTGCAAGGCGCTGGGGATTTTTGGACTAGTGAAAAATTTTGACAGGTCATAAATTGGCGCCACGGTGGACCAAGAGGAAGGAGTGGACCCACTCGGTAAGCCAACCCAACCCAAACCAATTCAGCCCGAACTGCAGCTTACCCCGTTCTCTGTTTGCTGCTGGTCGGGTGTAGAGTGGGCTGTGGGTATACGGATACGGTTGTCTGCATGGAATGCGCTCTTTGCCAAGCCCAAGCAAACATTAACACACACACACTCACACACTGTGATGGTTTTTGTTTTTTTCTGCTTGTTGTTTTGGTTGGTTGTTTGACTTGCGTCGCGGCTGTTGTTTATATTAAACAGCGAAACGAAATGAAACGAATTAAAATGAAAGGCAGTACAAATAATAGCCGTTGCACAAACATAGGTGTGAAATACCATCAACAACAACAACAACAATAACAAAAGCTTCTTACGTATGTACAATATACATACATTAGGGTGGGTCAAATTTTTTACACCATGGGCACTTTGCGATTCTCGTAATATGGGCCTTAACAAGTATTTTTGCCCAAAAAACCATACCTCTAAAATCATTTTCGGGCCAGCGAAAATTTTGATGAAATTATTTTCATGATAATTTCCATAATACTCAAAAATCTACCTACTTGCAATGAAATAAATAAGAAGACTTTTGAGTATAATGGAAAATATCATGAAAACAACTTCATCAGAATTTTCGCTGGCTCAAAAATGATTTTAGAGGTATGGTTTTTGGGCAAAAATACTTGTTATAGCCCATAATACCAGAATCGCGAAGTGCCCATGGAGATATTTTCGACCCCCTACAAATTGGCCCACCATAGCATACATATATTTACATACGGCAAACAGGTGACCAAACAGGGCACATAAGTTTAGTGACTAGCAAGTAATTATTGAGGCAAGAACACAATTTAACAGATATATTTAATTGTTAAATCATAATTTATCATAAAGCTAAACATTAATGTTAACTTTAATTTGCATTTAGTTAAATTGGTTTCTTAATCCTGCACATATTAATTAATACATACTTTGTGTCTTTAGATTAAATACTCTGATGATCGGAAGATGATTTTTTTCTAATACCCCGATTCTACTTGGCCTCATTTATCATAACAGCAAAGTCGGTGATGCAGGTCGTTCCACTATCAATCCAACTGAAACTGCGTAAAATTTTAACAGAAATCCGATTTAAAAGCCGCTGACAGCTGATTGACTTTTTGTTATACTCAATTTGGCACTGTTCATAACCAAATGTCGATAAGAAATTTGGTATTTTTGCTGGCTACATCGCTGTTAAGCTCGTCCGTGAACGAAAGATGAGCATTTTTGTTACAGCCAAAGTCCGTAAATAATTATCAACTGGGAGATGTCGAATTAGATTCACTACATAGGACTCTAATTCGAATAAATGCTACATTACCGAGTTCCAATCTCATCCGTGCATCCGGCTCTAGTGAAATCGGGGTATAATAGACTTTTGCATTTCGCCGGTACAGGAACAACCTGGATACTGCTAACAGGAATTTTACAAATACCATAATTTCGCCATATAAAGTGAGATTATTAGTATTAGCCCCCTCTCCTTGTACCACAATGGCGACTTTTCAAGTTAGCAGTAGGATAACGAAAAGGGTTCCTTATAGTCAATCATTTGTATAAATTCTCATTTATATGCCAGTTGTAGTTCTTGCTGTTTGTCGCTGCTGCACACACACAGAAAATAAGGCAAAATTTGTCGCGGACTGTTTTATTAGCCCAGAGGCTGCAACAAAATGGCCGCCAGTTGTGCGGCTGCAGCGGAAATGGAAACTGATTGTGCGGTTAACGTCGGCCAGCTTTCTACCCTTGCCACCCCCCCCATCACCCAGCCCCTTCACCACCTTGCACGTCCCTGTTGTTAGCGATTGTCAATGTTGCAAATCTCATCTCATTAAAAGCTCGCGCGATTTGCGCGCGTTTCGCATGCGGCTTTCCAATCAGTCGGCCGTTTGACATTTTGCCATCAAGCGTTGATTAAGCGAAGTTAGCTGTGGCTGTAACGGTACATCTGCCACTGCCGATTGTGTACCGCATCAAAACTTTTGTTTGTTTGCCAACAAAAAAAAAAAAACGGAGAAAAGGGGAAAAAACATATATACATACTTATGTATATATATAGTAAACCAAAAAAATATTTGTGACTTTGAGGTGCTTTTCCATGGGCCTGATTGATGTGCCAGATTGCAACCGAATGGCCGCCAAAGCCAAAGAGGTTTTACGGGAGGGAGGGGTGGTACATGTACACATGTATATATGTGTGGCTCTATTCTTTTGTTTTAAACTTTATCTTGCAGTTGTTGTTGCTGTCGTTTGCATTTAACAGTCTGCATTCTTTGCTTTCTTTTTGCAGCCATACACACATACACACACACCAGCTGCCCTATATAAAAAAAAAAGGTCAACTTGGGCCATAATTGATGTGTCTGCGTTGCGTTCCTCCTTTTGGACCTTCACGGCTAGACCATTTGGTTTCATTCGTTTCGATTCGGTTCAGTTTAAGCTTACTTGCTGTTGTTGTCGCCAGGTGGCGTTGCATTGTGATATTAATTGTTAAAGAGTTTAAAATATTTATTTAAATTAATTTTTTTAAATTAATTAATTTTAATTTTTTTTTATTTAAATGCGTTTTCAAATATCTTTTGTGTGTGGCTTTATTTCTCTGAACATATCTTATCTTAACTAGTTTATTTTCAAAGAATCTTTAATGATTTTAATGGTAAATTTACTTGCGAATATTGTTGCTTAAGCTCAAGCATAATTACACTGAACGCCATTAAAATACTTTACCGATCACACGCACACACACATACACACACTGTAATAAGTTGCTAAAAAAAAATACCATACGCACTATGTAAGTTTGGTATTTTTGTAGTGTTAAGATTTTAGTCATGTAAGAGCTGTGTATGAAGGCACACGCATATTCTGTCACAATTATCTTAAACAATAATATATATCTTTATGTTAAAAGTAATGACTTTTACATGGTGTCAGAAGTTAACTGGATTGTAAAAAAAAGAAAAAAAAAACAAAAACAAAACACAAACTGTGAACTGTGTGGATTTGCAGTCTCAGTTAAATAAAATAAAGTTAATGTACAAATTGCGTTGTATGTATCCATACATGCTTGTATACATGAATGTGTGAAGACGCATACATATGTATGTTGGCAGTACCAAATATCGATAAGCATAGCCAAATATTGCAAATATCGATGGATGAAGTAAAGTAGTAATTACAATATCGATTGTGGAGGGTACAACACGATCAACACTAATAGTAATATGCAATCATTGCAATAACTAAATAAAAAAAAAAAATTATTGGATTTAATCAACATGGATTCTTCGCGGGCCTCAATACGTGAACTGGATTATTTAAATATTGCGGAGGATTGGAAAAACTGGAAGCGTGACTTTGTAGTGTACATGATTGCAAATGGAAAAAGTACTAGTAATTGCTATGTTTTTATGGCTCATAGGAACCAAGGGAGCGAATATATATAATACTATATTCCCAAATGATGGATCTCAAGCATCTTTACTGGGGACAGTTGTCGCTCAACGAATAAAAAGAGAGGCAACTGAGACAACTGCAGCGGAAATGGAATCATATGTACAGTCGCAGAGGTCATTAAATGAGGTGCTGGAAAAGTTTGATCAACATTGTCTGCCGCAAAAGAATGTTACAATGGAATCATACAAGTTTAATAACATGATTCAGAAGGAGCACCAATCGTTTAATGAATTTCTTACGCAACTGCGCATGCAAATAGAGCGATGTGATTTTGTATGTGCATGTGGTTTGAAGTATGATGAAAGAATGATGCGTGACCGCATTGTTACTGGAGTGTTCGATAAGAATCTTCAACTAAAGCTACTGGATTGCAGTGACAAGACGCTAAATAATGTAATTCAAATTTGTAAGTCATTTGAGCTGGCAAGCGTCAACAAAGAAATTTTGGATTCAAAGAAGCAAAGTGTAATGGTCACTAGACAATGTAACAAGGCTGAGGCTGTGATGGCGATTAAAAAGCGTTTTTGCTATAACTGTGGAGAAGACTGGAATCGGGAACATATTTCAAAATGCCTAGCGAAGGATGTTGCTTGCAAATGTGGAAAAAAAGGTAATTTCCAAAAGATGTGTCGTCGCAAAGCTACCCGGGCTGGTGAAGTAAAACAGGATACTGACGAAAAATCAAAGAATATAAATAAATTGGGTAATGTAAAATCTAAGAATGGAATTGCAAGTATAATTAATAATTCATATTATAAAACTCATAGTTAAAATTATGTGATATACATACAGGCAAGGAACGAAAAGCTAAATTTATAGTAGTAGATGATAAATGTGAGCCAATACTGGGAAGAATAACTTGTGTGGACTGGGAACTAATTAAACGGATTGATATAAAGCTACTTGAATTGAGTGATAATGAATTTGTAAATGCTAACAGAGATGTATTTAAGGGAGTGGGAAGGTTTCCAGGACAGGTAAAAATCATTTTTACAGCCTGGTTCGAAGCCAGTAGTTCATTATAGAAAGAGGTTCCCACAATCCATTGTAGTTAAATTAAAGAAAAACCTTGAAGAAATGGTGATTGATGGAATTATTTCGCCTGTCGATTATTCAACGGATTAGGTTAATAATCTACAGATAGAAGAAAAACCAGATGGGGACATCCGTCTGTGTCTGAATCCTAAGCCGCTTAATAATTGCATTAGAAGAGAACATTTTCTTATTCCATCAATGAATGATTTCATGTCTGAGATTTGTAACAAGAAGGTATTTACAGTTCTTGATTGTACTAGTGGATTTTGGCAGTTGGAACTAGATGCTAAAAGCTCAGAATTGACGACATTTATGTCACCCTTTGGGAGGTACACATTTAATCGGCTCCCATTTGGATTAAATTTTTTCCCGGAAATTTTTCAAAGAAAAATGGTGTAATGTTTTGGGGATATTCCAGGTGTATTTATTTACTTTGATGATATTGGCATTTTTGGGGATATACCAGGTGTATTTATTTACTTTGATGATATTGGCATTGCAGCGATTAAAGAAAAGGAGCATGATGAAATATTAAGTAAGGTTCTACATCGTGCACGTGTAAATAATGTGAAATTCAATGCAAAGAAAATGCAGTATCGAAAATCTGAGGTGAAATTTAATGGTCCATAATTACAGGACAGTCAATAAAGCCAGCAGAAAAGTATAAGGAAGCAATTTTGAAATTGGGAACACCAGTAGATAAAAAGGGTGTGATGCGTTTACTGGGACTGTTTAAATTTGTGGGAAGGTTTATTGCAAATTTGTCCAAATTATCAGTGGAACTGCGTAGATTAACGGGAAAAGATGTACCATTTGAATGGCAAGAAAAACATGAAGCTGAATTAGGTTACTTATTAAAGCTGATAACATCCGATCCTATACTATGTACTTATGACCCGGGTAAGCCAGTTACAATTCAAACAGATGCATCAAAAGATGGACTAGGATCAGTGCTAGTACAAGAAGGGCATCCAGTTGCATTTATGTCAAGGACATTAAGCAAAAGTGAACAAAAGTGGGCACAGATTGAAAAGGAATTGTTAGCTGCTGTATTTGCGTGTCAACGTTACCATTATTTTATTTATGGAAGGGATTTTGTTGTAGAAAGTGATCATAAGCCATTGGAAACATTGATTAAAAGGGACATAGATAATGTGACTCCAAGATTACAAAGAATGTTTATGACTCTGTTAAAATATCCACAAATTAAAATAGTGTATAAGCCGGGGAAAAATATGTTCATTGCTGATTGTTTGTCAAGGGCACAGCTACCAGATATTACTGAAATAAAAGGAACGGCAGGTATTATTCATGCCCTTAGTAAGTCAGTTTGCATCTGTGAGGATAATAATGATCTTTATAAAAAATTAATCAGTGAGGATGAGGATTACAGTCGAATATGTAAATTTGTTGAAAATGGCTGGCCAGGATATCATCACTTGAATGACATAAGCAAGCATTTTTATAAATTGAAATCAGAACTGCATTTTTAAGATGGACTTCTGTTTGTAGATCATCGATTGGTAATTCCTAATAAGCTTCAAGGAAAAACGGCTAAGTGGCTTCATGATTCACATCTGGGGATTGAGAAAACTTTGGCAAGGGCAAGAAAACTATACTACTGGCCTAAAATGGGAAAACAATTGAAAGATTTGGTAGTAGAATGTACTATTTGTGAAAAGTTCAAAAGGAACAATCAAAGGGAGCCATTAGTACAGGAGGAAAGACTTATGTACCCATTTCACATTGCAGCAATGGACTTATTTGAATATGCAGGCTATGACTATGTATCAATCATTGATGCCTACTCCAATTATCTTATGGCATTTAAATTAAATAACAAGACGTCGAAGCAGATAATTGATGTTATTGTACAAGCATTTAATTTGCTTGGATTTCCATCAATTATAAAGTGTGATAATAGTCCATTCAATTCTGGTGAATTTCAAAGCTTTGCAAAAGAGTATAATATTCAGTTTCGCTATTCAAGCCTTAGGTACCCTCAAAGTAATGGATTGGCTGAAAAAGGGGTAGCTATAGCAAAAGGAATTTTAAAAAGGTGTTATGAAGGACAGGAGACAGGAAAATTCCAATATAGAATACTGGAATACAATACTTCACCAATAGCTAGTATGGGTGTAGCTCCTACAGAACTTTTCTTTGGCAGGCTGGTTAAGACCAAATTGCCTATTAAGCAGGAGTTACTAAAACGAAACAATATATTGGAGGAAAGTATTCAAGAAAAAATTAAGAAAAAAAAGAGAACAGCAGAAATATTACTATGATCGAAATGCAAAATTGTTACCAGTATTAAAAGTTGGGTATAGAGTCATTTTTAAAAAAAAATGGAAAAGAATGGTATAATGGAGAAATTGTTAAAATTGTTAACGATCGTTCATATATATAATAAAAGACTCATGTGAAAAATATTATAGGCGAAATCGCTGATTCGTTGCAAAGAAAATAAGTAATTCACATGACAGTTACCAAGTTGTTGATAAAAATATTAAAATAAGTGATGAAAATAATTTGCCTGAAATTCAAGTAGTTAATCCATTAGATCAGATTATTATTCCAGTGGAAAATTTAACTGATAACAATTCATTGGAAATTGATGAACAAGTAAGTGATTCAGAGTTGGATTATGAAACAGCAGATAGTAATGAGTCTAATTTAAGTTTTGAAAATTATTAATTAAAGGCAAATAGCACAGAGAATGACGTGCAAAATTATAGAACTAGAAGTGGACGTAGAGTAAAGTCTCCTGAAAGAAATGGTTGGACTTAATATAAGATTATATAAATAAGTCACTTAGAAGTAAAAAAAAAAATAAAAATAAAATAAATAAAGAAAAATAAAGCGTGTAATAAGTTGCTAAAAAATACCATACGCACTATGTAAGTTTGGTATTTTTGTAGTGTTAAGATTTTAGTCATGTAAGAGCTGTGTATGAAGGCACACGCATATTCTGTCACAATTATCTAAAACAATAATATATATCTTTATGTTAAAAGTAATGACTTTTACACACACACACACCATCCTCGTTCAAGTCGACTTTGCTGCCGATAATTTAATGGTCTGCCATTTAATCTGCATTGAATTTATTATCTCGGGAAAAAATTAATCTTGATATGTGGGCCGCTTATGGCGACGCAGCGCTGAAAAAAATAACTGAAAAGCTGTGACGAGCACGCAACCCCCACTCAACCAACCACCCATACATTCACCCACCAGCCCACTCTCTCTTTCTACTCTTTCTTTCTTCACCAACACATACATACATACACACATGTATGTATATCTCATACAAATTTACAAATGCTAGCAGCGCATCTGTTCTCCAAGTGTCTCTCTAAATCTTTAAAGAATTATTTACTACTACTACAGCTCAGATTTTCCTGCGCCCGCTGATGGCGCAGTTTGGAAAACCACAACAACAACAACAGCAACAACAACACTAACAATATGAGCAAACGGTGGGTGATTTGTAGAGAACCCCCAAAAGAAACGACGCAGTTCCAATCCAAGGCTGACAATTTCACGCCAACAGCAGCAGCAACCACCACGAGCTTGGTGAGCCATAGTTGAGCCACCCTCGCGTTACTGCTGTTCTACTCCCCACCCACACCCACACCGACACCCGGCACCATTCCAATACGCCGATTCCCTGCCTTGCTCAAACCAGTTCCCATTCCGGCTTTTGGGCTATTGGCAAACTGCCAGCGCACACTGGTAACAAACCCCAATGTCTCGAGAATTGAGAATTGTATAAAGGATGTTAAGACTTTAAAAACGCATGTCATTTAAGATCATGAAAAATATATCTCTATAAGCAAGTACCCGGCGTGCTTCGCTGCGCCGCCAGTTTTTATAGCTCCAGTACAAGACTTCGAAAAAAAAATTACATATAGTAGGTGTAGTGGTACAAAATAAAAACAAGTAAAAACGTTGCAGTCGGACGCAACCGCCTGCGGAATACTTTGATACCAGTAAAAGAACGGTTGATAAGGGGGAATGCAGGGGCGAAGGGAGTGGGCCATGTGGTAAACATCGCCAGCTATCATGTTACCAAATTTGGTGACTTTAGCTCAAAAACTGTGGAAGATAACTTAACTCCCAAATTTAAAAGGTGGGCTGCTGAGATAGGCGTGGCATCTAAATTTTTGAATCAAATGTTTTTAACTGTCACTATCTATCTGCCTACCAAGTTTGGTGGCTCTAGCTCAAAAACTGTTAAAGATATAGCCGATTCCGATTTTATAAGGCGGGTGGCTAAGGTGGGCGTGGCATTCAAAATTTTGATGCAGATCTTTGGAAAATGCTGCCTTCTATCTTTCTACCCAATTTACGGGCTCTAGCTTAAAAACTATAAGAGATATCGAAATTTCCGATTTTAAATAGTGGGCGGCAGAGGTGGGCGTGGCAGCCTAATTTTTGATGCAGATCTTTTGTAGATGTCACCATATATCTTCCTACCAAATTTGGTGACTCTAGCTCGAAAAATGTGAAAACTATAGGCGTTTCCATTTTCAAGTAGAAGGGGTGATGGGGGCGGAATCAGGGGGCGTGGCATCCAAAATTTTGATGCATATTTTTGTGGAACGTCAATATCTATCTTGACACAAAATTTGGTGGCTCTAGCCCAAAAAATGTGAAAACTATAGGCGTTTCCAATTTCTTAGTGAAGGGGGGATGGGGGCGGAATCAGGGGGCGTGGCATCCAAGTTTTGATGGGGAACGTCATTACCTATCTTGACACAAAATTTGGTGGATCAGCCCAAAAAATGTGAAAACTATAGGCGTTTCCAATTTCATGGTAAAGGGGGGATGGGAGCGGAATCAGGGGGCGTGGCATTCAACATTTTGATGAATTTTTTTGTGGATCGTCAATATCTATCTTGACACAAAATTTGGTGTCTCTAGCCCAAAAAATGTAAAAACTATAGGTGTTTCCAGTTTCAAGGAGCAGGGATGGTGGGGGCGGAAGGAGTGGGCGTGGCATCCAAAATTTTGATGCAGTTATTTCAGGGACATGACTAGCTATCTGCGTGCAAAATTTGGTAACTCTAGCTGTAAGAATGTGAGAAATATTTGGTTTTATCTGTTTTCAGTTATCGAATTTATCGATTTCCCAGCCTCCTAGTAGGCGTGGCAACCCAATCTTGACACTTTATCTGTACCGTCTATAGATAAATTTCTTGGAGAAGGTGGGATGGGGGCGGAATCAGGGGGCGTGGCATCCAAGTTTTGATGGGGAACGTCAGTATCTATCTTGACACAAAATTTGGTGGCTCTAGCCAAAAAATGTGAAAACTATAGGCGTTTCCAATTTCATGGTAAAGGGTGATGGGAGCGGAATCAGGGGGCGTGGCATCCAACATTTTGATGAATTTTTTTGTGGATCGTCAATATCTATCTTGACACAAAATTTGGTGTCTCTAGCCCAAAAAATGTAAAAACTATAGGTGTTTCCAGTTTCAAGGAGCAGGGATGGTGGGGGCGGAAGGAGTGGGCGTGGCATCCAAAATTTTGATGCTGTTTTTTCAGGGACATGATAAGCTATCTGCGTGCAAAATTTGGTAACTCTAGCTGTAAGAATGTGAGAAATATTTGGTTTTATCGGTTTTCAGTTATCAAATTTATCGATTTCCCAGCCTCCTAGTAGGCGTGGCACCCTAATCTTGACACTTTATCTGTCGCGCCTATAGACAAACATAATTGCAAAGTTTCAAGTCTCTAGCTTTACGGGTGTCGAAAAAAGTTGCGATCATACAGACGGATAGACAGACAGACGGACAGACGGACACCATGACGGACATTGCACAAAACCAATATACTATGAGACCTTCGGTATCAAAGTATAATCATTCAATAGTGCTCACTTACTACCCGCATGGAATATTTGGATGAAATTTCAGCTTTTAACTCTTTTCGTTTAGGCTGTGGATATTTCAACAATCAGACGTCAGCCGTCAGTCATTACAAACTGTTTTATATTTAAGAAGAAAATACATATATTGGATTAAATATTATTTTTTAGTTATTAACTGTTTTCTTTTTCTTTTTTATGAACAGTTGAACCACTGTGCCGGCGAGGCCTCGTCTGGACATTTATTATGTTATGTCTCCGGCTTCGTTCCGTGCGCCATCAGTGGGTTAAGGTTTCCTCTTTCATTTCTTTGTCAGTGTGTAAGTGTGTGTAATTGTAATAGAGGGCATGACGGCCATAGCCCAAAACCAAACCAATCGCGAGTCCCCCTTTTCTCTCATCTCATGCCTGTGACAGCATTTATATATTTTTATTTTATTTTGCCGGATCTGTTGTGCTAGCTTCGCTTCAGCTTCTATAGCAATTTCTATGTCACTAGCTGTTTTGCTGTCTGTCCTTCTACTGGCCATCATTCAATTTTAATCAGCATGACTAAATCTCGGCGGCCCGACATCACTCCAGAGTCGCCATATTTAACTCAAGCTCCCAGTTTTAGCTACAGCTTCAAACTGGCAACTTGTGCGTTGAATTTGGCAAACAAAACACAGAAGGCCAGAACGAAGAATATGAGAATAAAAGCAATGACTAACCAACCACATATACAATGCTCTATTGCTAAATATTAAGTGATTTAATGTGATTTTATGGATGATATTAGAATCACAGATTTTAAGAACTTTTATTCCTTATTTTGCCTAGAATTAAAGCAAGTATCGCTCGTTTGCTGGAAGATTTAAGCTCAAAAGAGAGTAAAAAAAATGTATTTATTTAAAACTTTTACACCGTATAAAGCATGACGTAATTCATAGTTTTGCATCATTCAATCAAAGCTTAGAATTTTCCGACACGGCATCTAAAATAATGGTGGGTAAGATTGAGTCCAGATTATCGACAAATAAAAATATATAAATATAGACTTTGGGATTAATTCATCAAACCTCTTTTCGCAAAAGGTAAACAAGTTTAGTTTGAAAAATATTCTGAAATGCGACAGCAAGAACTGACAAATTTTAGCTACTCTTATTATTGGAATTGCTGCATTACGAATGATTTAGCAACACTTAAACGATTTTCAAGTCAGCCGCCGCGCCGCGGGTCCAACACATTGCCAGGGTTGTCACACACCAGCAAAAGTTAAGGAAGACATATTGAGAAAAACGTAAAACTCCTGCTGTCAAATCGACTGTGCACAAATCGTTTTCAAATCAACTTCAGCTGGACTACACACTCCCACTCACACACACAATGAGGTAGAGTATTGGTTGATGCCCAGCAAGCATTTTGAATCACAAGCGAGTCTTTTTCGAGTCGTCAATCTGGTTAAAATAAGCATATATGAGCTCATTTTCTGATCGAAAATGATACTCCCGTCGGGAGAAAACGGTTTCCGACTCTTCTTGAGGGGTCGCTTGTGACTGCAGTTTCGACACATATTCGATTCGTATTTTGAATCAAAAGCGAATCTTCTTCGAGTCAGAAACCAGTCATATTTCAAATCAATTTCGACTCTCATTTCGAAACTAAAGCAAGTCTTTTTCGAGTCGCATTTTTTGATAGCTGGTTAAAAAATAAAAAAATTTTTTGTTTGTTTTTTTTATTATTTTTATTATCAGATTAACATTTTTTTTTTTTTAAGTCTAATTGTTGATATTTATTACAATTTGGTTAACAGTACCCTTTATGTATTATAATTGTGTTAGTGTTAATGTTAATGTTTATATTATTGTTAGTGTTAATTTAAATGCTTATAATAAATTACGCAAGTTTTACTTACATTTTTTTTTACCCAACGAGGGTTTGAACCGGGGACTTCCGTTTTGTGCGGCGTCTTAGGCAGCACGACCATCAGGCGTCATTGACTAGCATGGTATAATTGCTTATAAGTTCAATTTATGATACAAAGCATATTTCAATCACCTGCATGCTTAATTTTTGATTTCCTTTCATTTCTTGCATGGAATCATATTTTGGACATGCAAGCGAGTCGCTTTTGAGTCGCCAAGCTGTTCAAAATAAACTTGCATCGCACAAGCGATTAATCGTTTTTAAAGCATAAAAATGACTCGAATTAGACTCGTAATGGGGTTTCTGAGCAAAACAATCATCCAATTGCTTGCTCCATGGAGCTGGGTGATTTGGTATGCACTATAGGTCGTTTAACCACTTTTTTTGGTCAAAACCAATTTTTGAAAGTTAATAAATTTACAACATGTTGGCGGCGTGTTATCGCAAACAGACCCATCTTTAATGTTGCTTACCAGAAATGTTAACAGAGGGCGCCACTGTTACGATAACACAACTGATATAAACGTACTTGCTTAAACCCAACCAAAAATTGTTCTGCAAGAAAAACTTAAAATAAACATTGAAAATCGCTACAAAGAGTAAAACAGCTGAAATTAATTTTAATCAGGGTAGTTTTAACAATGTTTTCGTGAAATTGGGAGGAAGATTGTGATTGTGTTGTTGATTGATTGTAATGTAAGCAGCATAACATGAGTAAACCTAAAACGAAAATGTAACTTTGAATGGACGTACAAAGTGAGTTCTACCTAGTCCAACCTTAAAATAAACACAGAATTTAAAAGTGTTTAATAACCTTTAAAATGAACGTAGCCTCAATTGATCAAAACCTAATATTTGAAAATGTGGCGTCGTGTGCAAAATGACACTCAGTAAGGGCAAAATGCCAAGAAGCGGGAATTACAGGAGTCAATTCATTAAAAATTAAAAGCATTTTAAAAGACAACTCTTTAACACCTGGAGCCAACCAGGCTTGGTGAATTACTAAAATAAGAAACATGTGTTGTCATAAGAATACCTGCATTCTTGATTCTTCAAAATAAACAAACATAATTAAAAAAAAGAAGACAACTCTAAAAAAAAAAAAATTTTGATCGCTTTTTATCATATAAATGCAAAGAAAATTGGGCATATTTTGAAAGAAAAAAAACCTACCTAGAATTAATTGTAGTTGTTAATGAAAAATATTTGGGGTATTCACAAGCTATGCTATGTGCTTAAAGTACTATGTATAATACACTGTAGCTAGTGAGTGCATTTTTTAAGTTTCTTTTGTCGTTATTGTCGTATGTGTGCCCAGTCAGCTGTTTGCCAGCTCGATGGCAATGCAATCGATAGTTGAACTATTTTGTGTTAAGCAACTAAAATACAAAAATTAATAGAACTAAACTAAACTGATTGAAAAACAATTTGATTTGTGTTCTTGGTCAGAATGACAAGAGAAGGGTTTCCTAGAAAATTATTTGTGTTTAAAATTAATTAATTTAAAATTAACTGGCTTTTACAACCAGTAAATTTCTCAGTGTGACCTAAGTTCATTAGATAAATAATCTCAAAAACAGCTGTTTTTATACATAGTCTGGCAACCACTCAAAAACACATATAGTGATTTACTAGTCGGATGTTAAATATTTTTATAGAGTTTGGTAAAGATACATTGTATAAAAAAAAGATTTAACACTAAAAATTGCATTTTTGCAATAGGATATAGTTGCCCGATGTTAATGATTTTTTTCTAAGATGCTAGTATTATAATAACAATCTTAACTGCCAAGTTTGGTCCTGATATGTTAAAAAACCGAAAATTTTCAAAAACGCCCCTTGTATACAAATATTTATATTTTTGTTTGTCTTTTAAAAACCTGTTGTAAACAAGCGCATCAAAATATCTTGCTTCGTTCTTGAGCTATTAATTAAGGCCTCAAAAAGTGGTCAAGCAACCTATAGTGGTATGGTTGGACCATAGACACAGTCCTCCCCAAGGGCCGGTTTCAGATGTCATGAATGCAATTGAATAGCAGAGAGCGAGAAAAAGAGAGACATAGAGAGATGGGTGAAGAAGAGAGATAGAGATGATTCTGTACGCATTCAATGTAAAATGAATGCACTCATTGCAAAACCAAATGCATAATGTATGAGTGTGTGTGCGAAAGTAGAATTTGATATTGAATATTGAATTAACAACACCTGAATGCTACATACTCTTTTTTTTTAAGTCTATCTGTTTATTTAATTTCCTTGGAAACGTTCAGTGTCTTCTGAGCTTAACTTAACGTGTAACTGAAAGTAACAACAAGAAGCCTTAACTATTATATGTGTTTGTGTGGCTAGCAGCAGGGTTATTAGGTTATCCACCTCAATGAGAGGTCCTTGCACCAGGCACGCATCGTCCGAAATGGAAGAAGTTGTCTTCTGCTCTGCTTAGGGCCCCTCGTGTTAGGCATAATGCGCGATAATGCCCTGTTTGTCGAAGCTGCCTTCGAGCTGGCATATGCCAGATGCTCCTTGAAGCACAGCCTGGTGTCCAGCATCACTCCCAGGTACTTTATTGCTCTCTTTGAAGCGATTGTTGAGTTTGCTACTTGAATAGTGGCTGTCTCAACCGCTTTTCGACTGCTTATAAGCACGGCCTCGGTTTTCTGAGGGGCAATCTTAAGTCCGACCGAAGAGAGCCACTGAATGACAACATCGATAGCTTGGTTGCATCTATCCTCGGCTGTCTTGAGCACTTTTGCCACCACCACTAACGCCACGTCGTCTGCAAAACCCACAATACGGACATCGTCGGGCAACGAAAGCGGAAAAACACCATCGTACATGGCGTTCCACAGGAAAGGGCCAAGTACTGACCCCTGTGGCACTCCTCCGGATACGCTGTACTCCTCTGTTGCCTCGCAGGTGTTGTAAAGTAGGACTCTTTTCTGGAAGTAGCTCCTGATCATCCTCAATAGGTACTCTGGCACTCTGAATGCTTCAAGCGCCTCCAAGATGCACCTCCACTTTGCCGAGTTAAAAGCGTTCTTGACGTCCTGCGTTGCAATCAGGCGGTATTTTTTTGCATCACCTTTCCACCTACAGCCGGCAATCGCTTCCGAGGCTATCTCAACCACCTTACCGATCGCATCGATCGTTGATCGTGCCTTGCGGAAGCCGTACTGGTGGGGTGACACTCCTCCCGCAGCATCAAGAGCCCGTTCAAGGCGTGTGCAAATGACGTGTTCCAGAAGCTTGCCGACTGTATCTATAAGGCAGATAGGTCGATAGGCAGCTGGGTCCTCAAGCTCCTTGCCGGGTTTCGATAGTAGAACCAGGCGCTGAACTTTCCACCGGTTTGGGAATACTCCGCTGCTTAGGCATGTGTTAAACATGTGCGCAAATATGTCAGGTCGGTGCGCGAGGGCTAGCCTAAGCGCTCGGTTGGGAAAAAAAAAAAAATTGCGACATGGCAAATCTCCTCTAAGGTGACCTCCTCAAAAACGGCAGGCGTGGTAGCCACCGCCGGGGAGCCGCCGATCTCATCAGGCATGCTAGGAAACAGTTAAGCCACGATCGCCTTTAACGCCTCTGGATCGGAAGGATGGCAACGGGAAAAGCCGTTGAAGCGTTTGACCACGATTTTATATGCATCACCCCACGGGTCGTTTTCCGCCGAGTCGCAGAGGTCAAGAAAACACCTACGCTTGCTGTCCTTGATCAGCTTTTGCAGATGTCTCCTGCACACGAGAAAAGCTGTTTGTCGTTCTCGGAACTTCTGTGAGCCGCGTGAGCGCTGGTAGCGGCGTCGAGCTTTTTTGCATTCGCTCCTAGCCTCTGATGTTTCTTCGTTCCACCAATATACTGGAACATGGTGGCTACGGTAAGTTTTGCATCTGGCCATGCTTGTCTCACAAGCGCTGCTTAGCAGCGACATGGTCCAATCAACCACCTCTTCGGTGCTGCCGGAATTGATCGGGATCTTAGCGGACTCCAGCTGAATACCAAATATACGCGTTTCGAGAGTCTCGGCACGGTATTTTTTCCTCGGTTGATCTGGACCCAGCCGGCGATCAGGGCGCCCTCCCACGGTGCACCAAATGGCAGCGTGGTCGCTAGCGTTGTAGGTGGCATCGATGCTCCACCTGGATGAGCCGAACATCGAGCTGCTGACGAACGTTAGGTCCACAACGGAACCCAGCCCTGCTCTGCTGAAAGTGTGCTGTGTGCCCTGGTTGAGTAAGGATACATCCAGTAGCGTGAAGGCTTCCAGCAGCGCTCGACCTTTGGCGTTAGTCGACGAGCTGCCCCACTCCTCAGCCCACGCATTAAAATCCCCTGCGATGACGAGAGGGTTACGACCTCTAGCATCTGACACCAGGGAGTCAAGGGAGCTAGTGTACTCCGAGAGCTGCAGACTAGGAGGCATGTAGACGGAGTACATCCACATGTTACCCACCATAGCACGCACAAAGCAGTAAGACCGATGCTCTCTGGCCAGGGGTATCGCGGTGCTCCCGCAGGACCAAAGAGCCGCTCTTCCTGAGGTATCTAGTACGCAGCTAGGACCCTCGCGCATCCGGTAGGGCTCACTGAGTAACGCTACGTATTTAGAGTGTTCTCGCACTGTTTGCGACAGCAAATCCTACGCCGCTGCACAATGGTTTAAGTTTAATTGAATGAACTTCATTTGGCACGGCCTTGTGCACTACCGCTAAGTGGGCAACTACTGCTACCTGCCTGGTGGCTGATGGATGCACAGCCTTTCGCAATGCAGATAAAGCATTTTGCCACCTCGCTCTTACAGCTCGCTTTTAAAATGGATTCATTTAGCTTTCTATCGCGTCTATGGTATTCACAAGAAAATATATAAATTTGTTTTTTTTTTTAAATTGAATTACGTACTGGCCGCGAACGTACGGGTCGCGAACGTACGATTTTTCCATGTTTTTTTTTTCAAATCGGAAACTAATTTATCTCTTACAGCTTTTTAACCTAGAGCCACAAGTTTTTGTAGGAAGTTAGATGGTGACATTAACCAAAGATTTGTATCAAAGATTTTAATGCCACGCCCACCTCTTCCGCCCAAATGTCAATGCATTATGTCTCTCATTACGAACATTTATCATAAAAAAATCGAGCAATAAAACATAAGTTTGGCATTTTATCGACTTTGCATTCGAATATTTCAAAAAAAATTTTATAAATAAATGAAATGTTTGTTAATTCTAGTTAAATTTAATCGATTCCCTGTACTTATATGGTAAAACAACAAACCTACAGAGACTTTAAATATTTTGCTGCGGTTGACCTTTTTTTGGAAATGCCCATATGCTAAAACAAAAAAAATCAGATCACGGGATGATAACATATATACAATGCCAATTACCAGGCACTTAAAAAAAGAGTTAGGATAGCGGTTAATAAGTCTCTTCAAAGGGATGGGAACTTTTCCAACTTTCGGTATCTTAAGATCTATACTACATATTCCGACTTTTCCATTCTTTTAATCTATGCTTACCCTCCCCAACCTCCCCAGCCCACTTGTGAGTGTTTCTGTCTGCACTCATATGCTTAAACTACATTTATCCAACACTGACGCTACGTTACTTTAAAGCTGTCGTCGTCTCCCTTTTTCGCATGCTACTTAACACTCGAGGCAAATTAGTTGCGCCTCAGCACAATTCTGACTATAAATCAACACACACACACACGCACACTCGCACACACGCACACACGCACACACGCACAAGAACAAGCAGCAAGTCGCATTTTGCAACAGATTTTTTATTGTGCCCGGATACGGATCCGGATGTGAATGCATATCCCCATCCACAGCCACAAATAAAATGTATGTGTGTATGTGTGCTCACATCTAAGACCTCCTTGCGAAGTCTACGTTGAGTCCTCGGGCAAAGTTTCGAGTATTTCTGGATTTACTCTCATGGGCCCGCGCCACCCCGAAACCCGCAATCCATTGCGACCCTGTCGAATGCACAAAGCGCACGCACAATTGTGCAAATTGACAGATTTATAACAAAATCCAATGAATAACAGCATTATTCACATTATTCACAAGGGTGCGCGCACTGAATTTGAAAATTCAAATGGGGTAAAATCGATATACAGCCGGAAAGAGACAGACAGACAAAGAGAAAGAGAGAGAGAGAGAGAGAGAGAGGGAGAGACAGAGAGAGAGACAGAGAGCGAGAGAAAGAGTATTGCATCTTAGGCCTTAAGATTTTGTTCTACTCTGATGATATTCGGATTTCGATTTCAACAGGCGCTTCAATGGCCACAAATACACACACACAAACACTTTTACACACATGACACTCATGACCCCTGTATGGCAGACCATGAGAATGGGGGCATACATCACTCTCTTGCGCTTTGAGCTGTGCTGAACAAGTTCCAACATAGCCCTCAGCAGCTGATGATAATTATAGTGATGATAATGACGATGATGCGGTCAAGATCCGAGTCACAATCCGGCATTACCCCAAATTTCAGTTGCAACTGAAAATAAAATAAAACAAGTAAGAAGGCTCTAGTGGAAATTCCACGGCTAGGAGATACCCTACAACCTGTACGTAACGCGTATAGACATTGTCTGTATGCATCTGTGACTAAACTTCAATCTTCGATATCTCAAGTGTTTCTCAACCGATTTCGATGAAATTTAAACAGATTTTCATTATTTTTTTTCAAGTTTTTAAATCGTTGTTCACATTTTCGATATTTAAGTTTCAATGTTATCGATCACATGTGTATTTAGGAAACGGAAATAGTTATCGAAAATCGTAAACAAACTTGTACTGCCTAGGACTTAGATGAGCTTATGCTCAAAATTTGAAGTCCTAGCTTTTATCGCCTCTGAGATCGACACGCTCATACATATAGACGGACGGGTAGACGGACATGGTTATATCGACTCGGCTGTTGATGCTGATCAAGAATATATGTACTTTATAGGGTCGGAGATGCTTGCTTCTGCCTGTTACATACTTTTGCACAAAACAATTATACCCCTATTACCCATTTTATGGGTTCGGGGTATAAATACAGCACAAACATACACACACCAACGACAATGTACTCATCTGGAGTTGACATCCCGCTCTTTTGAAAAATGCTTGCTAAAATTTCGTGCGGGGACGATTAGCTATAAATAACGCGTAGATATATATGTATATGCGATCGAAGCGCAAAGCAATATGCCGATAACAAAGAAGAATAACGCTGTGCGTTTGCTAAATGGGAATTGCTGCGCGCCTCGCTAGCTTTGCCTGTATAATATGGTCTTTGTACATTTGTTTTCTTTTTTTGCCTTCGCTAGCTTCGCCGATATTTTCGTAATTTTGTTCTCCCTCTATGCCCTTGAATATGCAAGTGTCTATTTTACGTATTTATATACATGAAGGAATATGCCGATTAACGAAAAGAATAACGCTGTGCGTTTGCGTACTGGCAATTGCTGCGCGCCTGCCAGTGCAGCTGGCTTTGCCTATCTGATTGTAGGACAGGGGGCGCGCCAGCGGAAAGGAGCGGTAAAAAATGCATAAGTATTTGTATACGTGTTACTTGTTTCATTATTGCCTGGACTAGCTTCGCCGAGATTTTCGTAATTTTGTTTCCTCTATGCACTTGACTAGCTCGCTAGGAGATACCTTATACCCTAAATGCTATGCCAAACGACATGGTCAAATCGAGTCGCCTTATGATGCTGATCAATAGTATATATATATAATTTGGTCGGAAATAATTCCTTCTGCATGTTACATACATTCCCCAAAACCAATATATCCCTCTCGTCTGTACAATGCTGTGTGTATACACATCGAGAATGGGCAAATGCAAAAGAACGAACAACAACACTGAGACGCACAAACAGCACAAAGTAAAAATATCATTTGTTTCAATATTCAATTATATTCAATGAAATCAACTAATATATATTATATTACTTTCAAGGCCAAGTTTACTGTTTTGTCACTACTGTATGCTCCGTCCCTTCAAATTGAACAGCTATTTTTATCACTTCTCTATACACCGCGCTTTGTTAACAAATGCAAAACAACCGCAAAACTTAAGCAGTAAAAGACAAAGCTTATCGTCGGAACATAAGATTCTGCAAGCAGTTTTTAAAGAGCGGGATGTCAAGTCTAAATGAGTACATTGTCGTGTCACACACACAGAGAGAGAAAAATGAAAATGAAAAAAATCTATAAAGATCAATCAGTTTTAATTGATTCATTTCGGGGTTCTGGCGGGTGCTTTTAGAGGCTGGGATGATGTTTTTGTAGCTGCCGCGTTGCCTCTGTTAATCAATTTATTATCTTGGGAATATGTTCACAAATATTCGAGAGCGTCTGGCTAAAGCGACGCTGACCGCGGTGCCGGCGCCAACAGCGGAGCGGAAGTGCATCGTTGATTTGAAATGGAGCCCTGGGTCTGAGCCAGGCCGCAAAATTTATTATGATTAAGGTTGAAAAGAAGAAATTGAGGCTGCAACAGTTTATCGGGGAAAAAACAAGGGGAAAGCATAAAGATAGCCGTCAAAAGTAAAAAAAAAAAAAGAGAGAAATAGAGAGTGAGAAAAAAAGAAAGATAAAACAGCTTTAATAACAACGACAACGATAACGATTACGATAACATTAACTATAATCATAAAATTTGCCCTTTATATAAATATATATAAAGCAGAGATTTATAAAGGAGACTTAACTAAGTGAATGGCATTCAAAAACCATCAAACATTTGTCAGATACATACACTTTTTCGAGTACCTTTGATGATCAAAACAAAATAAATATAAATAACAATATTTCATAGTAGTGACTCCTCGAGACACTGAGACCCACTCCACTTAACACAAGTAAGAAGGCTCGGCTCTAGTTGAGATTTCACGGCTAGAATATAGCCTGAACCCTATACCTAACGCGTCTTCAGCCTTCGATATCACTGGTCCTGGATATCTCTGGTGTTTCTCATCTGATTTCGATAAAATGTTCACACACGTTTTACATTTTTTAAATTCAACATTTTCCTGTTATCGATTCCATGTGTATATTGGAAACGGGAAAGTTTTTGATAATATAAAACAAACTTGTGCTGCGTCCCAAATTTAATTCCTCTAGTCCTTATAGTCTCCCAGATCGACGCGTTTATACAGACAGACATACAGACGGTGACTAAACTGAGAGCGATGCGCTCTCTCCCACGCACAAAATTGGTCATCTACTGCGCAGGCACCAGTGACGTCACTGGTGCCTATTGGTTGAAAATTGAAATGTGCTTAGCGTGTAACAGTGGGACAAGTTTATAAGTTTGAATTTATTTGTTAATAGTTCCTAGTTTTTAAATTATCTCATAGAAGTCATAGCTATTTTTATTTATTTTAAGTAAAGCAACCAATACCTAAATAAAACGAACAAAAGTTAACGAATGCATAAAACAATTTTAAGAAAAGAAATAGTTTTTAATTTTTATTTGTGGGTTTGGCCGCAACTGCCCACTGTGCACTTCATTGTATTTTTTCTAGGGGTGCCAAAAATAGTAAAATTCACTCGTTTTGTGCGTCATTTGTATGGTCGAAATTTACATTAAAAAAAAGCTATACGGTGGCGACTCTTGGAATGGCACCAGTGACGTATTATAACGGGAAAACGTGCGCATGTCGCAACCTATTTTCTAGCATTCTTGCCTCAAAGAACGTGCGCGCAAAGCCAACCGGGGGAAAAGTTGGCGTTGCATTTGACGAACGTCGAACACACGCACAAATTGTGCGTGTATGTACATAGGTATACATATATGTATTCATGTACATATCCTGCAGTACGCTAGACCGGTACAAGACTAGTGATTTGCCTAGAACTCAGTGATGAGTACTGGTGCTCGCCACAACACCAGAAATAATTTTAACTAACAATTTTCTCTTCTGGATGTCCGCAAAACGTACCGAGCGGTACGGCGGTGCATTACCACTAGCTAGCGATTACCCTGGTACCGAAGGAGTAGTGAATTAATTAGTTCGTTAGTTAGTTCGCCCTAATCGGCTATTTGGCTAGGGCTGTTTCACTGGTACACAAGGCCTAGTAATATCGTAAGCCCTAATATTTTCGCTAGTTCAAAAATAGTAAGAAACAGACACGATTAGAGTTTTAACATTAAAAATCACTATTTATTTTTTGATTTCATGAAAAAAAATAATAATTGTTTTTGTTTTATTCTTAGTATGTTACGTGTTAAGTGTTTTTACATTATTTTTTACCACGCGTTTTTTCTGTAACTCCATCGCCTTACGCAGCTCCGGCGGCTCAACCTGGCATTTAAAGATTGTTTCTGAATTGTAAAATAGTGATGAATAGTGATATCAATTATACTTCTTATTACTGTTTACTTTTTCCTATTGGCGAGTAATAGATGATGCAAATTTTTTAAACTTGTCCTCCGCTAAAACTTCATCGTTGTATACCATAGCTAGCTCGTCTGTTAAAATATATAAATAAATAAATCAAAGCTATAGTACAGAAACTCTATTACCACTTAACTCAAAATATAATGATCACTTTGATTAGCTCTTATTTCTACTTCTATTATAATTTTATAAATATATATGTACTTACTAGAATTTATTAAACTGCACGCGCACTCGCTTGAACGCATTTCACTTCTGACTGCACACAAAAATGTGTTCGCACCCAAAAACCGGAGAGCACAATCGAAAACAAAAATTGACAAAATTCTGGTTATAACTAGTAAATTCACTGTTAACTTTACCATGCGCGCTTCATCTTATACTGTTGCTTTTGTCACTTCTCTTACCTTTGCTATTTTTCATTTTATTTGCCTAACGCCCTCTGCATTACTAGTACCTAACGATTTAGCTAGCTACTAGTGATGCATCATTGGACTGTTTAGTTTTGTTTTTCGTTTTATTTGGCTTACGCCCTGTGCATTACTAGTACCTAACGATTTAGCTAGCTACTAGTGATGCATCATACCCTGCAGTACGGCTGGTGTCTAGGCATACCTAATTCGTTAGGTACTTGTAATGCAGAGGGCGTTAGGCAAATAAAACGAAAAATAGCAAAGGTAAGAGAAGTGACATAAGCAACAGTATAAGATGAAGTGCGCATGGTAAAGTTAACGGTGAATTAACTTGTTATAGCCAGAATTTTGTCAATTTTTGTTTTCGATTGTGCTCTTTGGTTTTTGGTCGCGAACACATTTTTGTGAGCAGTCAGAAGTGAAATGCGTTCAAGCGAGTGCGCGTGCAGTTCAATAACTTCTAGTAAGAAGTACATACATATATATTTATAAAAGTATAATAGAAGTAGAAATAAGAGCTAATCAAAGGAATCATCATATTTTGACTTAAGTGGTAATACATTTCCGAAGCAATCTTTAAATGCCAGGTTGAGCCGCCGGAGCCGGAGCTGCGTAAGGCGATGAAGCTACAGAAAAAACGCGTGGCAAAAAAATAATGTAAAAACACTTAACGCGTAACATACTAAGAATAAAACAAAAACAATTTTTTTTTCATTAAATTAAAATATAAATAGTGATTTTTAATGTTAAAACTCTAAACGTGTCTGTTTCTTACTATTTTTGTACTAGCGAAAATATTAGTTACTTGTACTAGCGAAATAGCTAAGTAGGGCGTACTAGACTACTACTAGGCCTTGGGTACCAGGGAAATAACTAGCGACTAGCCCTAGCCAAATAGCCGATTAGGGCGAACTAACGATTTCACTACTTCGGTACAAGGGGAATCGCTAGCTAGTGGTAATGCTCCGCCGTACAGCTCGGTGCGTTTTGCGGACATCCAGAAGGGAAAATCGTTAGGTAAATTGCATTGCTGGTGTTGTGGCGAGCACCAGTACTCATCACTAAGTTCTAGGCATATCACTAGTCCTGTACTGGTCTAGCGTACTGCAGGGTACTGATGTAAATGTGCTAAGCACAAAACGTAAGTAAAATAAAAGGTGTGCAGGGTGAGCCGATTAAATTACGGCTGATGCATTTCAAAGAGTATATCTATTTATAAAGGGAAAATAGAGAGCGAAATAAAAGTTTTACTTTCGTGTAGAGGTAATCTGTTCGAAACGGATGAAAAAGAAAAAGAGTAAAGTCAGCGTCAGCCGAATGAATTATGGCTGATGCAGACAAGAAAATATATAAATTTTCAAAGGGAAATATAGAGCGAAATTAAGGTATTAGTTTCGTGTAAAGCGCGTCTATTCTAAAAGGAAATAAGATAAAAGACAATGGCAGTGTCAGCCGATTAAATTACGGCTGCTTCATAAAAGAAAAATATTCCAAAAAGGGAATAATAAAAACAAAGCGAAATAACAGTTTCAATATCGCATATAAAAGTCTAGTTTGAGTTAGTAAGATTCTTGAATAAATGATGAAGCGAAAAACGATCAATTCAAATGCTCAAGACCACTTAAGGAAATCGAACATGAATAATTTGGTTTCTAATGCGTAATTGCTGGGTATTTCTTATGAATTTTGGAGCTTTTAATAGTTTCCATTTAAAAATGCAATAAAACAAAAACGGTTTGAGATTTTGCCAAATTTATTTTTTTGTTTTGAAGTACAATTGTTCCGCTAAGAAATAGAATATTATTTCATTCAAGTGGCTGCCGCGGCTTGCCGCACAGTAGCCCATTCAGTAGGACCAATTTTCGAGCATTATTCCGAGTGCTTGGGGCCGTATCTCGTCAATGGCATCACGAATGTTGGCCTTCAAATGGTCAATTGTCTCTGAAAAGTGGACATAACACTTATCTTTTACGGTACCCCACAGAAAATAGTCCAACGGTGTCAAGTCGCAGCTTCTTGGCGGCCAATTGAAATCACCATCACACGCTGCACCATCCTTCTGAAACCAAACATTGTCCACATCAATACCATCAAGAGCAGGCACAAAAAATCGGTTATCATGCTGCGATAGGTGTCTCCATTGACCGTAACGGTTGCTCCGCCCTCGTCTTCAAAGAAATATGGGCCAATGATGCCTCCGCTCCACAATCCGTACAAAACAGTCACTCGCAATGGATGCATTGGCCCGAGCCCCAGATACGTCAGTTTTGCTTATTGACGTAGCCACCAAGATGAAAATGAGATTCGTCGAATTCTTCGTGCAATTTCTGCCCAATTGTCTTTGTTTTGGAAATAAATTTCCGATATAATCCAACGTTTCTCAAAAGTAAACCTATTATTTTCGTTCAGCGGAGATAATATACTGAATTTAAAGAAGAAGATGAATGATATAAGTGTTGCCAGACTCAAAATAACCCGTGCTTCAAATAGAAACCGATAGATGCCCTTTATATATTGACTCTGAAGAAATCACAGCTGTTTATAAGAAAAGAAACAAGCTCCTTCATCTGGGCGGGCCTTAGCTTTAAGCTGTGGTGTACAGCTTTCCAGGTGCCTTAATACCGATTGATGAAGAGGCGAAAAACCATGTTTTTTCACGCCTCATTATCAAGATAAACGATTATTTTTCGCCGCAACGGAACTCCGCTTTTGAGAGACATTTTAAACATCTGTTTAAAAGATAAGATCATTGATGTGTGGGCCCCGTTGGAATTGAAAAAAAAAGTCCTGGAAAATGAATTCACATTGGAGGAGGTCATAAGAACCTGTAGTATTGACGAACAAGTCAATAGACAGACGCAGTCTATGACCCCCCGGGATAAGTCAAACAGCATAAACAAAATAGTGCAGCGCGGTGTGGGCCAAGAGTGCGGCAGATGCGGGCAAAAAGGGCAAAGGAAGTGGGACAGCTATCAGAATGAGCCAGATAAAAAACGAAGACGAAAAGAAGATTCGACATTAAAGTCTATAGCCAGTAAAACTAAAAGTGAGGCTGAAAAATCAGAAGCAGCGGGTCCACTTCGAGTAGAAATCGAGCTGTTACGAGAGTAAGAAATCACCTGCATAATTGGTGGTGATACAGTCGCTATAATTATCGACTAGGGTTCAAAATATAACCTGAAAAATCAGCCAGGCTGGCGAAAACTTTGTGAAAAAGGAGCGATAATGTTTAACTCCAGAGTGGCATGAGCCAACCAGTTTCACGCGTATGCATCAGATCGGCTACTCAAAGCGCCGCGGGTCTTCGAGGCTCCAATCTCAGTAAAAAGTTGAAAATTCTGACCAGTTTCCCAAATTGCAAAAAGTCGTAGGTAAACTATCCATTGATAAATCGATGATCCCGGTGCAACAACCCATGAGACGAGTACCAACAGCGCTGGAAAATTATTGTTAAGCTGATTTTTCACGGCTCGATAAAAAACCAGCGTACTACCAGTTAGAGCTGGACGAGTCTAGCAGTAAGATCACCACATTTATTGCACACCGTGGCTTATTCCGGTATAAGCGTTTGATGTTTGGGGTAAACTCAGCTCCGGAGATTTTTCAAAGATTAATAGAAGAATTATTGTCGCCCTGCCCAAATGCCTTAAATTACATCGATGACGACATAGTATTTGGAGATCGATAATTATAGCATGGAGGAACATGACAAATCGCTTGAGGCTGTTTAAACAATATTTCGAACTATTAACGCTGTGCTGAATGAAAAGAAATGCGTCATAAGGACTCAGAAATTAAAATTTTTGGATCACATGGGGATTGAAGCCGATCCAGAAAAAGTCAAGGTTATTACAAGGTTTAGAGCTCCCAAGACATGTCTTATTGCAGACGCTAGTCCGCTGGCACTGGGAGCAGTTTTGGTCCAGTTTGATTAAGCAAAAACTGCGCGTATAATATCTTTTACAATCAATAGCTTGTCACCGGTGGCAAAAACATACTCAAAAACTGAAAAGGAGACCTTTGCGTTGGTGTGGGGCGTCGACAAATTTTACAATTTACAATCATATCGGTTCCGGGTAATATATAAAGCTGGAAAAGAGTATATTGCCGACTCGCTATCAAAACTGTGCCAAGACGCTGACACCGAACCATTTCACAGCCCGTATTATCCACTTCGTCAAGAAACATTCTATTGTAGGGCACCAAATCAGTAAACCCACGACGGCTTCGAGAGACGGTCCTAAGACTCGCACACGAGGGACACCCAGGAATTAGCGCTATGAAACGACGGCTTCGTTGGAAAGTTTAGTGTCCATGTCTGGACAAAGATTTCCCTGTGGTTTCGATGCCATCAAACCCTAGTAAAGTTGGTCAGATTTGAAAAATTTGATGGCAAAATGTTAAGAAAAGATCGTCCCTTTGAGTTGCATACTCAGATTATTAAATTTCGCGCCTATCGATATGTACCAGGGCTGTCAAAGCTGATGTTTAAAAAAAAAAGCAATTGATTTGCACGCCCTGCCTAAAATTTTATTAGTTTTGCCAATTTGTATGTGCCAAAAAGTAAAATTCAAGCCTTTTAGTTAAAAAGTGATAATGGCATCGGATGAGTGTGGTATTTATCTTGCGTTTAGTACATATATTCAGTTAGTAGCTGTTGTGGTGTTGTGGTGGAAAAGAACATGTCCAAAAAATTTACTTTTTGTTACGAAAAGTTGACTTCAGGTAGAGTTTTCTTTTTTTGTCTAAGTTAGTCTAGCAAGTGGCCATAAACGTTTTGTAGAGTAATCTATTACGAACAGTTTGATACCACCGTCAAGGTGCACTTTTTGCAATTTTTTAATATATCTTCATTTTTAACACATAACCTACGTGTTGGAAATACCAAAATTTTTGATGTGTGGTTAAAAAACAAACAGTACAATAATGGGATAGATGCCGCTCTTGATTACTTAAAGGCACTTATAATATGGAAAGCTAATGACGGTTTTTATGCTTACTTAAAAGAAAAGGGTAGAGTTCTATGCGTACACATTAAAAATAATTGTAAGTACAAATACAGTCAATGACAATAAATGTGAAAAAAAAAACTTATTTATTTATATAAATTATTGATTATTTAGTGATTTATAAATACAAAAAAAAATTTTTTGCTAATTGTTTTTATGAGGGCTATACGAAATAGTGGTCGGATGTTGGATTATTTTATCCACTTTGTAGGGAGCGTAATATAATTCATATTAAGTGAGTTTGGTCCAAATATATTTACATAAAATGAGTTTTTTTACACTAAAACTCGATTTTTGACCGATTGTTCATATGGGAGCTATATGATATAGTAAGCCGATGTTGATGATTTTTTGCACAAAGGCTAAAAGCATAAAAACACGCTTATATACCGAGTTTTGTCAGGATATCTTGAAAAACAATAAATTTGCATACGTTATTATAAAGAAGGAGGGGCGGTGCCATGCCCATTTTGTCCAAATCATTACTAAACGACATATATGTACCCAAGCAATCAACTTTTCAACAATTGACCACACAGTCTTTTAGTTATTAATTAAGTGTCAAAAAATGGGAAAAAGGGCCATAGTGCAATGAAGAGACACGCGTTTCCAAATGGGCCTTGGAAATGCTTAGCAACAGACCTTTCGGGTCCACTGCCAAATGGCAAAAATATATTTGTCTTGATTGATTACCACTCAAAGTATATGGAATTTAAATTAATCAAATCGATAATTTCCAAAACCATTATCGAGAAAATGGAAGAAATATTCACAAGACAGGGTTTCCCAAAAACTTTAACGAGTGATAATGGAAGCGTTGAGTTTACAAATTTGTTTGAGAGCAACGGTATTCGGATATTGGCTACACCACCATACTTGCCTCAAGCAATACAAATACAAATAACGGAAACTACAAGCAAGAAATTCAGAAATTCGTATTGATGTATAATGTCACTCCACGTGGCACCACGGGCGTAGCACCAACGAAACTAATGTTCAATAGGGTCATTCGTGATAAGATTCCGGGCATAGAGGATCTTGTTAGTGAGACGGTGGACGCATAAGACCTTTTGAAACAAGTAAAAAGGCTTTAGTGGAGATTTCCCGACTAGGAGATACCCCGAACACTATACTTATCGCGTACCATAGACTATGTTATTTAACTAGACTGGACAAATCTCTCTTATACGAAAAACTATATGCGGCACGATTGGGTGCGAAAGCAAACCAAGGCCAAAGAAGAAGTAGGAAGCTAGCAAACGCCGTTAGGCAGCTTTTGGTAAACACACAGCGCAAGACCAAGCTGCCTAACGGCATAATATAATTTTTCGTATAAGAGAGATTTGTCCAGTCTAGTTTAATAACATTGTCTTTGCGCGTACAGTCATATTCTGTATGCATCTGTGACTAAACTTCAATATTCGATATCTCTGGTGTTTCTCAACCGATTTCGATGAAATTTTTGCAGATTTTCATTATTTTTTATCAAGTTTCTAGTGTTTCAGATTTTCGAAATTCGTTATTTTTATGCTATCGATCGCATGTGTATGTCAGAAACAAAATCTGAAGTCTCTAGCTCTTATAGTCTCTGAGATACATACAGACTGACAGACGGACGGATGGACATGGCTATATCGACCCGGCTGTTGGTGCTGATCAAGAATATATATACTTTATAGGTTTGGATATGCTTCCTTCTGCCTGTTACATAATTTTGCACAAAACCATTATACCCCCTTTACCCATTTTATTGGTTGAGGGTATAAAAACAATAAGGAAAAGAGGCAGCAGATAGCAACAGAAGAGCAAGAGATGTTGATATTAAAGTCGGAGAAAAAATTCTGCTAAGGAACGTAATATTTCCGCATAAATTAACTACAACGTTCGACACAACCACATATGAGGTAACCAATCGAGATGGGAATGTAGTACAGATTTCGGTTGGTGGCAAATCGTACACCAGGAACGTCGGCCATTTGAAAATGATTGTGGACACATCCTCACCGGATCCAGCTTAGGTAAACAGACGAGGTGACTATTTATCTCCCCCAGTTATTTCTATACAGACAAACCAGGATACACCGCTTCCAAAGAAAACTCCGACATCGAGTTAGCTCCAGATCGCAGACAAAACCCTGAAGCTTCGCCAACAAAGAAAAGAAGGGGTGTGGAAAACCGTTAGATCAGCGGAGAATGCTGACGAAGCTGAGAGCGATGCGCCCTGTCCCCATTGGTAGATTTAGCTGCTGAGAGCGGTAGTTAGTAATTTCAGACCAAGGCGGTCAAATTAGAGACGTATGCGTGTACATAATATTGTATATAATATATTATATTAAACATTGGCAATGCTATTTGTGCGTAATTACAATGGACTTACGGTATAAAACTTCTCTTTCGTATTAAATTGAAAAAAATGTTACATATATGCTCTCAAAAAAAAATTATTGTCCATATTCAATAGATTGTTTTCTAGGCGATCTTAAGCTTAGTCAGATATTTAAAAGTCGATTCGATTTTCTACTCACCATAACAATGCTCCATTTGTTGCATATGTGACGCAAAGCTTTTTTGTAGCATCACGGTTTCATGGTCCAGAAATTCTTTTTGGGTTTCGCTCCAATAACGGTGGCCATTGTGGACACAGTGGAAGCAACTGCTCCCATTCCTTCCATTCCCGATCCACTGGCGGACGCAATTGAACGTCTCGAAGCACGCTGCTGATCTGCTGAGCAGCGACGTGGATTATTGAATGGTGACATGGAGCTGCTTCCACTGGCAACGCTCTCCATATTCATGGCCATGCCGCCCATATTTATGAACATGCTCATGCCCTGATCCTCACCACAGCTGGCCATGCTGCTTTTCGATGTGGATGTTCCTGATGCTGTCGAGGATCGACAGCTTCTTAAATTGTGTGGCAAAGTGTGTATATGATGATTATTATTGTTGTTGTTGCTGCTACTGTTATTGTTGTTGTTATTACTGTTTTCTTGGGCCATTAGGTTGGCATTGTGACCATGACCATGACCATGACCATGACCATGACCATGACCATGACCATGACCATGACCATGACCGTGACCGTGACCATGACTGTGACTATGGTTGGTAGGCGTTGCGGTCTTATAGTAACGCAAACTTTCATTATAGCTGGCACCACTGCTGCTCCCACTGCCACTGAAACCACTATCCAGATCACCCTCATCGAACTCGGGATTGATGCAGCTGCTGTGCGCATGATCCTTCAGCTCCATGCTGTTCAACGTGCTCGACAGATTCTCCAAGCTGGCGTGCGAGGCAGAGCTCGTGTTGGAAGCAGCGTTGGCCGCTGCACCACCTAATAAACCACCGCGACGTGGTCGCTGTCCAGTGCTCAAAACATTCTTGCCCTGCACCGACTGACCCGAGGATGACTGTGAGGAGGAGTTGCCCCCAACAGCACTACCACTACCACTGCCACTGCCACTACAGCTTCTGTGGCTTGTGGCAGGTGGCTCGTGTTGGACATCGTTGGAACTGGCAGTGGATAGTGGTGGATTGACATGGCTGGGACTAATATCGGGTGGTGTGGGCGGCATAATGAGTGCCTCGAGTGACAAATTAAGCTCGTCGAGCACGCGGAAATGATTGTGCTGAACACGACGCAGTTCCTCCTTCACATTGCCAGCACTCAAAGTGGCAATCCTATTGTCGGAGAGCACTTTGCGTATCTTTTGATCACTGACCTCCTCATAGAGATTCTCCGTAGTACCGTACCGGGTCGTATACGTATGTCTGTCCCGCTCCTCGGCACTTGGTGAGGACGATGTCGACTGTCCGCTGTGGGACGAGGACTTGGAGCGGAAGCTTTTAGCCAACAAGGCGCGTACTGAGTTGCGAGGCGGACTCTTTGATTTCCCACCATGATGCTGAAGATGTTGAAGCTGCTGCTGCTGATGATGATGAAGATGATGAAGGTTATTGCCCTGCCCCTGCAAATGACCCTGGGCTGGCACATTCGTATGGCATTTGGCGGCTCCGGGCTCATAGTATGCATAGGAGTAGACATGATTGAATGGCGCAGCTGCAGCAGCTGCACTTGCACCACCCGAGCCACCAGCGCCACCTGCTCCATTGTATGCCATATGCAGCGAAGCCGTCGAGGACATCCCAGTGGCGGAGGAGGCCACCCCATGCGAGGCTGTGGCACTGCTGCTGCTTGGCGTCATAACGCCAGCTGCAAATCCATAATCCAGCGATGAGGTCGAAGATGACGACTGTGTATTATTAGTGGCGCTGTTTGTGGTAGGCTCGAAGCGCTCCATGGTGGCAGCAATATTCTTGCGAGACCATTTTACCTACAACATCATGCAAATTAAGATCAATAACTTAATAATGTTTATCATGATTCATTAGTTAGTTTAATATTATTTATTATTAAAATTCTTTAAAGTCTGATGTATGTTAAAAAAGTTTTTTTAACCATTTTAAAGATAACTCTCTTTTTGTATTTTTATCTACCTTGCGCAGCATTCTTTGTGTTAACATCTCAAAATCCAGCTCAGCAACTTTCCACAAGAATGAACTAATATCCAATAGTATTTATGTACATTTTGTTTATTTTGCTATTTCTCATAACAACTCATGTTATTTTGGTAGTTTGTTTTTCGGTGGATTACCAAAAACATTGCAATTCGCCTGTTTCCCAGACCACGTTTACTTACATATGCATCAGAGAAAACTGAAATCAAAGCTAGAAATAACACATCTGGCCAATATCAAGCTCAGATTTCATATATTAAATAAATATGTAACCTGCACCTGCTGTTGTGCCTAAATTTACATTTGACTAGATGTCTTTTTTTGTGTGCCCTAAAATAGTAATTTAAAAGTTTTTCTCTCTCTTCCTCTTTTTGATTACTTGCATTTCAAATCAAAAGCTATCAAATAAACTCTATATGACGGAAAGCTTCTTAAATCTATTTCAATAATTATTTTTTTTCTCTTCTTTTTTCTTTTGCATAAAAATAGAGATAGGTTTTGCTTTCCAGGAAACTTCGCAATGCAATACGTAGTTTGCTTTTATAGAGAAACAATAATCGGACAGATTAAGTACACAAGTACACTACTACTACATGCGCTGAAAATAAATTGTAAAGCGTATGCGTTTTGGATGTTTTTGTTTTAATTTAATGCAGATTAAAACGCTACCTGCTGGTCCACATCCATTTTGTGATTGCTGCGGCGACTGTGACCACGGCGACGCCGCTCCGTAAAGGGTTCGCCATGACCTCCGCCTTGGAGCAGCAGCAGTTCACCATTTTGCTGTGATGCTAATGTGGAGGACGACGATGTAGGCGCTGGCATACAAAACTCAATGCTGTCCATATCATCCGGAAAGATAAGATCACCGCGATGGCTAGAATGATGATGACCCAATGTGGCGGCGCCTGCATGTCCCAGGCTCAGACCCAACCCATGTGCATGTTCATGTCTATGTCCGTGTCCATGGGCGCTGTGACTACTCATGGCCAACTGATTGCGCTGAATGTGCCGCATTGAGGCATGTAAGCCGGGTGCACTGTGCACAGCCACCGCAGTGGTTTGTCCAGCCAACTGGTGGGGATGCTGTTGCTGCTGAGGTGAATAATCTGCCGGCGGTTGTGGGGCAAAGCTGGCAAATTGTGGCGAGGCGCAACGGTTCTGAAACTTGGATGCAGTGCTGCTAGCCGCGCTGCCCGGATACATATTGTGGCTGATGCTTTCGATTTTACCGTTATCGTTCAAACCTTTCGATTAATCGTTGTAGTCGGTGTAACGATGCTCAAGCCAAGCTGCCAAAGCGCATCATCTGGAACGGAGAACGAGAAAGAGAGAAAGTAAGGCCATTAATCAACGTTGGAATTGAAAGCGTAACGAATGCGCATGTGGGCGGCCGGGCGGATGAATGGCAACACCACCATCACCATCACCAACCCAATGCCCAATAAACAAAAAAAATAAAACAGAACAGCAACGGAACGACACATGACTGACATACCATGCCAAAATCCCACAAATAAAAGCTGGAATTATGAGCTTTGCTCCGGCACTGAAGCACCAGAGGCAACAGCAGCAGCGTAAGACTCCAATCCCAATTTATTTATGCGACCGCCAAATAAAACATAGTTGCCGTCCCGTCCGGCCGTCCGCCCACCAACAACAATAAAACACGCATGTTAAACATTTGGCGTTGACATGCCAAGTCCCAGTTTTCAGTTCTCGAGCTTTCGACTTCTCAAAAGTTTCCAATTCTCAGCTCTCAGTTCCCAGTGATCCCACTGTTCCATTGCTGGCCACTCAACGAATGCCATAAAACAGCATTAAGGCTATTAACAGCCGCCGTGCGAGCGCAGGCCAAAATTTTTTGATTATCCTGTAAATGGTACAGGACCAAGAGGTATATTCAGATCAAATACAATGATGACTAGCAATATTGTAAAATGACAGATTTATTATATATTTTATATTTAATAACCTCTTTTAACCCACGCTTCAGCATATAAGATTTCTTTTAAGTCCTTTGGCATAAATTTAAGATTATATTCATATTCAACTTGTTAAAGAAGTTTCAATTTTTTTTAAACGGTAGTGACAAATCGTTATGCACAGACACCATCCTCTCATATACACTTCAATTGCCATTCCTCTTTCTTCATCCGCTTTCGTTTCGTGCGTGTGGGACTGATAGAAGAGCCAAAAACTAAGATCCGCTCTCCCTCTAACCCTGACCCCCACACACCACTATACCCGGCTGACCCTGCTAATCCGCTCATCCGCACAGCTGGCCATAAATCAATCAGAGCACAAGGCGCAGATCCCCTTTATCAATTCAGTAGCAAGAGTGCAAGCAAAGCATCTAAAGCATCCAGTGTCCAACGTCCAATGTCCAAAGTCCAGCTAATCCTTGAGCCAGGCAAGGCCTGGCCAAATTTCAATAGCCGCAGACTCAATTCAAAAATTCGCTGCAATTTCACTGCCAGCAAAACTCTGTCCTTCTACAGCATACTTTCTTTCTATTTTTCACTCCATTTTTTTCTTTTTTTATAAGCAACTGATGCCTTCCGATTTCAATGCACAGCAATAACGAACTACAAACAACAACAAAGCAGGCAACAAGCAACAAGCAATCATTTTTCTCCCACGCTGATTGATATATCAAATTGATAGCCGTGTGCCATGGCCAAAAAATTTTTAGTTGCTTTTATTATTGCACACACTGGCCATCCATCCGTAGCAGCCGGCCAACCCATCTTCCCTACCCTTCCTCACCCACTTTATCTCCTATTCCTCATTCTGTATGGCTGACTGCGCTCTCTCCTACGTACTGCACACAATATTTGTTTCTTAAGTTTGGCTCGTTCGTTTATTTTCTTTTTTGCGGCTATATTTTAGTTTATCCTAGCTTTTTTCTGTTTTAGGCGATTGCATTTCACATGCAAATTTTAACGAGTTGTTTGTGGTCGTCTATAGGCGCCTGCCACAACAACAAACTGTAACAAACTACAACAACAATCACCGTTTATTTGCAGGCAGCAATTTGATTTGGCTGATTGAGTTTGGCCATATCGATAATCAAATAAATAAATAAACGAAAAAAATTTATAAAAACATGTAAGAAGGCTCTTGTCGAGATTTCCCGACTAGGAGATACCTCGAACCCCATACTTAACGCATACAGTCATTGTCTGTATGCATCTGTGACTAAACTTCAATCTTCGATCTCAGGTGTTTCTCAACCGATTTTAATGAAATTTTCAGAAAAATTCTATCGTTACCCATTATTTCAACCGCTATTTTAACATTTTCCTAATTCGAGATTGTTTGTAATCGATCGCATGTGTATATCGGAAACCAGAAAAGCTATCGATAGTTTGAAACCAACAAACTGGCTATATCGACTCGGCTGTTGATGCTGATCAGGAATATATCTACTTTATAGGGTCGGAGATGCTTCCTTCTGCCTGTTACATACTTTTGCACAAAACCATTATACCCCTTTTACCCATTTTATGGGTTCGGGGAATAAAAAGCTCAACCAGGAGATACGCTGAATGCTAGCCAATACACTTCAGTCATTGTTTGTACGAATGACTGAAAAGAGTTAAACGTTTAGTAAAGCTTTTGCAAGAGCACAGAGTAAAGCTTAACGCAACGTTAAACGTTTCAAACGAAACGTTGAATTCTTCTTAACGTTTCGACCGGAGATTTTCACCCAAGCATTTTTCTATGTGCAAAGGGTAACCGAATTCGATCTAAATTTCAGAGATTTTTATTATTGTGTTCTTTTTGTCATACAAGTTCGAAATTAGCCATCTGTATATCGGAAACGTAGAGCCATCGATATAAGAAAACTTATTACCGAATCGACTCGGCTATTAATGCTGAACAAGAATACTAACTATTTATTTCTTCTTTTCGTCAGTTTCATACATTTGCATAAAACTACAATACCCTTTTTACCAATTTTTTGGATTCATGGTATAAAAAACAAACCAAGCCATTTTAGATGACAGACTTGAATTTAGATAATTCACTTTTGTAAATTTTTTCAATAAAAAAAATAAAACAATACCCTAAAAGGTGTTTCATTAAGACGTGTGGTATTATCATTTTGAATAAACAATAGGATTATGTTTGAACAATTATTTCGCGTCTATTTTGTAGATATGTCTTTTTTTTTACATATGTTTAATGACATTTTGTTAGTACGACCTGCAGAATGGACTGAATCATCGAAGTAAATTTGTGTTTCAAATGTAAAATCGTTCTTGGATAATTTACATAGACTTTGTGATTTGTGTAACCTCATGGAAAAATGTCCTACAGCGTCAAATCGCATAATGTTGTTTTACTTAAGTGGTGATAGCGACTTCAACTTTGGTGAATCGATCTTAACGTTTTCGATGCAAAAAATATGACGAAATATAATTGATAATGCAAATTTAACTCGATAACAAAGCACCACACGTACTAACTCCATTAAAATATGATATGGATAATTGGGTTGATTGGGCTTATTTAAGAAATAAATAAATAACAAACTAAAATAGAAATGGAAACATAAGTACAACGGTTTTTGGGGCAGGAACTTAAAATTGTTTGTTAGGTTGAAAAATAAATAAATAAATAATAAATCTACGGCGAACTTTGATCCGCCTTAAAGGCAATAAATAAGCAGATTTTGGATTTTATCAAGTTCATTATTCTTTGATACTAAAAGTATCATAGTATATTGGTTTTGTGCAATGTCCGTCATGTTGTCTGTCCGTCCGTCTGTCCGTCTGTATGAACGCAATTTTTTCGGCACCCTTAAAGCTAGAGACTTGCAAAGTTGCAATTATGTTTATCTATGGCCGGTACAGATAAAGGGATTTTGGATACCACGCCCACTCTTTCCGCCCCCATCCTCCCTGCTCCTTGCAATTGGAATCGCCTAAAGTTTTCACATTTTTTGGGCTAGAGCCACCAAGTTTTGTGTCAAGATAGGTAATGAAGTTTTCCAAAAAACTGCATCAAAAATTTGGATGTCACGCTTACCCTTACCGCCCCCCAGCCACCACCGGTTTAAAAACGTTAATGCGTGTATCTTCCACATATTTACAGCTACAGTCAATAAATTTGGTAGGAAGATAGATGGTAACATCTCAAAAGATCAGCATCAAACCTTTGGATGTCATGCCCACCCGAGACACCCATATTATCAAATCGGAATCGGCTATATCATTAACAGTTTTTGAGCTCGAGCCATCAATCTTGGTAGGAAGATAAATGGTGACATTTTAAAAGTGCCGCTTTCCTTTTGAATTTTGAGTTGTTCAGTTATCTTCCACAGTTTTTGAGCTAAAGTCATCAAATTTGTTAACATAATAGCTGGCGATGTTAACCACCAGACCGTGCATTACCCCTTTGCAATAAGACTCCTTATCATCCGTTCTTTTACGACTGCAATGTTTTCACTTGTTTTTTATTAGGATTAGGATAAATAAAAAATCTAGTATTCCACGATTTGGAGCTGGCACTCCTTACCTGACTAATAAACTACCGCACATAAGGTAACACATTTCTTCGATCAATAGTAAAGCTTGTTTATGTATCTCCTCATTCATCTTAAGATCGGGATTTCTGAAACTGACACGAATTTGATATAAAATATCTTCTGACATATTATCCTTGTATTTGTGCCACAGGTTAGATGGGTTTGATGGAGATCATGTCGAAATGATTATATCAAATAATGTGCGTATCTAATTTTGAAATGCTGAGATAATAGCTTCCACGATTGTCGTATCCCAATGGGTATCGTTTTCTAGTAAATTTTGTTCTTCCATTAACAGTACATAGTGACTCAAATGACATATAGTGTAGTAGTAGTAGTATATAGTTACTCTATCGATTACATATTCATTTATGCCAAACGCGATCATGAAAAAAATGATTTTCGCAACGCTTTTCGGGCAGTGGCCCCACTGTGCGCCGTTCGTTTATTAATACCAAGAAAATGAGAACGAAAAATATAAACAAAATAACGAGAAAATTTTTTCTTAGTGCACAGTTCACATAACGACCAATTAGATAGCCCGCAATTTCATTGTTGGTGTCGGTGGATTGGATGCCGAAAGCCGCCATATCGCTGCCTTTCGTGACATATTTGCAAATGTATATTATGGAATTTACAGAATTGCAATACTCAACGTTGCAATATGTCTTGAACGTTTTGGAAATAAGTGGCGAATATGGGACAATCCAACTGTTGTCGATAACGAAATCCATTTTTTTTTTACTTTTTTTGTGATAGTTCGACCGTTATCGTCGGGTGATCGACGCCGATAAAGCGTTTCTAGTGACGTTCTCCGCCGTTAATTTCCGTGTATATCGTTTGGAACACTTGCCGTCGACCATGCAAGGTGATTGGGGATTGATGGCGCCACACGGTCCATGAATCATATTTGTAATTACAACATCATGTGGGTCTGGATCGGCTTCGTGATCGGAAATCTCAGCACATCTGAAATCATCTACATGGTCTGGCTGAATTCTTTTCACTAACCAAATAAGAATGTGTGCGTGTGGCAGGCCTCGTTTATGCCATTCGATTGAATACAGCCAGCATCGAGTATCTCCAAAGACGCGTTCTTTAACAATGTAGTTCACCAGGGACCTTATTTTTTGCCTAAAAGCACGTGCTGTGATGTCGTGTCGATCAAGAAAATGACGTGATTCGGGTGTATCGCCACAAAGCAATAAATGCAATGGCTCAGTGGCGGAGTCAATAATGGCAATTTAACTTTTCCACTAAGGCAGCACAATCCGGTCGTTTCTCCGGAAAACTTCAATGCGCCACAATACTCGGAAACAATGTCCATTGGCCCAATGCAAACGCTAGGATGCAAGCAGTAATCAGTGCTGCAATCGTATCGAAATGCTTCTCGATTGAAATTAGCTCTTGACAAATCTCTTCTTGTGAGTCGAAAATTATCTACTTGTTGATCTCCGTTGTTCGCTCGACGATTTTGCAATGCCAACATAGCCGTTGCACGGGCTGCCTCGCTTTGCTATTGTGTTTGAGAAGAACGAAGAAGAGCCACACCAACGCGGAGCTCTTCGCTGGCCATTTCTTGTTCTTCTTCAGTCATTACATTCGCAATATTTCGTATCCTTGTTGAATTACGAATTTGTCGGCAAAGATTTAATCGTCTTGTTCGCGGCATTTTTAAAGATGAATCAAGAAGAATACAAATTACTTTCACAATAAAAAATAAACAAGAAAGAAGGTTCTAGTCGAGATTTCCCGACTAGGAGATACCCCGAACCCAATACTTAACGCGTACAGTCATTGTCTGTATGCATCTGTGACTAAACTTTAATCTTCGATAATTCTGGTGTTTCTCAACCGATTTCGATGAAATTTTTGCAGATTTTCATTATTTTATACCCCAAACCCATGAAATGGGTAAAAGGGGTATAATGTTTATGTGCACAAGTATGTAACAGGCAGAAGGAAGCATTTCCGACCCTATAAAGTATATATATTCTTGATCAGCATCAACAGCCGAGTCGATATAGCCATATCCGTCAGTCTGTCTGTCCGTCTGTATGAACGCGTCGATCTCAGAGACCAAAGATAGAGACTTCAGATTTTGAATATAAGTTCTCCTATACCATAAGCAAAACAAGTTTGTTTAAAATTATCGATAACTAATCTGGTTTCCGATATACACATATAATCGATTACAAAAATTCTCGAATTTGGAAAATGTAAAAATTGGGGTTTAAATAATGGGTAACGATAGAACTTTTTTGAAAATTTCATCGAAATCGGTTGAGATACACCAGAGGTATCGAAGATTAAACTTTAGTCACAGATGCATACAGACAACGACTGTACGCGTTAAGTATAGGGTTCGGGGTATCTCCTAGTCGGGAAATCTCAACTAGAGCCTTCTTACTTGTTTATCTTCGATCTAAGCGTCTGGCGCCGTCTTCAGCGACAACACTTTCAAATGCTTTGTTGTTGTGCTACTAATCCCAATGTCATTTTGTTATTGTCTTCTCAACAAGAGAACAGTTAAAAAATTCAGCATCGATTTAAAGTTGTCAGCGAAGTGTTAAACAACGCAATTATTTTTTTTTGGGGAACGCAGTGAAAGAGCACTTTTTTTTCACTGTACACAAGTAACAACAAGTGAAAACGTTGCAGTCGGACGCAACCCACAGTGGAATACTTTGATACCAGAAAAACAACGGATGATAAAGAAGCTTATTGCAAAGGGGAAATGCAGGGGCGTAAGGGAAGGGCCAGGTGGTAAACATCGCAAGCTATTGTGACCAAATTTGATAAATTTAACTCAAAAACTGTGGAAGACAACTGGACAACTCCAAACTTAAAGGTGGGCGGCAGAGGTTGGTGTGGCATCCAAATTTTTTAATCAAATGTTTTTAACTGTCACCATTTATCTTCCTACCAAGTTTGGTGGCTCTAGCTCAAAAACTGTTAAATGTATAGCCGATTCCGATTCTATGAGGCGGGTGTCTTGGGTTGGCGTGGCATCCAAAATTTTGATGCAGATCTTTGGTAGATGTTGCCTTCTGTCTTTCTACCCAATTAACGGGCTCTAGCTTAAAAACTTTAAGAGATATCAAAATTTCCGATTTTAAATGGTGGGCGGCAGAGGTGGGCGTGGCATCCGAATTTTTGATGCAGACCTTTTGTAGATGTCACCATATATCTTCCTACCAATTTTGGTGACTCTAGCTCGAAAAATGTGAAAACTATAGGCGTTTCCATTTTCAAGTAGAAGGGGGGATGGGGGCGGAATCAGGGGGCGTGGCATCCAAAATTTTGATGCATTTTTTGGGGAACGTCAATATCTATCTTGACACAAAATTTGGTGGCTCTACCCCAAAAAAAGTGAAAACTATAGGCGTTTCCAATTTCAAGGAGCAGAGAGGATGGGGGCGGAAGGAGTGCGCGAGGCATCCAAAATTTTGATGCAGTTTTTTCAGGAACGTGACTAGCTATCTTCGTGCAAAAGTTGGTAAATCTAGCTTCAGGAATGTGAGAAATATATGGCTATATCGGTTTTCAGTTATAGATTTTATCGATATCCCAGCCTCCTAGTAGGCGTGGCAACCCAATCTTGACACTTTATCTGACCCGGCTATAGACAAACATAATTGCGAAGTTTCAAGTATCTAGCTTTACGTTTGTCGAAAAAAGTTGCGTTAATACAGACGGAGAGACGGACGGACATTGCACAAGACCAATATACTATGAGACCTTCGGTATCAAAGTATAAAAGTCTCGAATTTGGAAAATGTAAAAATGTGGGTTGAAATAATGGGTAATGATAGAGCTTTTCTGAAATCGGTTAAAAAACAGCAGACATATCGACGATTGAAGTTTAGGTCACAGATGCACACATGGCTCACTCCTGACCACCTTTAAAATATCAGCATAGCTGCAGTCGCCCAGGCCGGATACGGTGACCGCGTCAGTTCGCTTGTGAGCTGCCTTGCCTTTGCGGCCAACAACCTTCGACCAGGGATTAGTCTTAGGCGGGGGCGGGGATGATCCACGGAGATTCTCCACTTTTTGGGTGCCTGCACTCGCAACAACCTTGCTCCTTTTTGGGGGTGTATTGCGGCGAGATGTCGATGGCTCGCGTAAGCGTTTAGGTGTTCCCTTGGCTTGTGCCGAACCATGCGCACTCCTAACAGCACTAATGGAACAGCTCTCGACAGTTTGTGTAGTCTGGACGGCCGTCTCCATTGCTGCAAAACCCAGACAGAGCATAGCTCGCCTTTGCAGCTCCACTAGCTTTGCAAGCTCCTCGCGCTCCAGGTTGTTAATGTGCCGCTTTATGTCAAAACGGGCGCTTATGCCGTCGATGCACTCACCCATCTGCGCCAGGATGCTCCTTAAGCTGACGGGAGACTTCGGTGGGTGGGCTTTTGTCGCCATGATTGCAGCTCCCTGTGTAGTCGGTAGCACGACCGCTGCTGCCAAAGGCACTGGTGAAGTTGCCTCCATTGCCGGAGACCCAGCCTCCACCTGAGCCAGAGCTAGGCCTAGGCTAGGCTGAAGCGGCGGTGGAGACCGGTGCAGCGCCGGCCTTCGGGCGAAGGGCGACAAGTCATCTGCCATCCTACTATTGAGCGCAGGTACCTTGCTAAAGACTTCGTTAGCAGTCCCGCGGTGGCCAAAGGTTTCCCTTCGGTTTTTAACTGGTGGGGGTTATACCGCCCCATTTCGGTCACCAGAGCCCCCGCAAAGTGTACCGCCGCAGCGGGGGAGGGTTGGCTATAACCGGTTCCGTGGTCGTTTGCACTTGTCTGCTAGAAGTCACTTTAGCAAAGAAACCGCCTGAATGCTATGCAACAAATAGTGCGGACCGCGCGCTTAGTCGATGCAGGAACCGAGAACAAGTGGCGCCACCTGTTGCTCAATGCGCAGAAACCAAGGGATGCTGGAGCTCGGCTTGCCCAGCGACTTAGCTTGACAGACCTGGAAAGTGCGATCAGCTGGGAGTGTGGGCACCCGAAAAACACAGATGTCACAGCTGAGCGTGTGTTTAGCCGCAAAAACACAAATAGCACACCATAAAGAAAGTGCAATTGGGAAAGTATGCAACACACGTAAAACTACACTCAGACTAACAAAGCACCGAAAACCTCAGATAGAGGCTCCGCGGGACGCAGCCGTCGAAAACCACCGGATATACACTGGACGGTAGGAAAACAAGTAACCAGGTAAGCTACCCAACCACTCGAAGCACCACACTGACTGTTTGCTTTTTTAGAATAAGGAAACACACTGCAAATTGTCACCAGGCCGGAGCGAGTGAAAAACGCGACCCTCTCGAAATCGAGAAATCGTGTGTGTGTGTGTTTGTGTGTGTGTGTGTGTGTGTGTGTGTGTGTGTGTGTGTGTGTGTGTGTGTGTGTGTGTGTCTCTCTGTGTGTGTGTGTGTGTGTGTGTGTGTGTGTGTGTGTGTGTGTGTGTGTGTGTGTGTGTGTGTGTGTGTGTGTGTGTGTGTGTGTGTGTGTGTGTGTGTGTGTGTGTGTGTGTGTGTGTGTGTGTGTGTGTGTGTGTGTGTGTGTGTGTGTGTGTGTGTGTGTGTGTGTGTGTGTGTGTGTGTGTGTGTGTGTGTGTGTGTGTGTGTGTGTGTGTGTGTGTGTGTGTGTGTGCTCCCTGACAGCAACAGGTTTTGGCATTGAATGCCAAAGCCAAAGCCAACTTACAAAACTGGGCGGAAACTTATTAGCCCCGAAACACACACACACACTCTGACACCGTCCTCGCCTTTCTTCGTTGTGTTAGCTTTTGCTGCTGCTCATTAACAAATTTTGTGCATGATTTACATACATCATTAGAAGTCAAAACTCCAACTGCAGAATCAGCGAGAGAGAGAGAGAGAACATTGCTGCATGTTTGTGCTGTGTGTGGCAGCATGTGTGACATGCGGCATGTTTCGTTATTTCGGACTATGCTTTTTCAGACACGTGGCAACCATCTAATCATACAGACTACCCTCACAACCCTCAAAGTGTTTGTGTAGTCAGAAAATGCATTGATGTCAGTGGCTTCATTCAAGCACTCATTCATTCATTCAGCTAAGCCCATTTGGCATAACCATTGAAATATATATAAATACATATGTACATATATGAAAATAGGCTAATTTGGTGCAGCAGACTCAGAATAGTTGAAACTGCAACTGCAACAGAAGCCGACACGAAAACTGGGAAAAACAGGGGTCGTTACGGTAACATCACCACAACCACCACCAACAAAAACTGTAGCACGCATTTAATTTATATTGGACCTGCCTGCCCCATCCCCTACCTCGTAATGAGTTTAATTAATATGCAGCTTATGAAGAGCAATTGTGGTTGGTGCTGTTTGTTGGTGTTGCGACTCCACATGTAGCCCTCGCCCCTCGCTGCTCGCTCAAGTGGAAGTTTTTGGCACAATGTGAAACAACAACCAATTTGGGTGTAGCAGCAACAACAATCATTTAAATGAAATTAAATTCGCGAACAATCTCTCTCTCTCTCCCCCTCTCTCTCTCTCCCTCTCTCTCTCTCGCTCTCGCTCTCTCTCTCTCTCTCTCTCTAATAATAAAAAATCCAGCCCAGCTCCCACATTTCTCTTCAAATTCTTTGTTTATGAATATGGAAATGCTGTTATCATACAGAGAGAAAGAAATTTAAAGAAAAAGCAATTAAATTACCATGCGTACACTGTAAAAGGGAATAATAAGCAGGGTGAAGTTGAAGCTCAAGCTTAAGCAACATCAGAAAAATGAAAACCTCATCAAAGTTAAATTTTCATGTGGAATGCAAATGTTCCATTAAGCGCTGGGAAATTGAGCTTTATATATATACAATATATACATACAATATGTATACATAATGAAACAAGTAAGAAGGCTCTAGTCGAGATTGCCCGACTAGGAGATACCCCGAACCCCATACTTAACGCGTACAGTCATTGTCTGTATGCATCTGTGACTAAACTTCAATCTCCGACATCTCTGGTGTTTCTCAACCGATTTCGATGAAATTTTCAGAAAAGTTCTATCGTTTCCCATTAGTACAACCCCCATTTTTACATTTTCCAAATTCGAAATTTTTGTAATCGATTCCATGTGTATATCGGAAACGGAAATAGTTATCGAAAATCGGAAACAAACTTGTACTGCCTTAGACTTAGATGAGCTTATGTGCAAAATCTGAAGTCTCTAGCTCTTATAGTCTCTGAAATCTACGCGTTCATACATACGGACAGACGGACAGACCGACGGACAGACGGACATGGCTATATCGACTCGGCTGTTTATGCTGATCAAGAATATATATACTTTATAGGGTCGGAGATGCTTCCTTCTGCCTGTTACATACTTTTGCACAAAACCATTATACCCATTTTACCCATTTCATGGGTTCGGGTTATAAAAAGGAAAGTTTATGGTCTCGCAACTGTGGAAACTAAGTGCCAAAATTGCATACCTAATCTCGAGTTCATATCAAAAAGCATTCGATATCAGAATGCCTAATTGAATTCCCCAGCTTGGTTCCGTGATTGATATTAGTTATTGTTATTGCAATTGCGATTCTTGCTGCTGCTGTGAAGTTTAAACGCACTACTACTACTACTACTACTACTGAGCTTAGTTTGGTTCCCTTAATTATACATATTAATTGTAAGTGCCATTTACTCAATCAAATATTCACAAGTATTGGTCCTTTAATGTCCTTTAATTTTCAGAGCTAATGATCTTTGTAGGCGGATTTTTTTATTATACAAAAAAATAACAACAAGTAAGAAAGCTCTAGTCGAGATTTCCCGACTAGGAGATACCCCGAACCCTATACTTAACGCGTACAGCCATTGTCTGTATGCATCTGTGACTAAACTTATATATTCGATATCCTTGGTGTTTATCAACCGATTACGGTGAAATTTTCAGAAAAGTTCTATCGTTACCCATTATTTCAACCCCCATTTTTATACCCCGAACCCATGAAATGGGTAAAAGGGGTATAATGGTTTTGTGCAAAATAAAGGAAACAGACAGAAGGAAGCATCTCCGACCCTATAAAGTATATATATTCTTGATCAGCATCAACAGCCGAGTCGATATAGCCATGTCCGTCTGTCCGACGGTCTGTCCGTCTGTCCGTATGTATGAACGCGTAGATTTCAGAGACTATAAGAGCTAGAGACTTCAGATTTTGCACATAAGCTCATCTAAGTCTTAGGCAGTACAAGTTTGTTTCCGATTTTCGATAACTATTTCCGTTTCCGATATACACATGTGATCGATAACATAAAAATATTGAATATCGAAAATGTAAAAATTGTAGTTGATATAATAGGTAAAGATAGCACTTTTCTGAAAATTTCATTGAAATCGGTTGAGAAACAACAGAGATATCGAAGATTTAAGTTTAGTCATACAGACAATGACTGTACGCGTTAAGTATAGGGTTCGGGGTATCTCCTAGTCGGGAAATCTCGACTAGAGCCTTCTTACTTGTTACATTTTCCAAATTCGAGAAATTTTTTTAATCGATTCTATGTGTATATACTTTCGCGCACAGTCATTGTCTGTATGCATCTGTGACGTGTTTTATATTTTCGATATTCGACATTTCTATGTTATCGATCGCATGTGTATATCGGAAACGGAAATAGTAATCGAAAATTGGAAACAAACTTGTACTGCCTAGGACTTAGATGAGCTTATGTGCAAAATCTGAAGTCTCTGGCTCTTATAGTCTCTGAGATCGACGCGTTCATACATACAGACGGACAGACAGACAGACGGACAGACGGACATGGCTATATCGACTCGGCTGTTTATGCTGATCAAGAATATATATACTTTATAGGGTCGGAGATGCTTCCTTCTGCCTGTTACATTTTTTTGCACAAAACCATTATACCCCTTTTACCCATTTCATGGGATCGGGGTATAAAAAAAGGCAAAGTAATGTAAGCTCTAAAAAATGTCAGAGCAGACCGCAAAATGCACGTTTTAATCTACAAAGTAGTCGCCTGAAACTCTTTAAGCTTTAGCAAAAAGATATAGAAAAAAAAACACTTCGCAGCACACAAAAGGCAGCTCTGCTCTGGCTTTTGATATATGTATGTATGTATGTATGTATGTGGCAGCAAGCAGTGAGGCAAAGTGGGGAAACAGGGGTTAAAGGCTGATAGAGGGAGGCTCGAGTTCAAGTCCGAGTCTAGTTCTCGTAAGCTCGAGTCACTGTTTGAGTTACTAGTTCTTTTTTTTCTTAGCTGCATGTCCGCCACGAAATGTTTTAATTGAGCGAGTGTTGGAAAACGATAGAAAGCTAAGAGAGGCAAAATGCATCCCCTCTGTTGGAAAGAGAACATCAAATGGATAAAGAAATCAAACATATTTTGCGGTTGTGGAAAAATGAAAGCATTTCATAAAGAAAAATCTCAAGTTGTAGCATATCGGAGCCACAACCAGATAACAACGAACCACTTACTAAAAGTGAGCTAGCCAAGAAGAGGGCAGAGGATGTAGAATGAAGAGGGACAGACAGGGGCAGGTGACAAGGCAATGGCAATAAAATAAAATATAATTTTTAACTACAGGGAAACGTGCATTACTCATTTTTTAATTTATAACACAATTGGGTGAATTTCGCACTGCACTGTGTGTGTGTGTGTGTGTGTGTGTGTGTGTGTGTGTGTGTGTGTGTGTGTGTGTGTGTGTGTGTGTGTGTGTGTGTGTGTGTGTGTGTGTGTGTGTGTGTGTGTGTGTGTGTGTGTGTGTGTGTGTGTGTGTGTGTGTGTGTGTGTGTGTGTGTGTGTGTGTGTGCAGGAAATATATGGTTTTATCGGTTATCAGTTATCGATTTTATCGATTTCCCAGCCTCCTAGTAGGCGTGGCAGCCCAATCTTTACACTTTATCTGTCTCGCCTATAGACAAACATAATTTCAAGTCTCTAGCCTTACGGGTGTCGAAAAAAGTTGCGTTCATACGGACAGACATACACCATGACGGACAATGCACAAAATTCTATGAGACCTTCGGTATCAAAGTATAAGAACTGGTGTTGTGTCCTTAAAGCAAGAACAACAGCTAAGAAATTCTGATCAAATTACGAGACACAGCAACAACATGGTTAAACATTGATTTACTTGAGTCACAGGCATGAAGTTCTCGTTCCATTCATTCATCGTCCTTTTGTCGTCCACTAATTTCGTGCTGGCCACTTTAATTAATTACTGCAAAAACTGTGCTGACTGACTGTGAACAAGGACAACAAAACAGACCGAGTACTTGTAATTTTACAACCAAACCCAAAGATCATAGGACTTACACGCACACACACACACAAACATATTCGCACACACAGAGTGACTTTTGGCAGACTTTAATCAACATTTCCTCTAGTATTGGCTAATAATTTTATACACAATGAACTTTGAACTAACCCTGATTTGTATGACAGCAATATAATACAGTTGTCCGATTTATGTAAAGTATAAGCATTAAGCATCGCGCACACCAGAGCGAATAATCCGCAGCGGCAGCGGCACGAATAAGCCGCGTGATATTTTCCGCGCCAAAATCGCAAGTGTGATCACACTGGGGCGAATTTATTTGCGGTTTTTTCTTCCAGCTCCAATCCAATTTCGTCCCATATCTTATCCGCTAAATCATACAATATTTTATGTTTTTTCACTAATTCAATAAGCAGCTCCACTTTTGCCATTGTTTAACATTAGTGCACATATGTATGACAGCACATATTGCGGGAAGCCATGAAGAAAGACATTGCGCATAAACAGCTGTTCGAAACGTCACATGTGATGAATTTTTTATAAATATTTTTATTAATAAATGTGAATGATAATAAGTTAAAAACTGCTTCTCTTATTATATTATTATTATTAATTGTATTTAAAGCCAAAATATAGTAATTTAACATGTAAACAAGGCAAAAATTCAACACATGCATCACATGTGACGTCATCAGCGCAGAACATGAACAAGTTTCTGCGCAACCTGAGTTTTATCGTTCTTGGCGGCAAGCGAAAAAAACGCTGCATGCACGGTTGTCAATGTTGAGCGGAAAAAAAGCTGCAGATTCGCTGTCAAAACGAATTCGCCCCGCTTTGGTGTGCGTGCGTTCATAAGACGCAATGTAATTATATATTCGTGCCGCTGCCGCTGCAGATTATTCGCTCTGGTGTGCGCGATGCTTTAAAGTCTTTAAAGTTCTCGAAATTTAGTCATAGATAGTCATAGTCATATAGGGTTCCTTATCAAAAGTAAAAGTTATATTATTGTATTATTTGTTGTTTCTTGTTATTTTTCCGGGTTGATAAGACAATTACGTAAATGATTTCTTCTAGTTGTCTTCAAAACAGACTCTACAGACCATTAATAAAGTTGACTTTTGCTTCCACTTAATCTTTACAGTTCACAAAACACACATTTGGAAAGTGAATGTAAACACTTCAATCGCCCCAGGAATGTACCCATTGTCAGCTGCATTGCTTTGTAATTTTCGGAATTAAATCACACACACATACCGACCATACATGGAGCTGGTAGCATGGCGTTAACAGCCCCCAGCCCAAATCTCGCGGTTATTTAAGGAGCATCCTGGTGCAGATGGGGAATTGCATCGATGGAATAAGTGCCAGGTTTGATACCAAGAGGCATATTAATAATCTGGAGCGCGAGGAGCTTGCAAGGCTCGTAGAGCTACAAAGGCGAGCTATAAGCTGTCTTGGTTCTGCAGTACTGGAGAAGGCCGTCCACACAACGCCAATTGTTGAGAGCTGCTCCAGTAATGATGTTAGGAGAATGCATGGTGTGGTGGTTTCAGCCAGAGTAGCACCGAGTGGAATCACTGAAAAGCCCGAGACCCGCTTTTCAACCCTGCCGAGGGACATCCACTGGTCCCAGGTAGTTGCCCGCAAAGGCAAGGCAGAACGCACGCGGGCCGTGTCCGGTCTGGGTGACTGCTGCTTCGCAGACATCCTTAAAGTGGTCAGGAGTGAGCCATCACTTGCGCAAGATTTTCTACTGATGCTATAAAATCGGTTGTCAGCATAGCGCCAGAGGCAATCGCCGGCACCGGCTGGCGATTTGTCAGCAAGCAGTACTGTCTTATTCTGACTATCGACGTAAAGAATGCGGTTAACACCGCCAACTGGAGCTGCATCCTGGATGCCCTGGAGCTTCTTCGGGTGCCTGCATACCTAGTAGCGATTGTGTGGAGCTATTTTGATAACCGCATGCTGAGGTATCAAACGGCCGAGGGCGAAAAGGAGTATGCTGTCTCTGCAGGAGTTCCTCAAGAATCTGTCCAAGGTCCTCTCCTGTGGAACATCATGTATGTTGGCTTCGGCTACCAGCGGGGGCTACCGCAGTTGGCTACGCTGACGACGTCGCCTTGGTACTCGTGGCAAGGGACTTACGGTGAGTCACAAAGCTCTGCAATTGGTGCATGGACGCCGTAACTCAGTGGTTGTCATCCGTGGGTCTACAACTGGCTGCGCATAAGACGGAGGCGGTGTTCATCAGTAGCAGGAAAAAAGTGGAGTATGTGGACTTTACGATGGGTGGCGACATGTTGAGGTCTATAGATTGGATCCGCTACCTCGGTGTGGTCATTGAAAGGCGCCTCAGCTTCGGCGAGCATCTCGTTTTTGTCCATAGAAAGGCGGCGGTAAGCGGAAGCGTACTAGCAAGGATGATGCATCACCAATCTGGGTCGACGCAACGTCGGTGGCCAGCTACATGAAGGGCATAGAGGTAACTTATCGGCTCTTTGCCCTGCGTGTCTTTTGTGCCTTCCGCACTGAGTCCTTGGATGCAGCGCTGGTAATTGCTGGGATGACCCCAATCCACATCTCAGCCTTGAAAGCAGCGGCGGTTGTGGAAGCTATTCCGTTGGAGAGAAGAGCCGTTCGGGCGGTTGCCCGCGAGCGGAGCCTTGAGGCCTGGCAGAAGCAGTGGGACTCATCCAGCAAAGGGCGATGGACGTATCTGTTTATTCCAAACATACACTGCGGGCGATTTGTCCAGGAACGACTCGTGGTGGAGAGCGTGACGGGCCAGCAACTGTCCCCAACCAACCTGGTGGTCCAAATGATAGAGAGGGAAAAAGTTTGGCATGCGGTTTGCGCTTTTGCAGCCTCTACGATGGTAGAGCTACGACGGGTGGAAAGAGAAAGGGCAAGCTCATCGTAGTTATTGCCACTGCTTCTGCGAAGCAATGCTTCACGGCGGTCCCGCAGATGCTGGCAATGACTGCGTATGCTATCTATACATTATATTATCTATATAAGTTATCATAAGGCCTAGTCATATTTTTGAAATCCAAAAAAAAAAAAAAAAACACAAACTTCAAGTTTTATAGTTTGTTTTGAGGCTGCTACAAATTTCATAAGAAACTTGGCTCAGAAACTTTTCGACGGCATTTCATTCAAATTACTTTCCAACATCAGTGTTAACAGCAACAACAACAACGGCAACTCCAACTACATCATGCATACAAGTAAGGCAGGCGCTCTTAAAGACAAATTGGCAGTAGGTGCCAGAAAATGTTTTCATTGATTTTTACGAGCATAAACAGAATCAAATAATTAATTTACTCTTTCTTTTTTCTCCCCAACACTTTTAATGCTTAATTTAATATGCGTGGGGCGCTTGGCTCTAAGCACCTTAAAAATTATCAGCAACAACCGTTGGTACTTTTATTTTAGCCTGGGATCCGTTAGCATGACGAATTTTTCACCTTCAGAATGCAGTTGGGGGCAAGGTCCTTAACGATGCAGTTGTTCCTTACTCTGGTTAAGTGTGTGTGCGAGTCCTGTAAACAAATCATAAACAGCTGACTCTCACATACACAAACAAACATTTGTATGTTTAATAAATATTATCATCATATTAATTTTGCACATTTTCATCAAAGTGATCTTTCACTCAAAAACATAACAAAAAACACATTTTATAGCTGAAATATGTTGAAAAATATAAATAAATAAACTTAAAATTGTTAAAATATACTTTTAATTGCATAATATTGGTAATGCCAATAAACAATCAAATAAATTACAAATTGAATTGAGAATAATTTTGAGGAAAGTATTAGCCAAATATTTATTTTTTTACTTTGATACCGAAGGTCTCATGGTACTATATTGGTTTTGTTTAATATCCGTCATGGGATAGGTTATGAATCTCTCAAAAAAAAAAATGTCATCAAAAATTTGGATGCCACGCTCATACCACGAACCCTATACTTAAGGCGCACATTCATTGTCTGTATGCATCTGTGACTACACTTCAATCTTCGATACCTCTGGTTTTTCTCAACCGATTTCGATACAATTTTACAGATTTCCATTATTTTGTATCAAGTTTCTAAAACGAATTTAAAATAATGTATGTATCTTTAAGATACATAAACTTCTTCGTAAAAATGGGAGGCTCCGTTTTTAATTTAGACCCATGGTTCCTTGGGCAAAACTTCTTAGAATTCATCCTAGTTTACGATTCGGATAACCGCTTTGCCGCGAAAAAAATTGACTCACCCTAATGTACATAGATATTAAACAAGTATTTTTGAAGAAAAATAACAGCTTCAGGAAAGCATACTCTGCCATGCAAGAATATAGTTAAATGTAAAAATAATCGAAAATAAAAAACTGTATTCTACCAAGTAAAGTTTTGACATAAAATGAGACTTTATTGTTGTTGTTGTTGGCACTGTTGTTTGCCTGTTGATGTTTCAGCTGCTGTTTGCTACATGGCATTTTATCAGTCGATGGCTGTTGGTGTTAATGTGTGTGTGTGTCCGTGTCTGTGGCAAAGGTTTGATAAGCCATAAAACGCGCATTTGGTGTCGACGCAGAAAGTACTTGTTTCTATGATTGTTGGTTATTGCCTGGCATTTTATGTCAATGCTGCCTCAGCTGGCCCGCAACATAGCTTCACCCGCCACACCTTAACGCATTCTTTTTATGAGCTTTCGTATTTGAAAGTCATAAAATGCATTTTCAACAGCTCACAACTCTCGCAGCAGCCTCTGACAGAATATCTAGCTGAATGTTTTTGATGTTGTTTCGAGAGTTGAGTTTATGTTGTTGTCGATGTTGTTGTTATATTAGATTCTTATTGTTGGGTTATTTCATTGTCGGTTTTTAGTGCGCATAGTTATTATTATGATTAGGTTGATGATGCTGATGTTGATGAACTTTAACCCAAAGTCCCTTTTTGGCTGTTGTTGTTGTTTCTGCTTGGCTACAGCCAGGGCCAAAGTCAAAACGCTCGAAGTGATCTCAGCGTCCACAAAATGCTGCATGCAGCCCAATAAAATGTTATTAATTTGGCAACAAACTTTTTCACAGCCAATAAAGCAACAAGCAATGTGCAGCAGTAGCAGCTGAAAAAGCAGAAGCAGAAGTTGAAACGTAAGATGAAGGAGCTGAGTTTTGTAGCATTTGCATGCCACAGAGCCAAGGATGAGCCAAAAGCAACCAAAAATGCCACAGAAAACTGCACAAGGCACAACACAAGGGGAAAGGGGGTTTAACAGGAACATAGCTGGGCTGGAACACCATTAGAGCTAGCAGCTGCTCCACATGAACTTATAAAAGCTAGCAAAACTCTTGAACCAAACTCAACCACTGTGGTGGCTGCTGTTGATGCTGCATTAAAAAGTTCATAAAAGTGGAGCATGCCACAAGTCGTGCCACAATTTGCGGCAGCTGCAGCTGCAGCGAAATTATTTGGATATGGATATGAATATAGCTACATACATGTATGTATGTGTACATGTATGTTTGCTCTATGCATGTACACAGCAAGAAATATGGTTGAACACTCAAACGAAGTATGAAAATGATACGAAGTCTGTGTTCATTTGCTCTCTTTGTATATATATAGCTGCTAAAAGCTTTGGCCATACTGGGGAAAAAAATTAAGGAACCGCTTGTTGCAAGGTGCTATAAGCTGTGACTTTGACTTGCCACAGGCACCCCCCTCCCATTAAACCACCCAAATAGCAAACAATTAAAACGCTGAGCACTGAGTGAATGAAGGAACAGATTGTGTGTGCATCTTTTGTATGTAAATGCTCAACTGTAAAGTAGTTGTGTTGCAAAATTGTTTACTAGTGTCATAAGTTAAAAACTCGTAAAAGTATGTATGAACAGAGTGTCTTTTCTAGTTTTTTGTAGGTAGATACAAATGCGCGCAAAATTTTAATTTGAACATTGGCCATCGACATCAAATATGTATGTATTTACGTTCAAGGGTCGAAAACACATAATTATATAATTAAAATATAAATAGTTATAAGACAAATGATCAGTGAGGCACCTCTAATCGACTTTAATGTATTTTAATAATAAATATAAAAAAATATATAAAAATAATAACATACATTTTATTGGTATCCTCAATTTGTTAACAAATTTCTGAAAATTCTAAAAGTTGATGCAGGTCAATAACTAACAAGAGAATTTTAACGCATACATTAAAATGAGCTGCATATGCATACATGTATATGCTGGGCTTAGCAATCGAAAAAAATAACAAAAATCTCGGCAAAGCTAGCCCACCAAATATGAAGCAAACGCACGTACATGTATACACAAATGTACTTTTTACCGTTTCTTGCAAACAGCAAGTGAAACAAAAGCATCTGCAAATGCTGCTTCCTCGCTCTCTCATCATTGAAGCGCGGTCAAGAACGCACACACATACCAGTGTTGCCAGGTGTTGAGTTCCCGAATAAGCTTTATTTTGGATAAAAATAGGCTAAAATTTTAAAATAAATGCTGAACAACAAGCTATATCCAAATAGAAGAAAACATAATGTTGAATTATATGCAATGTGAGTGTATACATTGATACTCAAATAGCGCGAAAGAGCGCATTAACAGTTATAACAGTTATAAGAATAACAAGAGAGAGAATACGCCAATGAGTTATTGAGCGTATGTCGCACATATTTGAGTCTTGTGTTTTAGTTCGTAATCAACCTTTGCAAGAAGCACTACAATAAAAATATTTTATAACACATCAACCGAATTCGCGGGAGACCTCTGTTATATATGTATACACACATTATTATTCATCAGGTTATGGGCCCAGGAATCGTTGTTACTGCGCAAATATAGTTTGTCGGTTTTTGTGTCTGCGGGATAACGCGAGTTACGCAGTAAAATATTAAAAATGAGTGCCATGTACCAAATAGACAAGTTGGACATAGGGAATTATGATTCCTGGAGTATACAAATGCGTAGCGTGTTGGTGCACGCAGAGCTGTGGAAGGTGATTGCTGGGACGCGACATGAAGGTGACGGTGGCGCAGCGTGGGACGGACTCGATCAGAAAGCACTGGCGACGATTACACTGAGCGTTAAGGCGACAGAGCTGTGTTATCTCAAGGGCTGTACAACGGCGGTAGCAGCTTGGGAGAAACTCAGAGATGTACATCGTCCAACTGGCCCGGTAAGGAAAGTGTTCCTGTATAAAAGGTTACTGGGATTGCGTATGGCAGAAGATGACGATATGAGTGCGCATATAAATTCATTTTGCTCAACCGTGGATCAGCTTGCAGAGGTGGATATAAAAATAGCTAACGAATTAACAGTTATTATATTGCTGTCAAGTCTGAACAAGCAATTTGAAAATTTCGTCATAGCCATGGAAACGCGCGACAGCTTACCAACTCTAGATGCATTAAAAATTAAGTTGCTAGAGGAAGGAGAGCGCAGGGGCTGCGAAGAGAAGCAAAAAGTAGGTAGCGAGCAGCAGGCATATAATGTCACAGCGGCGCCAGAAAGAGCGCGCAAAAAGAAGATCGACAAAAAGAATGTCGAGTGTTACAATTGCGGGCGACGTGGTCACTACAAAAATGAATGCAAAAGTAAGCGCAAAGAAGAAACAGCAATGCAACAGCAGCGCTCGTATACAGTTCTAACGGAACACAAGGCGAGCGATCTGGTTTTATCCGGTTGGGTTCTGGATAGCGGCGCGACGGCACATATGTGTGCAGCGCGCAGAATATTTACGAATTACGTTTCGCAAATAGAAGATGTTGTATTGGCTGACAATAACGGAATGCGAGCAGTTGGCAAAGGCAGCGTAAGGCTTGAAACGGGATTTTGCGTTCTTAAACTGGCGAATGTTTTGCATGTACCTGATATAAAGGGAAATTTTATGTCAGTGATTCGTGCAGTCGAGCGGGGCTGTACAGTTACTTTTGTAAAGACAAAGCAATTGTTCGTCAGGATGGCGAAAAAGTATTAGAAGCCCAGAAAAGAAACAAACTATTTATTTTCGATAGTAAGGGAAACGTTTGTTTGGGTGTGGCGCAGACGAGTGCACATATTTGGCATAATAGGTATGGCCATCTAAATAATACAAGTTTGATGAATTTGGTGAAAAATAAAATGGTGCAAGGTATTGATAACGTGGACTTTTCAAATAAATTGCAGTGTAGAACATGCATGAAAAGTAAGATTCACACACAGCCATTTCCAGTGTCGGGAAATCGCGCAGGGCACCTGCTAGAGTTGATACATACAGACGTATGTGGGTCATTTGAGAAGCGATCACTTGGCGGGTCGACATATTTTTGCACATTCATCGATGACATGACTCGGCGCATATTCACATATTTTCTCAAGTCCAAAGACGAGGTGTACGAGAAATTTGTTGAATTTAAAAATATGGTAGAACGCCAGACAGGGCGTAAGATAAAAGCTGTACGTAGCGACAATGGACGCGAATATGTTAATACGCGGTTTGATACGTTGTTTAAGCAACATGGCATTGTACGTCAGCTTACGGTACCGTATAGCCCACAGCAGAATGGTGTGGCAGAACGGGCTAATCGAACTCTTGTTGAGATGGCAAGGAGTTTACTTGTGCATGCAAAGATGCCGGAGTACCTATGGGCAGAGACAGTGGAGACAGCGTGCAATATTCGTAACAGGTCACCGACTACGGCACTAGTAGGTAAAACTCCATATGAGGCATGGAGTGGCAGGAAGCCACAGGTACAGCACATGAGAATTTTCGGATCAGTGGCAGTTGGTCTAGATAAGACACGGCATGGCAAGTTTAAGCCCAAAGGGCAGGAATATCGTTTTGTTGGATATTCACGTGTTTCTAAGGCATACAGGCTGTATGATGAGGGGAAACGCGAGATCGTTATAAAACGCGATGTTTTATTCGATGAAACTTGTACGGATGCGCTGATTTCAGTAACGATTGGTCAAGTTGCAGTTGCAATGCAGTGACGACGATGTTCAAGAGGAAGTACTCAGTGAGGAGTATATCAGCGCAGATGAATCCGAGCAAGATGAGGGCAGTGATCAGGACGATCAGTCGCAGGATGTGGAGTTACCACAAACGGATGCTGTCAGGATTGGTCCAGGTAGACCAAGTTTGGTTCGCACAGGCAAACCAGGACGACCAAAGAAAAGCTACAGTGTTCTTAACGCAATGCAAAGCGTAGAAGTTCCATTACCACAGTCATTCAATGAAGCCCACGGCAGTAAAGAAAAATCATTTTGGCAAACGGAACATGGACATTGGTGGATTTACCCAAAGGGCAACAGGCTATAGGTTGCAGATGGGTATATACTATAAAGAGGGACAGCAACGGCGAACCTGAACGCTACAAAGCCCGGCTGGTAGCAAAAGGATGCTCGCAGAAGTTTGGTGTGAATTACAAAGAGACATTCTCACCCGTGTGCCGATATGAGACGATTCGATTAATTTTTGCTCTGGCTGTTGAGCTGAAATTGTATCTGCACCAAATGGACGTCTGTACGGCGTATCTTAACAGTGAGTTAAGCGATGTAGTCTATATGAAGCAGCCAGAAGGATATATAGACATGGTCAACAAGCAAAAGGTATTGCGGCTTGACAAGGCGATATACGGGCTAAAGCAAGCAGGAGGGGAGTGGAACCAGAAGCTAGATGCTGTTCTACGAGAGATAGGTTTCATCTCATGCAAGAATGAACCGTGCCTATACAAACAGGATATAGAAGGTAATATATGTTTGGTACTAATCTATGTTGATGATCTGCTTATAGCATGCCAGAAGAAGACAGACTTATTGCGTATCAAGTCAATGATAGCAATGAAGTTCGAATGTGTCGACATGGGTCCGATAAAAATGTTCCTGGGCATGCAGATTGAGCGAGATGGTGAAACTGGTGACATAAGGATGAACCAGGCGTTGTACATCAAGGATATGCTGCAGCGGCATAAGATGGAGCAATGCAGGCCAGTAGCGACGCCATTGGATACGGATGCGTGACTGAAGATGTAGTGGCATATCAGTCGGCAATTGGCGAGTTAATGTGGTTAGCATTAACATCGAGGCCAGATATCTATTACTCCGTTGTAAAGTTGGCACAACGGAACAGCGAACCCCACGGGGAGCATGTTTCTGGAGTCAAGCATGTGATAAGGTATCTAGCGGGCACAGTAGATAAAAAGCTACACTATTGTGCAGATGGCCAAGGTCTCAGAGGCTTCGTGGATGCAGACTGGGGCGGCGATATCAGTAATCGTCGATCATACACAGGATACGTTTTCCTTCTAACAGGTGGCCCCATTTCATGGAAGTCAGAGAAACAGGATTACGTAGCGTTGAGCAGCACGGAGGCCGAATACATGGCGTTGTCAACGGCTACAAAAGAAGCGCTTTATTTAAGGCGTTTAATAATTGAGATTGGTTGTGGTCGTGAGGGTACTCCCACGGTGGTCTATGGAGACAATCTCAGTGCACAGGATTTGGCCAGAAATCCGGTTTATCATGCGAGGTCGAAGCACATCGACATCAGGTATCAATTCGTCCGGGAAGTCATCCAGAAAGGCGATGTGGAGTTGAAATATGTTTCAACAAATGATATGATTGCCGATGTTCTTACTAAAAATCTGCCAAAGCAGAAACATTGTCATTTTGTAAATTTAATGAATTTAAAATAATTGTGACAATGTATACCGGCTCACATTGAGGAAGGGTGTTGAATTATATGCAATGTGAGTGTATACATTGATACTCAAATAGCGCGAAAGAGCGCATTAACAGTTATAACAGTTATAAGAATAACAAGAGAGAGAATACGCCAATGAGTTATTGAGCCTATGTCGCACATATTTGAGTCTTGTGTTTTAGTTCGTAATCAACCTTTGCAAGAAGCACTACAATAAAAATATTTTATAACACATCAACCGAATTCGCGGGAGACCTCTGTTATATATGTATACACACATTATTATTCATCACATAAAAAAAACTATAGGTTTTAATATGATAGTAATTATAATTAAAAAAATTATGGACTTTTTAAACACAAACATAATTTTTCTTCAAATTATTTTTATGTATTGTTTATTTGTTTTATGGATGTTAAGATGTTTTTAAACGAATTTAAATTTACTTATTTATGTTAAATTAATTAATAAATTATCCAGTTAATTTTAATTTTTGTTTGAATACGGCATGCTCCATGCCTGCGTAATCCATATCTGTAAAATTAGTAAATTAATATCTGTAAATTATGATTTTAAAAAAACCAACCTTATGCTTAATATTGCGCTTTAAGTATTTAAGTGACAAAATGTTACGCACTTTGGTTTTTATAATGTTCATTTGACTGAACACGCGTTCCACTTCCGCATTTGAGCATGGCAACGAAAGCAATTGGATGGCAAATAACGCATGGGACTCAAAGGGATTTTTATTTCCTGCATCTTTATATGCGAGAACCTCTGCCCAAAATTTGACTGTGTCATTTATGTACTCCCATTTAATAAGGTGAATCTTATCTATCTGCGATTTGAAGTCATCAATGTTTGAAATGTTAAAATATTTAAATATTTCAATAAAATCAGGAACGTTTTTGTTAGCTAGCAGAATGTTGTCTGCAGTAAATACTTCGATTTTTTTTAAGGTATTTAAATTATCGGGCAGTCTGAAATTTAGAAGCAGAATATTGTATACTTTGTAATTGTATAAAATCAATAGCACCATATTCGTATCTTATAAGAAGTTGCATTATTAATTCTTTAATAAAATCAATGCACACATTCTTTATTTCGGATGTTTGCAGTTGAAATTACAATTCTTTCATTTTTTGCTCAAAAGCATATCCCAAAAAAATATCTTGAACTAAAATATCTGCAAAGTCCTCTTTAAAGATGTCAATCTCAACACATGCTGGAATAATTTTCTCCCTAAGGCCCAATTTCTCAATGTCCAGTTAAACTTGGAATAAGTTAACTTCAGAACAACTTTTTGCTCGAGCTATACTGCAGCTATCCGATTTGGTTTTCTCAAAGCCAAATTAACCTATCATTGGTATATCACTATCGCCGAATGGTGCTGCCAACCTTAACGGGGATTCAGCTGTTCTTTTGGTTTTGTTTTTGCCTGTGACTCCCAAACTACTGCATGTTGCACATCAAAATGTATATATACGGGGGTGTACCAGAAATCTCTGGAGATTTTGGATCGAGCAGGTTTTCAAATCTCTAAAAAAAAAAACCGTCGGTGTGCCAGAAGTTAGGGAGATTTCATTTTTCGGTAAAATGTTTCGGAGCAAATACGTAAAACGAAAATGGCCAAAAAAAAAGTTGCTACCTTTCAAAAATGAAAATTGCCTAAAATGTATTTGCTATTTTTGTCATTGTTTTCAAGGTTGGCCTAATGGCATTAGTGCTATATTTAATAAATGATAAAATAAAAATATATTAGGTCTTATCTCTTGTATTTCTTATACAAAACAAATATTTAATATTTTGCTTGACAGCCCTGCTATGACAGCTTGCTTGAACAGCTGTTCTACGTACTTCGTAAATGGCGAATCTGGTTTTGTTTACATTTTAAAAGTGCAAAAGGTGAACGGTGTTTTCCCCTATGGACCAATAATAAAATAAATGTAAAACAAATAATTAAATGCAATCTTAATTTAACTTACATTTCGGACGCTCATTGACTTTCCATAAATTAAATTCTTCTTCTTACTGTTACATTCACACACCTAACAAACACCGCAAAAGTTGCCACCTCATAAAAAAAAAGGTTTGCTGCAATAACTTAGTTAAATTTACAACAAACTGAACACTGCTCAACCATGCAATTTTGTTACCTTAAAGTACGATTTTTATACTTTGATACCGAAGGTCTCATAGTATATTGGTTTTGTGCAATGTCCGTCATGGTGTCCGTCCGTCCGTCCGTCTGTATGTCCGTATGAACGCATTTTTTTTCGACACCTGTAAAGCTAGAGACTTGAAACTTTGCAATTATGTTTGTCTATGGGCTAGTCAGATAAAGTGTCAAGATTGGGGTGCCACGCCTACTAGGAGGCGGGGAAATCGATTAATTTCGATAACTGAAAACCGATAAAACCAAATATTTCTCACATTCTACAGTTACCAAATTTCTACATACAGCTAGAGTTACCAAATTTTGCACGCAGATAGCTTGTCATGTCCTTGAAAAAGCTGCATCAAAATTTTGGATGCCACGCCCACTCTTTCCGCCCCCATCATCCCTGCTTCTTGAAATTGGAAACGCCTATAGTTATCACATTTTTTGGGCTAGAGCCACCAAATTTTGTGTCAAGATAGATATTGACTTTCCCAAAAAAATGCATCAAAATTTTGGATGCCACACCCCCTGATTCCGCCCCCCTCCCTCTTCAACTTGAAATTGGAAACGCCTATAGTTTTTACATTTTTCGAGCTAGAGTCACCAAATTTGGTAGGAAGATATATGGTGACATCTACAAAAGATATGCATCAAAAATTTAGATGCCACGCCCACCTCTGCCGCCCACCATTTAAAATCGGAAATTTCGATATCTCTAATAGTTTTTAAGCTAAAGCCCATAAATTGGGTAGAAAGATAGAAGGCAACATCTACCAAAGATCTGCATCAAAATTTTGGATGCCACGCCCACCCAAGCCTTATAAAATCGGAATCGGCTATATCTCTATTAGTTTTTGAGCTAGAGCCACCAAACTTTTTATGAATATGGATGGTGACATTTAAAAACATTTGATTCAAAAATTTTGATGCCACGCCTACCTCTGCCGCCCACCTTTTAGATTTGGGAGTTAAGTTATCTTCCACAGTTTTTAAGCTAAAGTCACCAAATTTGATAACATGATAGCTGGCGATGTTTACCACCCGGCCCACTCCTTTGCAAGCAGACTCCTTACCATCCGTTCTTTTACTGGTATCAAAGTATTCCGCAGTCGGTTGCGTCCGACTGCAGCGTTTTTACTTGTTTTATGTTTTTTGTTCACAAAAGAGTGTCTTTAAAAATTACCTATTAAAGACTCGGAATAATAGTTATTGTAAACCAAACAAGGTGGCTGCTCCTTTGTTAGGGACGGTTTTGCACGCTAACACAGAACGGCAAATAGTTTTAGAGATTTGTTAAAGATTTATTAAAATCAAAAATCATGAATTAAAACATGTATTAAATTTAACTGTATTTGCAATATGCAACTAAGCTTAAAATTACCTTTCGAAAAAGTAACACTTGTTATACATTAGACATTTAATATTGCTTAAACTAACCAAATCTCTGGCCAAATTTCTTGAGGTTTTAAAATCATCTCAGAAGGGGTTCTGGCACACCTAAAACCAGCTCGAGGTTGGTTTTAGGTTTGAATTGGGTTGGTTTTGATGGCTGGCACACCCCTGATAATAGCTTTCTATGAGCCTGTTGTAAATGGCAACGAGAGAAAAACTTTAAAGTTGTTGAGGAGCATGTGTTTGTGGACCTAAAAGACTCAAATAAGCATTTTTCAATTTTGATTAACAAAAAAAATAAAAAACGATGCAAGTGTCAGCTTGAGTCAGCTGTTCGCCTTACGATGATTGTATTGATATTTATATATCGGGACTTAGCATCGGTATAAGTAGTAACCGGACCTCCATGCATCGGATAAGTAAGTGCTAACCGAACATTAAGAAACTCAAATTCGACTAAACTTAGAATTGGGCCTAAGTGAGTTTATGCACGTAATTAACTCGTTGAGTAATTTTTAGGCTTCCGGCCGTTCGCATTAAAATAGCTTGTTGAGCCTTTGCATATCATTTAAGATTGGCTTCAAAAATATTAAATATACCAAGTTAACTTCGTCGCTGTAAAGCTCATTTAGTATTTTTGCTTTGAGGCATTTTTCACCGCTAGCAGCCAAAACGAAATGAGCCTTCAATTCACACCACTGATTCGAAACTCTGGACACCGCAGGCTCTATTGATAACCATCGGGTATCGCAAACTCGTGGTATTTTCAAGGGCGTCTGCAAGAACTAATTTAGTTAGTAAAACTCACAAATGTAATGGCGTATTAGACAATACAAGTGTTAATACAAAAACAACAATAATTAATCTAGTAACCACAATTTATGACAAAGACGGGATGTTAAGTCTTTTTTAACATTGTTTGGACGAACACGGCTTACAATTTAACTGCACACGTACAATATACCTGATCATTATTTGAGCATTTATACATTTTCTTATAGTTATTTTGGATTTGTGAACTTTTTGAAAACCAGGAATATGTTTCCGATTTTAAAAATTCCAAGGCGTCCGGCATACTTCTTTTGCACGCCTGGTTCATCGCCAATTGTATGGAATGACACACACACTTTATCAATATTAATGACGGTTCACTTTTTTTTAGCTCTGTAAAAACGCCATTCTTCGGTCCTGTCATCACACTGGCGTTGTTCGTTCCTAGCCCTATCAAATTGGAAATATTTATGTCCTTTTTTAGTAGCTTCACTTTTAAGCAATCGGCTATGGATACAGCATCCCCGGAGTCAAGGCTTACTAAACTTAAAATGTGGAAACCATGCATTGTTTTCTAATGCTAAAGTAATTGATCACCACTCCTAAGGGTTTTAAAATTAACACAAATACAACGACAATTAATTTATGAGCCCATACAAATTTTATACAAGTAAAGCTTAGTACGCAGGAGCTAGAAATATTTCTAATAGAAATTTACACATTATTTCTAGTGTGTATCGTAAGTACCTGTGTGCCCGTTAAAAATACCGAAAAAATCCCAAAAAGGAAAAAAAAGGAAAAAAACGAAAAGGTAAAAGAGTAATACGGGCACACTTGTGTTCACATTTAATTGCCTACATTTTAAATTGAATTGTGAAACATAAAAATGACTGATGTTATTTTGTTATTAACGGCAGTGGCTGCATTTTTTATTACAATAAACAAAAATAAGAAGCGAAAGCGGCTGTGTTGGGTCAATCCCTATTTACAAGAAGGAAATGATAAGGGACGATTTAGCAGAGATGTAAGATGCTTTGCGTGTGTAAAGTCCCAAATGCAATTATTTTCCCTCACTACGTTGATTCATTTTTTCTTTTCGTCATGTAAAAATTGTTTTACACGACTTTTATTCATTTTGCCGCTCAAAAGTCCCTCCATTTCACAATTGACGCCTAGAAATAATGTGCTGCTCATTTTTTCTAGCAGAAAGTTCAATGCAATCCACACGATCCACTTCAATGTAATCGATGTGGCAACTCTCAACATTTTTTTAGTATACATTTCTAGCTGCTGCGTATACTCATTAGAAATGTACTCTGATACCGAAGGTCTCATAGTATATTGGTTTTGTGCAATGTCCGTCATGGTGTCCGTCTGTCCGTCTGTATGAACGCAACTTTTTTCGACACCCGTAAAGCTAGAGACTTGAAACTTGGCAATTGTGTTTGTCTATAGGCGCGACAGATAAAGTGTCAAGATTGGGTTGCCACGCCTACTAGGAGGCTGGGAATTCGATAAATTCGATAACTAAAAACCGATAAAACCATATATTTCTAACATTCCTGCAGCTAGAGTTACCAAATTTTGCACGAAGATAGCTAGTCACGTCCCTGAAAAAAGTGCATCAAAATTTTGGATGCCACGCCCCTTGATTCCGCCCCCACCCCCCCTTCTCCATGAAATTGGAAACGCGTATAGTTCTTACATTTTTTGGGCTAGAGCCACCAAATTTTGTGTCAAGATAGGTAATGACGTTCCCCAAAAATATTCATCAAAATTTTGGATGCCACGCCCACTCCTTCCGCCCCCATTGTTACTGATCCTTGAATTTGGAAATGCCTATAGATTTTACATTTTTTGGGCTAAAGCCACCAAATTTTGTGTCAAGACAGGTAATGATGCTCCCCAAAAAACTGCATCAAAATTTAGGATGCCACGCCCACTTCTTCCGCCCCCATCCTCCCTGCTCCTTGAAATTGGAAACGCCTATAGTTTTCACATTTTTGGGCTAGAGCCACAAAATTTTGTGTCAAGATAGATAATGACGATCCCAAAAAATGCATCAACATTTTGGATGCCACGCCCACTCCATCCGCCCCCATCCCCCCTTCTCCATGAAATTGGAAACGCGTATAGTTCTTACATTTTTTGGCCTAGAGCCACCAAATTTTGTGTCAAGATAGGTAATGACGTTCCCCAAAAAAATTGTAACGATATTTATATCGGTACTTAAAATCCAGGCACCGGATTAGTTTGTGCTAGGGTAACTGCTAACCGAACATTGAGAAACTCAAATTTGACTAACCGGACATTGAGAATTTGGGCCTTAGTCAATTTACTCGTATTTTGAATCATTTTTTAGCGTTGCCAAAAAAAAATCTCAATTGCGAGTAGCGTTGCCAGTATATGTTATTTTTATCATTTCTATGGAAGAGTTGCCAGTAAAATAGAATTTGGTTTGTTTGGCTGCTAACCACACCCATACAAAGAAAGGCAATGCACACGCATTACTCGAATTGAGTAAGTATCGCTACTTTCTTAATTTAAATACACCAACCACCAAGTCCGATACCCATATTGACTGGTCATTTTCTAATATATCCGAGGGGAGGGTCAGCGCGCAAACCTATGAAACAATATATAGCCATCATAGCGGGATATGTATAAACCTTGAAAACATTTCGACCGAATAGCCGATTTTGATTTTATAAATATTTATGTGCTTTATTTTATTTATTTATTTATTTATATATGGATATGTTTATGTTTATTTATTTAAACGTATTACGTATTTATTTATTTATTTTTATATATTTAATATAAATATTTTTGTTAAAATTTATAATTTGATTAAATGTAAGACCTAAGGTAGTTTTAGGTGGGGAACAAGGAAATGACTTTTTAAAATCGTTTCAAGTCGACTCGAAGGTTTTAAAACTCAATTAGAACCCCATTACAGTTTTGATGGCCTCCACGTGGTGTTCCCTGGTTACCGATTGAAATTATTAATCGGGAGCAAATTCGAGCGGCGATTTTATGTTAAGCTACGTACATTACTCAAGATTAGTTTAATAGTTTATTGTATTTTAGAAAAAAAATGTATACAACTGGTATCAGAGTATTCCGCTGTCGGTAACGTCCGACTGCAACGTTTTTACTTTTTTTTAAATGGAGTTTGACACAGCTAGAAATATTTCTAGCTACTGCGTACTAAGCTTTAAGAAAGAAAATAAATGTTATATTACCAAGCAATTTTGTCACACTGATATCTGTGGACTCATCTAGCAATAAGCTATGTTTCGATGTTCCGATGTCGATTCGCAAATCTTCCATGAAGTGCTCAGCCAACACATTTTTTATAATTTGGGTGCATTTTGTCCGGCCCAGCTTTATTTTTGCGGATGCACTCCACGCTTTGAAATTTGTGACGCATAATCGGGAAAAATGGTCCACAGGTGAGATTGACATGTGTTCAGCAATGTACATGCACAGCGCTGCTTCCTGCTCCTGTGTCTTCAAACATTTTGCAGGAAAACTGATTTTTTGAGATTGGCTTATTGAGCCAAATGCTGTTTTATGTTCTTGTGTGGCATGCTGCCTAATTTTATAAACTTTTGCTGCTGTTGTTGCTTTGCAATAGCAAAAGTACGCTTTCGTTGCGTCTGCTGGCAATCTGCGAAGCCACTCCTTAAATTCGCTATCTTGTAGCCAAGCATCGCGGAATGATTGCTTACAAATAATTTTTTTCATTTTCGAAGCTTGTTGATCACTTTTTCCACAATTCCAAACGCACGAATTGTGAAATTGTGTGCGCTTATGTTTTTATAATTTGACAAAGTGAAGTTGGGTACCCTTTCAAGTTATCGCGTCACTTTTTGTCTTATCGATTATCAGCTCAACACACTCTTCATCAATGAGTATTTAAACCAGTGGTGTCCAAACTCACACAATGAAAGCGTTGCGCTTGTGTGCGAAGCAGCGAAACACGAATGCAGCATAGCGAATGACTGCGCGTTTGACTTCAGCCGAACACATGAGCCGTGAGAGCACATGCAGCCGAACACGCGCATCGTACGAGAACAAGCTGCCGAGCGTTCTATTTATAGAATACACATATTCTCTCTCTCTACATATGTGTCGGCTGCAACGCCGGCAGAATTTTTCTTGCCAAATACGCGTGGCTGCCTTCTTAAATTTTGGACATCACTGATTTAAACCAAGAGACGATGATAGCAGAAAAGTACTTATTTCGTTTTCTACACGATGGCGACCTGAATCTGGCTCGGCCAAAGTAACGAGAGCGACAATTTCCCCTTGTCAAATCAGCGGGCATGGTTTTCGTAATTGCCGTTTTGCTTTGGCTGCGCGCCATATTTGAAATGGTTTGTTTTTGTTATAGACAACTGATGTTTGACTTGGCTTTGCTTTGCATGAGTGTTGACTGCATACATACTAATACAAAGCATACAATTTAATGTGCTGCCTATGCATACATGTACACATGGGCTGAGCAAACGAAACAAAATAACCAAAATCTCGGCAAAGCTAGCCCACCAAAAAATGAAGCCAGTGCAAGTGCATGTATACACAAATGTATTTTTTAGCGTTACTTGCATTCCGATGGAGCGCTCTCTACCCTAAAAACACTAGCCGGGCTGCTGCAAACGAACAGCAAGTGAAACAAAAGCATCTGCAAATGCTGCTTTCTCGCTCTCTCGTCATTGAAGAGCGGCCAAGAATGCACTAACACATACATGTCATGTGTCCGTGTGACTAAAAATATTTTTATTAATTTATATATTATTTAATTATTTAAATATAATAATAAAATTATTATTTTTTAAATAATAAAAAATATTTTTTTTTAAAAATTTTTTTTTTTAATTAAAAAAAAAAAGAAAAAATTTTAAAGTAAAATATGTAGACCCCCCCTCTCTCTCTCTCTTTTAATTTGTTTCTTTTTTTTCTTTTTTTTTTTTGAAAAATGGTAAAAAAATAAACCCCAGCGAACTAGAGGTACTGCTCGCTCACATATGCACGCATACATACACGCGTCTTGAGCTCCAGCCCAAGTCCGTTGTGTTGCTTACAGCAGAGCAAGAAATAGAATGACGTTGCGCTTTTGCGCGGCCAGCTCAGTCTGTTAAGTTTTTGACTCTTCTTCTTCCTGGATCGGAAGTTTAACATTTTGACGGCAATAAGATTACAGTCGATTTAAGGTCTCTATGTATTCTATGCTCAGTGGTTATACTAAAATGCCATAAGTGCAACAAAATTATCAGCCCACAGTTTAAAAGCAATCCTTTGAAACTTTGCTCCCAGTTCAATTGTTTCCAACGATAATTCATCAAAAAACAAAATTTGTAGATATTTTTTGAATATTACAAATATTGCGCCTACCTGTTCACAATTTCTGCTATTCACAATCATCTGTTTTGCGACTGTTACATTAAAAGATATCATTAACAGCGATGTTTTATCGAAAAAGTGTTCAAATGAACCAGTTCCTCTTCAGTTATTCTTCAGTTAATATTTACGGTCAGTTTTACTTCAGTTAATTCCTTATAGGAGAATACATGCAAACTGAACCTCAGTTACTGTTAACTAACATAACTGAGAATAACTGAGCAGTGGAAATACGCTATTAGACACAAAACAAATACAGAAAAATTATGGCTAGTTATGGATAACAGGTCACTTCCCCAGGTACAGCTGACTGTCGACGAGTACTTTGAACGAAACATAAGCAAACGTGGTGATTACTCGTTGGAACGAGCTAGCTTGGCGCACCATCTGTTCGAGTACGAGTACTTTTCTGCTATTATCGTCTCTTGGTTTAAATACTCATTGACTCTTTATCGGTAGTGTATCGATCTGTGGTACTACCACTACCATCTGACTGCAAGTGGTGCTGTCTCTATCAGCATATTATGTTGTAGTCACGAATATGCTACAATATGCAACAATATGCTATTTTGACTTATAAATATGCTAGATTTATGGCCAAAGGCTATTTACAATTTTTATATGCTTTTCCATTTTTAAATATGCTAGATCTAGCCTGAAATAGGCTACACTGGCAACACTGACACATAAATGTCATGTGTCAGTGTGACTACCTGCTCGCTCACATACGCACGCATACATACAGGCAACATCAGCTCCAGAACAAGTCCGTTCTGTTGCTTACAGAAAAGCAAGCAATAGAATGACGTCACTTTGCTGCGCGGCCAGCTCTGTCTGTTAACTTTTCGACTCTTCTTCTTCCTGGAGCTGATGTTCAACATTTTGACGGCAATAAGTTTACAGTCGATTTAAGGTCTCTATGTTTTTATTTGCTCAGTGATACTAGACACTAAACATTATGTTGCAAGTGCAACCCTGAAGTTACCTAAACTGAATTCGGCTTAGGTGTTGACTATTAACATTATGCATAAGATCAACATTAACAAGTTCTATCAATCAGATGATAATGTAATTAAAACACTTTATTCTGTTTAGGAAGGGGAGAGTGGAATTAAAAAAGAATAAAGATTGGTGTGAATTTTATATTGTTTGGGTTGATCAAATACCAAATATTATTTTTAGTTTACAGTTAGAAAACCTGTTTCTATCTCTCTTGTTTCCGTCTCTTTTAAATTTATTATTATTATTTTATTATTTGTTATCTTTGAATTAATATATTTAGGGTATTCAATAGCTAGGATATATGTGATATGTGTTATACATATATATATTACACGGAAGCTAGTGAGTGCACTTTTTACGTTTCTATGGTCGTATTTATGACAAGTCAGCTGTTTGCGAGTTCGATGACTGTTCACTAGCAATGAGCAACTATTTTGTATTAAGCAACTAAAATACAAAAATGAATAAAACAAAACTAAACTAACTGAAAAACAATTTGATTTGTGTTTTTGATCAGAATGACAGGAGAATGGTTTCCAAGAAAATTATTTGTGTGTAAAATTAATTAATTTTAAATTTACTGGCTTTTACAACCAGTAAATTGCTCAGTGTGACCTGATTTCATTAGATCAATAATCTCGAAAACAGCTGTTTTCATACATAGTCTGGCAACCACTCAGTAACACATATAGTACAATAGTAGCAAACATATCCAGAGGCATGTTTTCTTTGATAAAAGTGTTTCTGTGTGTTTGTTGTAAAGCTTTCAAATATCAACTAAGTACTTTACACATATATACCCTAATTATTTACACACATTTTTTTATAACATATAAACACACTAAAATCCTCAAGGAAATAAGTATATTTGCATACAAATATATTCAATTAATGAATTAGTTATTAATTTTTTTCAAAATTTTTTTAATAAACAGACATTTCAGTAAGTAATATGTAAATTAAAAATTATAATGTAATTCTTTTAGTATTATCAAAATAAAAAACAAAATAGTTTAGCTTCATAGGAAATAAGTATATGTGCAAAAATCCAAATTTGTGCTTAAAAACTATGTATGATTTTTTAATTAAACTTTTAGTAATTTATTTGTTTTCCGAAATTGCCTAGCACATCTTTTATTCGCGTTGGCATGGAATCTATTAGATTATGCAGCGTGTTGGGAGCTACTTCTGCCCATTCTGCGAGCAAAGTCCTCTTGAGGTCAGCCATGGTCTCAAATTGACGTCCCCTTCTGTACACTTTGTTGGAAAGTATTCCCCATAGGTCCTCGATAGGGTTTAAGTCGGGACTGACTGCTGGCCACTCCAATAATGGTATGTTCCTGGAGGAAAAAAATTCCTTTGTCTTATTGCCTGTATGGATCGAAGCATTGTCCTGTTGAAAATTCCAGTTATCCCCATAGTGTTCCTCAGAAAAACTAATTAGGACACTGTCTAAAAGGTCCACGTAGATGTCCGCATTAGTTCTGGTAGGAATAAAGCATAGTGGAGATCTTCCATCATACCCAAATGCTGCCCAAACCATAAGCGATCCTCCACTGTGATTTCGCTTGTGGCATGTTTCCCGTAATTGCCTCATATCCCTCCAATATTTCTGGCAGTGGTCAGGGCCATCCAAGTTGAACTTTTTTTCGTCAGAAAAAATAACTTTCCGGAATTCTAACTCCCAAAATTTATATTTTTCTGCAAAGGCCAAACGGGCGGTTATATGGCGCTGCATCATTTTAGGAACATGCTCCTTGGAAGCATATTGAGCGTTTTTTTTTTCTTCCAAAATTTGGTTAACCCGTCTCCTTGATACACTTAAATTTAAATGTCCTTGAATATCCGAGCAGGAAAAATTTTTTTGGACAGCTAAATTTAAAATATGCCTCTTACAGCGGTCGTCGATATCTGTAGGTCTGCCACTACGCTTGATTTTTCCATAATTTTCCATATTTTTGAGGAAGTTAGCAATAGTGTTTCTATGACGATTAAGCCTACAAGCAATTTGACTAATTTTAGCGCCAGTTTCGGACATTCCCTTAATCATGCCTTGTTCTTCGGCAGAAAGATGCCCAGCACGTGGTATTTCTAGCTATAGTTCAATTAAAACTATTAATTTTCAAAGAAATGTATTAAAGTCTGTATATTTACGTTGATGTTGTCACCAAATAATAAAAAACGGAGAAAAAACGACGATATTTCCGCTCCTCATGGTCAGAAACTAAAAAGATCACGGTTTGCACATATACTTATTTCCTATGAAAACGGCTCGCAGCCAGCAATATATGGGATAACGGTACTACGAATCAGTAGAAAAACAAAGTTTGGCATACAATAAGTGAACATAACAGTTGTATGTACAAAACTGCATTCACAGAAATTAAGTGCCGCTATTATTTCGAAAGATATAAGCAAAAACAAAAATGCACATATACTTATTTCCTTGAGGTATATATCGATAAAAAAAAAAACGAGGAAAACAAGTAAGAAGTCTCTAGTCGAGATATTTCGACTAGAAGATATCCTGAACCTTATACTTAACGCGCACAGTCATTGTCTGCATGTATCTGGGACCAAACTTTAATCTTCGATATCTCTGGTTTTTCTCAACCGATTTCGTTGAAATTTTCACAGATTTTCATTATTTTGTATCAAGTTTTTAAACGTGTTTTATTTCCGATATTCAAAATTTTAATGTTTTCGATCACGTGTGTATATCGGAAACGGAAAGAGTTATCGAAAATCTGATACAATCTTGTACTGCCTAGGAATTAGATGAGATTATGTTCAAAATCTGATGTCTCTAGCTCTAAATTCTCTGAGATCGACTCGTTCATACATACGGACAGACGGACATGGCTATATCGACTCGGCTGTTGATGCTGATTAAAATTATATACTTTATAAGGTCGAAGATGCTTCCTGCTACCTGTTACATACTTTTGCACAAACGGGGTATAATAATGACAACCACAAACGTGACGTGTCCAAAGCAAAGTTGCATTTGTTGTTGTTGTTGTAATGCCCACAGGTGGCTGCCACGCCTTCAATTCGTTGCTGCAACATATTTCACTTTTACTACATTAGTACGTTTTTAATATGCCACAGACGTTGTTGCTGCCAAATTTTTTGCACCCGCACCTTTTATCACCTTTCAACATTAGTGCTGCCAACTTTTTATTGAAAAATAAGGGCTGATCTAAAAAAAGCTGAAAATTGAAGAAAAAAGCCAGAATAAGGCTGATTTTTTTTTTTAATAGCTATTAAGTGATCCCTTAGGGGAAAACGAGGTATGCTCGGAAATAACAAGGCAATGCGCTGCCTTCTGCTCAACTGGCTATATTGGCAAACTAACAAAATAAATTGTTTTCTTTGTTTGAATCCACTCAAAGCACTTTTATGCTTTTTCTTTGTATCAGTATGGGCACGCAAATCAGCCAGTTTGGCGGTAAAAGTGCACTTGGTGCAGTTCTTTCCTCAATGTCATCTTTTCGGGCCAAAGCTCATCACTTTTGAGCCAGGCATCCCGACATTCAGTTGCGGTTGTTAGTTATCGATGTTATCGATTTCCCAGCCTCCTAGTGGGAGTGGCACCCTGACAGCATGACGGACATTTAAAAATAAACCAATATTCTATGATACTTTTAGTATCAAAGTATAAAAATCCAGAATTCCCGCTGCCCGCTGATTTCGAATTTTTCTAGCAAATGGCCTGTAAAAAAGTCTGATTTGGCGGGAAAAAAGCGGAGTTGCCAAAACTGCTCACCATTCGCCTTTTACCCTCTCGCTCGCTCTCTGTCTTTCTGTCAACCTGTCACTTTAATTCAATTTGAAGTGCGCGCATTTTGCGTACTGTGGCCTTCGCCAAAAACCAAGTAGAAACTTTCTTACAAATCGTTGCGGGCGTTGCAGCCGCACAAAAAGATGACGACGAAGACAGTTGACCGCTGTGACCAGTATAGGGGCGTGTCATGCATTTTATGCGCAAGGAGTGGAAGGGTTGGAGGATTGAATCGTTACGCGGCCTTGTCGAGTCTTTCACTTGTTATAAGTTGCAAGGCATTTTGTTCGAATTGCATCGTTTCTTGACCGAAACTAACATAAATGACAAACAGAACAACAGAAAAAACATTGCAGTCGGACGCAACCGGCTGCGAAATACTTTGATACCAGTGTAAAAACAAGTCTTTGACACTTTATTTGACAAACATATTTGCAGAGCTATAAATCTTTAGCTTTGAGGGTAACGGATGTTGCACAAATTCAATATACTCTTTACTCATGGTATCACAGTATACAAAGTTTAACTTTGTCGTTACACTGAGTCGTCGTTACACACACGCTTTCACACACATACGCTGGACTATTTGGCCACCTGCGTCCCACTGTCTGGCGCACCTGCCATTTAGCGGCGCCAAAAAAAGCACGTAAAACGAAAATACTGTGTAAATCTGTACGTCATATCTTTTTCATAGTTTTCTTCCAGTTTCCCTAGTCGCCGTCGCTGCTTCTCGCTTTTTGATGCCTGGCGTCTTTGGTCCTCCTAACGGGTCGTCGCCGTCTGCGTTTTCTGCTTCTATTATTATTATTATTATTTTTTTTTCTTTGGTTCGGTTTGCTTTTTTTTTTGTTGTATTTCTTGTTTATAACTACGTCGCCGACGCAGCGTAAAACCGTTTGTTGCTGCCGCAGGACGATCGAACACGAAGGCTACAAAGCAGTTGCCGGCATTTTGCTGGCCTGGCTGACTGGTGGGATTTTTTTTTGGGTCGGCTAAGACTGCCATAAATTTTGCTTATCTAAACGGAAAAATACAATTTGTAATTGAAAATATTTGTGCGCACTACACACACACACACACACACGCACACAAACGAACGCTCACGAGTGAAAAAGCTAGTGCAAAGTTTTCGTTGTAGTTCTTGGCCATATTCGTTAGTTTTGCCAAATAGCATTGCGCCGCAAAAGGCTAAGTTCCAGCCATCAACTGGCAAGTGGCCGCTCAATTTTTAATGAGTTTCCGTCTCTTTGTTTAATTGACACTGCGCCTTTCTATGTGATTCTCACATATAAGCCACTTTGTAATGAGAATAGTGAGTGCACTTTTTATACTTTGATACCGAAGGTCTCATAGTATATTGGTTTTGTGCAATGTCCGTCATGGTGTCCGTCTGTCCGTCCGTCTGTATGAACGCAACTTTTTTCGACACCCGTAAAGCTAGAGACTTGAAACTTTGCAATTATGTTTGTCTACAGGCGCGACAGATAAAGTGTCAAAATTTGGGATATCGATAAATTTGATAACTGAAAACCGAAAAAACCATATATTTCTCACATTCTCACAGCTAGAGCTACCAAATTCTGCACGCAGATAGCTAGTCACATCCCTGAAAAAACTGCATCAAAATTTTGGATGCCTCGCCCACTCCTTCCGCCCCCATCCTCCCTGCTCCTTGAAATTGGAGACGCCTATAGTTTTCACATATTTTGGGCTAGAGGCACCATATGTTGTGTACAGATAGGTAGTGAAGTCTTCCAAACAACTGCATGCAAAATTTGGATGCCACGCCCACACCTTCCGCCCCCCACCCCCAGCCGTTTTTAAAACGGTTATGCGTGTATCATCAACATTTTTGAACTAGTGTCACCAAATTTGGTTGGAAGATATATGGTGACATCTACAAAAGATCTCCATAAAAAATTTGGATGCCACGCCCTCCCAAATTCGGTAGAAAGAAAGAAGGCAACATCTTCCAAAGATCTGCATCAAAATTTTGGATGCCACGCCCACCCAAGCCACCCGCCTTATAAAATCGGAATCAACTATATCTTCAACAGTTTTTGAGCTAGAGACACCAAACTTGGTAGGACGATAAATGGTGACAGTTAAAAACATTTGATTAAACAATTTGGATGCCACACCCACCTCTGCCGCCCACGTTTTATATTTGGAAGTTCAGTTATCTTCCACAATGTTTGAGCTTAAGTCACCAAATTTGGTTACATGATAGCTGGCGATGTTTACCACCCGTCCCACTCCTTTGCAAGCAGACACCTTACTATCCGTTCTTATACTGGTATCAAGGTATTCCGCAGTCGGTTGCGTCCGACTGCAACGTTTTTACTTGTTACGTTTTTATTTTGTCGTATTTGTGACTAGTCAGCTGTTACCCAGTTCGACCGCTTACACACGGTGCTTTTTTGAAGCAGCTTCTTTGGGCTTGCAGGCAAGGGAGTTGAAGAAAGCACTGTTGGTAAAAAGTTGCACTATGACGAAGACCTGCAACTCCTTAACGTGCGTTACCTTTTGTGCTCATTCCGATTTCTTGCCTGCAGGGTTGTTATTTTCAAAAATAATTTAAAATTTGTTTATTTGTTGTGAACGTTTAAGGTGACAAGGCATTAAATAAAATATATGCACGAACACCAGCTTGGTATTGTTATTAACGCAATACCAGCAGCATAAAAATCTTAATAACTTTAAGCACATGCATTGTAAATCCAAAAATTTTATCAAAAAGAAGCAGCAACTAGAAGCAACGTGTAAAAGTGAGCTGCTACTCGAAGCAACTTTCAAAAGAAAATCATCAAGAATGCATGCTTCAAAAAAGCACCGTGTGCAGTGATGCCAATTTAGCTATTTCCCCGCTAGATCTAGCAGGTTACAATTGGCAAATGCGGGATAAATTGTAAAATAGCGGCTAGCGGAAATTTTAGCTATTTTCGAACTTCATGTATTTTTACGGTGCAACACTTAAATACTTTGTACGAGCCCCGACCACTATAAATTCGTACGGCATGTTTTTTGAGGTATGTGCAATACCTTATGGAAATTATGGTGAAAGTATGGTATCAATGGAAAGGTCACTTAATATCCGTTTGAATGATTCAATACTTTTCTTAACCCATTAAGTACCCATTGAAAGTTTTCAATTCTTGTAAAAGTCTACTTTTTATCTTTTTTCCCCTGGCTTAAACAAAAAATGTTTTGATGCAAAAAATTTACTTCAAACAATTCTAATAGTGACCGAAAAAGAATTTTTTTAAAAATCTCTTCGCATTTTTTATGATTTTTGGATATTGTTAAAAATTACTATTTTGTATTTAAAGTGTTTAAAATAGTAGTTTTATTGCTCTCAATACCTTTTCTTATCTTTTTTTTTTTTAGTTTTGAGCCTTTGTTAGCTTTAAAACTGTAAGCTGATATAAAAAAGTAAGGTTAACAGAGTGCGAGTCAAAAACATCAACAAAAAAAATTGTTTTAAAAAGATGAGGTCCATATTGGAATGCATTTTTTAGTACCTTTATTCCATGGAACTGTTCACAAGTTTCTTTTCCTCCTCCTTCCACTTCTTTTCGTCGTCATCGGCGTAGCGTAAATAGAATTGTCACGCTTGCAGTCGGCGTCACTGTCGACGTCTTCGTCAACGTCAACGTCAGCAATAGAAATGGCAACAACAAAAACCAAATTGGTCCAACAATGCCCAACATCACGTCTAGATCCTGGGTCTCTACTTCGTCTTAACGTTATGATGACGTTTACATTTCAATTAACGCAGAACAACATAATTGCAGCAGTCAAATTATGTAATTATGCACAAACAACAACCGGACACACACATACATACGAACGCATGTCTATTGGGGATATATATGTATATACAACTTCGACAGCGACAGCTTCAAGGGGGACAGAGGCATTTTATGCATATTGAAGGCGGTTCAGCTCTTTAAGCATTTTGGATCTGTAGCAGCTGAAACATCAAATACGATGCAGGTGTTACCCCATGTGTCAAAAAATAATCATATTGAAATCGCTTTACTTTACGCCTAGCGAGAAAGATGACAAATGAGTTCGTTAAATGCACCCGGAACTCAAGGGAACACGCCACACAGACAGGGCAAACCCCGGCTGTTACCAACTGCAGGGGTGGCGGGATGGGGTGCACTACAAACGATAATGCAACACTGGCCTCGTGCGCCGCCTGTAAAGTGTTCCAGCGCGCGGAGCCAACGCAAGCCATAATTTGTATAAAAAAAGCGTCTTGCCTGTCTTATAATTCCATTTCAATATTCAATTTAATGAGCCACTGAAAGCAGTTCTCAGGCAGTTGAATCAGTCAGCCAGTCAGTCCAGCCAGTTCAACGGGTCACAGCTGCGTACAGAGCTGCACTTAGCCAAATTAACGAAAACTTAAGCGATTACTTTTTTCCAATCAAAAATTTTAGTTTACTTGTCAATCAATTCGATAAAAAATACAAAAATTATTTAGGAAAGCTGCGGTAGTCCCATCAAAAACTTTATGACAAACTGATGTTATGAAAGATTTAATTTTAATTTAATCTGGGCACAAAACCTTCTTTAGTATCAGAAAACGATTGAAGATTGAACTTCTTTCAAATATTCACGTTTCTTTTTAAGACATCTTTCTAGGATCAAATGATGCTTTAGTAACTGAAGCTTAGTTCCATATTTAGTTTTGCACTGCAATCATCCATGAAATGCAAATTCAAAATCGTTGTTATATATGCACATCATGTATACTTAAATTCGACTCAGTAGGCAATCTATGAAAAGTATGTAATAACAAGTGAAAACGTTGCAGTCGGACGCAACCGACTGCGGAATACTTTGATACAAGGAAAAGAACGGATGGTGTAGAGTCTGGTTGCAAAGGAGTGGGCCGGGTGGTAAACATCTCCAGCTATCATGTTACCAAATTTTGTGACTTAAGCTCAAAAACTATGGAAGATAACTGAACTTCCAAATGTAAAAGGTGGGCGGCAGAGGTGGGTGTGGCATCCAAATTTTTTAATCAAATGTTTTTAACTGTCACCATTTATCTTCCTACCAAGTTTGGTGGATCTAGCTCAAAAACTGTTAAAGATAGAGCCGATTTAGAGAATCTAGAAAAACTCTACTACCTATCTTGACACACAATTTTGTGGCTCTAGCTCAAAAAATGAGAAAGCTACAGACATTTAAAATTTCAAGGAAAAGTGGGGATGGGGGCGGAATCAAGGGGCGTGGCATCCAAAATTTTGATGCAGTTTTTTCAGGGACATGCCTATCTATCTGCGTGCAAATTTTGGTAATTCTAGCTGTAAGAATGTGAGAAACATTTTGTTTTATCGGTTTTTAGTTATCGAGTTTATCGATTTCCCAGCCTACTAGTGGGCGTGGCACCCCGATCTTAACACTTTATCTGAACCGTCTAAAGATAAACATAATTGCAAAGTTTCAAGTCTCTAGCTTTACGGGTGTCGGAAAAAGTTGCGTTCATACGGACGGATAGACAGACACCATGACGGACATTGCACAAAACCAATATACTAAGATACCAGTAAGCACTCATACATAGAGAAGTCAAACGCAAAAAATCCAATAGCCTAATTGGTCCAATTTGCGGAGGAGCCACCCGAATTCGGCTGCTGAAAGCAGCGAGCCGATTGCAAATTTTGACAATGCATCTTAATGATTAAGATGAATTTTAAAAATAAATAAAAAATTATCATTTAATAACATTAATTTTATAGGTGACCCTAACTTGTAATAAAATTGCTAAGAATCATAAAAATTGAGACAGGTCAAGAATAGCCAAGGCAATTGCTACGCATACATTCAAATGTGCTGCACATGAACATACACATGCACACACATATTGATATGCGTTGCTAGAATAGTAACAAAATCCCAAATCACTTGAGAGCCACCAAAAACTGAAAAAATATGCATGCGCACATACACACACACTTATATATGTGTATTTAGGTATACATTGCCCAAATGATTTTTGCTTCATTTGAGCTCGGAGCCACCAAATACAGAAAAAATGCACATGTGTTGCTGCTGCTGTCCCTCTTCCACAATATACAGCAGCCCAGAGCAAATAGCATACAGAAACATACATACACACATATATACACCTAACGGCGATCTTGTCGCTGACATACAGACGTATACACAGCAAATTGCTGGCACTCCGTCAGTACAGAGAGAAGCGCCGGCGCATGATACGCAAATGGTCTGCAGAATTTGCGATCGGCTCGCTGCTTTCAGCAGCCGGATGCTGGTGGCTCCTCCGCAACGCATTTTTTCGGCAGTTGGGAAAACGCGATTTGACTCCTCTATGTATACCTACTTAATGATTTAACTTTAAGAAGTGTCAAAATACTTATGCCTCGTAGTGTATGCTTATAGGAAAAAAATAAATATTGTAAACTTTAGGTTATTTATTTTGTGGAAGGACATTAAGAATCTCCCTTTTTCATTTAGGAGATTCTTTAGAAAGTTTTTCCAATTCTTTTCTGAGTATAAACATAACCCATGGAACTGCAACAAACTGAAAACAATTTGGAAAGCGTGGGACACAATATTACCATGTACGTTCACCCAATTTGTATTCAATGAGAAAATAATAATTTCCACCGAAAGTTGTGTAATTTGATTTTTTAATAGTAATAAACAAACTGTTATTTAACCGTCTGAATGAACTTGCATTCAGGCAAAACAGATACAGTTAGTTTGTTTCCATGCGATATTTGCTGTCGGACTTTTAGCGCAAAAGCATTAAAACATCATGCCCCATCTGCGCCATAACTAAAGAAAATGCCCTTTCAAGGCTTGCCGAAACTAAGTCGCTTACAAAAAGCCAGGTAATTATTTGTCCTCGGTTTTCTGCGACTATTCAACAAACTTAAAAAGTCTTTTGACAGACGGTAGCTTAAAGGCCAAACAGTCCAGCAAAGCAAAGTCTCCATCAAAACCCCAAAGCTAGGAGTCAGCTATCGGAACTATGTATGTCCGCATTACGGGCTCAATACCTACGATCTGCACGTTGCGTTGTATAGGGGCAAGGCAATCGAACCAAGTGTTGGTGGAAGGCATGAACACAAGCCTACAATACGGATGCATGGTGAAACCAGCACTCAGGCAACTTTGGGGTAAGTATTTATAAAAATCAGGTAACAATTAACTTATTAAGCTTCTGTACGAGCCCCAACCACTATTAATTCGAACAGCATGTTTATACTTTGATACCGAAGGTCTCATAGTATATTGGTTTTGTGCAATGTCCGTCATGGTGTCCGTCCGTCTGTCCGTATGAACGCAACTTTTTTCGACACCCGTAAAGCTAGAGACTTGAAACTTTGCAAATCTGTTTGTCTATAGGCGAGACAGATAAAGTGTCAAGATTGGTCTGCCACGCCTACTAGGAGGCTGGGACATCGATTAATTCGATAACTAAAAACCGATAAAATTAAATATTTCTCACATTCTTACAGATAGAATTACCAAATTTTGCATGCAGATAGCTAGTCATGTCCCTGAAAAAACTGCATCAAAATTTTGGATGCCAAGCCCACACCTTCCGCCCCCATCCTGCCTGCTCCTTGTAATTGGAAACGCCTATAGTTTTCACATTTTTTGGGCTAGAGCCTCCAAATTTTGTGTCAAGATAGATATTGACGTTTCCCAAAAAAATGCATCAAAATTGTTGATGCCAAGCCCCCTGATTCCGCCCCCATCCCCCCTTCTCCAAGAAATTGGAAACGCCTATAGTTTTCACATTTTTTGGGCTAGAGCCACCAATTTTGGTAGGAAGTTATATGGTGACATCTACAAAAGGTCTGCATCAAAAATTAGGATGCCACGCCCACCTCTGCCGCCCACCATTTAAAATCGGAAATTTCGATATCTCTAATAGTTTTTAAGCTAAAGAAGATAGAAGGCAACATCTACCAAAGATCTGCATCAAAATTTTGGATGCCACGCCCACCCAAGCCTTATAAAATCTGAATCGGCTATATCTCTATTAGTTTTTGAGCTAGAGCCACCAAACTTTTTATGAATATGGATGGTGACATTTAAAAACATTTGATTCAAAAATGTTGATGCCACGCCTACCTCTGCCGCCCACCTTTTAGATTTGGGAGTTAAGTTATCTTCCACAGTTTTTAAGCTAAAGTCACCAAATTTGGTAACATGATAGCTGGCGATGTTTACCACATGGTCCACTCCCTTCGCCCCTGCATTCTCCCTTATCAACCGTTCTTTTACTGGTATCAAAGTATTCCGCAGTCGGTTGCGTCCGACTGCAACGATTTTACTTGTTTTTTATTGCAGTGCGCAATGTTCAACACACGATATTTTCAATACTACTACAGATTACGCATACCAATGTATATTGTCTTAGAGAGAATTTTATTCACTTTATTAGGGATGGGTATCGCCAGCATAAGTATCGGTTACAGTGCTGACAAAGCAGCCTTTTGCCGGAAAAATTACCAAACATCCCCTATCCGGAAATCTGTCCTTTTTTGAACACTGACGTCCTTTATTTTGAATATAGAAAATTTTACCAATAATACAGGGAATGCAAATAATGTCGTCTCTAATTGCAACCCGGAATTTGTTCTACTTGCCTATCGATTGTGTAAATGCCATTCACTTGTAGCCGCGACACATAAAATTAATCGATTCAGCTATTATTTAGTGAATGCCATCTACTTTTTACTTGAGCCAAAAGCGGTAATAAACACAAGGAAAAATACTCAAGGAATTATACAAGCAGAAGTTTCGCGAATCGTGGTTGAACCATGCTGAACCATTCAAAAATTGGCTGTGTCGGGATACTGCTGACCAGTACAAAGCCTACTGTAAATATTGCAAATGCAGAATTAATACCAAAATTGACCAGATTCGTGCTCATATGGCGACAAAAAAGCACGTAAGCAATGCATTGCCATTTAGCCAACAAAACAAGCTCCTGTTTCAACCACTGCCAAAAAACGAAACTGGTCAGCCGTTTCGGAAGCGGAAGCGGAGTTAGATATGTTTAGTGCTCAACATGTTGCCATTTCTCCGATCGACCATTTGAGTGAATTGTGCAACAGCCACTTTGGCGCCAAAACTACTGCACCGGTAAAATTGCACCGGAATAATCAAGCATGTGTTGGCTGCACATTTTACAGAAGATCTTCGAGCCGACATAGGCGATGAAAATTCAGTCTTCTGGTTGACGAATCTACAGATATATATATATATTACGCCGACATAATCAATGTTGCCACAACTATAAGATACCCGAAAAATTTTTGAAAATGATTGGCAAAAGCTCAGCCTATACAGAAGAGACCAAAAACAGAGAAGATGATAGCATAACTGACGCAGGCATAAAATTATTATAGTATTCATGTATGTATATAGTACGAAATATACTATAATGAAAGGCGACGAGATAGGCTTAGAATTATTTATTTCGGGACTCAGCGTCCGTATTTACAGCAAAAGTTTACATATGTTCTTATGGCTAGGTAAGGTTAACAAGAGTGTGAAGAGTTACTCATCTAATGCGAATGTTTATCTAATGTAACGGTTAATAGTGTTAGGCTGTCTTGTTCTGTTGCATTTGATCATAGTGAGTGCAAGCTCAAGTGAGTGCAAGCTCAGCTTGAGCTTGAAAGCTTAAAGCTCCTAACTGCAATTGCCATATGTTGCTGTTTATGTTTGAAAGCATGAAGCTTTGGCACAGTGGGCCTATGTTCATTTGCTTATGTTCAATTGTAATATGTTATGTATTTATACTACAATACTACCAAAAATAATGTAATATTCTGTCCTTTTTTTCTGTCCTTTTCAAATTATTTTTATCCCTTTTTTGTCCAATTTTTTTGGTCGATCTATCCTGTTTTGGTATCGATAGCTGGAAGCACTGATCGGTATCGTGGGATCGATACGAATTGGACCATACCGATACTTGGCGTCAATCAGGGGTGTGCCAGCCATCAAAACCAACCCGATTCCAACCTTAAACCAACCTCGAGCTGGTTATAGATGTGCCAAAGCCCAGTTCGAGATGATTTTGAAACCTCAAGAAATTTGGCCCGAGATTTGGTTAATTTAAGCAATATTAAATGTCTAATGAATAACAACTGTTTCTTTTTCGAAAGGTAATTTTAAGATTAGTTGCATATTGCAAATACACTTGAATTTAATACATTTTTTAATTCATGGTTTTCGATATTAATAAATCTTTAACAAATCTCTAAGACTATTTGCCGTTCTGTGTAAACGTGCAAGACCGTCCCTAACAAAGGAGCTGCCACATTGTTTGGTTAACAATAACTATTATTCGGAGTCTTTAATAGATCAATTGTAAAGACACTTTTTTGTGACAAATAAACATAAAAAAATCGTACTTTAAGGTAACAAAATTGCATGGTTGAGCAGTGTACAGTTTGTTGTAAATTTAACTAAGTTATTGCAGCAAACCTTTTTTTTATGAGGTGGCAACGTTGGTGAGGTGGCGGTGTTTGTTAGGTGTGTAAATGTCTACAGTAAGAAGAAGAATTTAATTTATGGAAAGTCATTGTGCCGCCAAAATGTAGGTTAAATTAAAATTGCATTTAATTATTTGTTTTACATTTATTTAATTATTGGTCCATAGGGGAAAACACCGTTCACCTTTTGCACTTTTAAAATGTAAACAAAACCAGATTCGCTATTTACGAAGTACGTAGAACAGCTGTTCAAGCAAGCTATCACGGCAGGGCTGTCAAGCAACATGACTTACTTGGCGGGCAAAATATTAAATATTTGTTTTGTATAAGAACTACAAGAAATAAGACCTAACATATTTTTATTTAACCATTTATTAAATATAACACTAATGCCATGAGGCCAACCTTGAAAACAATGACAAAAATAGCAAATACATTTTAGGCAATTTTCATTTTTGAAAGGTAGCAACTCTTTTTGGCCATTTTCGTTTTACGTATTTGCTCCGAAACATTTTACCGAAACATGAAATCTCCCTAACTTCTGGCACACCGACGGTTTTTTTAGAGATTTGAAAACCAGCTCGAGCCAAAATCTCCAGAGATTTCTGGAACACCCCGAATATGTTAGGTATTAGGTATCGATTTATCGTTGTATCGATATTTTGCGGCTTTTTTTTTAATTCAATAAAAAATAATGCATAATACTTGTAAAATAAACTCAAAATTAAATTTTTAAACATTTCAAATGTTTTCTAAACTTATTATATTTTATTCCCACATGTTTTGTGGGATTTTCGGCAAAAAAAAAAAATGCGTTGCTGTAAGTGTTCGGACGTTAGACGCGAGCTACAATCGTTCATTATAAGTCCTGCAAGCGAAAACTGTCGCTCACTTGGTACTGAAGTTACTAAAATGGGCAAATAAATTTGTGCCATTTTAAAGATGTGAGGATACTATGGTTTCAAACTAACCCACACATCAAATGGATTTGCCGATCCTGGCGATCGAATTTGATTTGAAAATGATTTGATTTCCGCCTTGGCAGTATTGGCTTAATCATCGACGATTTGGACTCTACTGCTTTGAAGCTCTCACATTTCCCTCTTTTTCGATTTTGTGGTACTTTTTTAAATGTTTCAAAAATTAAAGTAGTTTCCGCTACATTTTATTATTTTTGGCACAGTGTGCATGTCGCCTCCATGCCACTTGTTGTGAAATATTCTCTGGCTTTTTCTTTGTCTTTTTTGCCTTCGGCAGGGTTAAGTCAATTTCCTATTGTCCAGAAATTTCTTAAAATTATTGTATCACTTATAGCAACTGTTCATTAAATTGTGCGTTTCCAGGCAATCAGTGATGTGATCCGTCGACGATACCTTGAGTATCGACTAGCAAAATATCGATATCGATAATATCGTCCAACGCAAGTATCGCCGATATCGTATTGACGATAATGCGATAAAACAGACGATACCTCCAGTATCGTATAGATACCTGCCATCCCTACTCTTTAGGATGACAATTTAAGTTTTGTTGTATTTCCAACAACAACAACAACAATATGCGTAATTTATTTAAACGGTAGACTTCAGAGATAAGAAAACAAGTACATGCGTTGCAGTCGGACGCAACCGATTGCGGAATACTTTGATACGAGTAAAAGAACGGATGGTATAGAGTCTGCTTGCAAAGGAGTGGGACGGGTGGTAAACATCGCCAGCTATCATGTAACCAAATTTGGTGACTTTAGCTCAAAAACTGTGGAAATTTAAAAGGTGGGCGGCAGAGGTGGGTGTGGCATCCAAACTTTTAATTCAAATCTTTTAATTGTCACCATTTATCTTCCTACCAAGTTTGGTGGCTCTAGCTCAAAAACTGTTAAAGAAAGAGCCGATTCCAATTTTATAAGGCGGGTGGCTTGGGTGGGCGTGGCATCCAAAATTTTGATGCAGATCTTTGGAAGATGTTGCCTTCAATCTTTCTACCGAATTTGCTGACTTTAGTTCAAAAAATGTGGAAGATACACGCATAATCGTTTTAACAACGGCGGGGGGTGGGGGGCGGAAGGTGGGGGCGGAAGGTGTGGGCGTGGCATCCAAAATTTTGATGAATTTTTTTGGGGAACGTCATTACCTATCTTGCCACAAAATTTTGTGGCTCTAGCCCAAAAAATGTGAAAACTATAGGCGTTTCCAATTTCAAGGAGCAGGGAGGATGGGGGCGGAAGAAGTGGGCGTGGCATCCAAAATTTTTATGAAGTTTTTTGAGGGACGTGACTAGCTATCTACGTGCAAAATTTGGTAGCTCTAGCTGTAAGAATGTGAGAAATATTTGGTTTTATCGGTTTTCAGTTATCGAATTTATCGATTTCCCAGCCTCCTAGTAGGCGTGGCAGCCCAATATTGACACTTTATCTGACTAGTTTATAGACAGACATAATTGCAAATTTTCAAGTCTCTAGCCTTACAGATGTCGAAAGAAATTGCGTTCATACGGACGGACAGACGGACGGACACCATGAAGGACATTGCACAAAACCAATATACTATGAGACCTTCGGTGTCAAAGTATAAAAATGACCACTATTATCGAACGCTGCGTAATATAATTTACTTTCATACTAAAAACAACAATTTAATTAACATAAGAATTGTGTAACGTTGCCTCTAGCCTGTATTACGCATTCAACCCGTTTTGGCATTGATTATAAACAAATTTTGGCAGTGTTCTCGAGAAATCGAGTCCCACATCTCTTGCAACTTAATTTTAAGGTCAGAAATGATCCTTTGAGGCTCATTTCGAAGCTTTCTTTTCATTAGCCACTAAATATTTTCTATGGGGCTTAGATCTGAGCTATTTAATGGCCAATCTATATTGCAGCCAATTTTTTGTTCGTTTGGCTGTGTGCGATGATGCTCCGTCCTGCTGAAAAGTGAATTCACCACAATCTGCCAGTTTGGTATTGATGGCAGCAAACTTTCTTCTAAAATATTAATGTATTTTTCAGCATTAACCGTTCCTTAAATGAAATGCAGTTTTCCTTATTCTTTGGCAGACATACATCCCCATACCATAGTGCTTGCTGGAAACTTCACTGTCCTTTTAAGGCAGTCTTTATGGTATGTTTCTGCCTTTGTAAGGATGACGCGTTTTCTTGTATCGCCGACACTAACATCAAATTTAGCTTCATCGCTAAAAATGATGGTGTCTCATTGCTTTTGAGTCCAAGATATCCTTTCTCGAGCCCATTGCAAACGCTTCTTTTTTTGACGAAGCGTAAGCAAGGGTTTTTCCTTGGCCTACGAGTCAGATAAGTTATTGGATATGATGCATAGGTAATAACAAAACATACTTTATAGAAACCATATCCAATATTTTTTAACTCCAGTCGCGTCCATTCTCGCTTGACAGTTTTGCCAATTTTCTGCGACCACTCAGAAGCCAAATTTTCTTAGAGATTGGCGACGATCAGTCTTAACAATTTTGGCCAGTTCCCTCCTGTTGCGGGGTGTTATTGCTGATGTTCGGCCTCTATTTGCAATATTATTTTCGATGTTCCCAGTTTATCTCCGTAATTGTCTTCCCAGATCTATAAGAATCTCTAATCAATACTCTGATTTCGTTGCAAATAGGCTTACCACATGCCATCGTTGCTAAGCTTTCACTGATCTGCAGTAAATTTTCAAATTTTTTGCATTCTGCATTGTGATATTATTTGCAGATTATAACTAGATAGTGATTCTGTTACATTGGTTGTTATTCTTTTGAGATAAAAGTAAGCATACGCAGCGTTCGAATTAATAGTAGTCATTATTTTCTTAAGTCTCTTAAGTCTACCGTTTGAATAAATTACTCATATCGTTGTTGTTGTTGGAAATACAACCAAACTTTTTTTTGTCATCGTTAAGAGAATAAAATTCTCTTTTAGACAAAATACATTGTTCGAATTCATAGTCGTTGGGGCTCGTATACAGACAGGCAACAGGCTCGCCCATTAGTGAGAGCACACCCAGCAAGCAATTGGAAGATTGTTTTGATCAGAAACCCCATTACGAGTCTATTTCGAGTCATTTTTATGCTTTAAAAACGATTAATCGCTTGTGCGATTGAGGCGCGACTCGAAAACGACTCGCATGTATGCCTTAAATATGATGAATCGCGCAAAATTTGAAGCAATCAAAAATTGAGCATGCCTGCGTTTGAAATATGCTTACTTTGTCGCGACGTCGGCATGCAAGTTTATTTTGAGCAGCTTGGCGACTCAAAAGCGACTCGCTTGCATACATAAAGGGTACTGTTAACCAAATTGTAATAAATATCAACAATTAGACTTAAAATAAAAAAAATGTTAACCTGATAATAAAAAAAAAACAAACAAAAATTTTTTTTATTTTTTAACCAGAAATGAGAGTCGAAATTGATTTGAAATATGACTGGTTTCTGACTCGAAGAAGATTCGCTTTTGATTCAAAATACGAATCTAATATGAGTCGAAACTGCAGTCACAAGCGACCCCTCAAGAAGAGTCGCGTTCGGGAACCGTTTTCTCCCGACGGGAGTATCATTTTCGATCAGAAAATGAGCTCATATATGCTTATTTTAACTAGATTGACGACTCGAAAAAGACTCGCTTGTGATTCAAAATGCTTGCTGGGCATCAAGACGCGAGAGACTTAAGTGTATGCAGTGCGGACGCAAATTTAATTAAGGTATGTACTTACGCCATGTGTCAGCTTGTAAAAACGGACCAGCTTTAAGTCTGACTGAACTAAAGAAGGAGGCTACAGAGGAGCTTAAGCGACAGAGAATAGCTGACACGCCAAAATTCAGTGTAAGTATTAAATCAAAACTGCATTTCCTTTAAATTAATTTGAACCAACCAAACTAACGAAGTAAACAAGTAAATCCAGCAGCGTAATACATTTAATACAGATGTGCTCACGCTCAATACACTAGCTTCTCATTTGTTTTTGCATTTCTCTTGGTATAGGCAAGAGCAAGTTCGTATACATGCAATGCGCACAGTATAAGCCAGTGCAAATAACAAGAACAATTTTGCGTATTTCCTGTCTTATCTTCGTTCTATGCGTCTGACGTCATCTTCAGCAAAAACACTTCAATGTGCTTTAATGTTGCGCTACTAATCCAATGTAAGACCCGTTTTACACGATGAAGTTTTTGCTTCTGTAACATTCGCTTGTAGGCAAAGGGAGTAGAGGGGTAACAACTGCAAGCAATGCTTCATGACTTGTGTAGTTGGGATTTATTTTTCTCATTGCATGTAAACACAGAGTTGCACAGTGTTTGATGTGAATAATAAAGTTATCGATACGACATATCGCACAAGCAAATATTAGCGCAAATAGTAAATACATTGTTGTGGCTTATAAATTATTAATAAAAATGTTTTGGACCAAAGAACTTGTTGAATTCGGGGCGAAATGTATGTTTATCGACAATAAATTTAAATCAGTGTTGCATTTACAAAGAATCAATTGAATTAAAAAGTTCATCGTGTAAATGCGAGCAGATTTGCGAAGATGTTTTAAAACAGAAAGAGAAAATAAATCATCAGAAAAGTTCATCGTGTAAAACGGGTCTAATTTTGTTATAGTCTTTTCAGCAAGAGTACAGCTTAAAAATTTAGCATCGGTTTAAAGTTGTCAACGAAATGTTTAAAAACGCAAGTTAATTTTTTATTTAGTGATCGCAGCGAAAATGCACATTTTTTTTTTTTTTTAGTGCAGTTCACTTCTATGTGTTTGTGTATTAAACGCAAGGTCTGATTGATTCTTGTTGAACTCAACAAAATAATAGCGTATTTCCACTGCTCAGTTATTCTCAGTTATGTTAGTTAACAGTAACTGAGGTTCAGTTTGCATGTATTCTCCCATAAGGAATTAATATGGTGTTCACACTACGGTTGCGTTTTGCGTTAAATGTCAACAAGCAGCTTCTTTCCCAATACAAATAGCATAGGGGCCTAGTGGTGACAAAAAGTTGAGTTTAGTTTGGATGCAGTTGCGTGTATTCGGTTTACGTAACTAATATATTCGATTGGCTCACAAGGAACTGCCCATTTTCGTATATCGTTCTCAACTATCACCACTAATTAAAAAAAACGTTTTGCGGCAAACAATGAAAAAAAATAAACAGCAATTAATTGTTAACATGTCGCAACAAAATGGTAAGCAATTGTTTTTTTTTTAATATAATATGTATGTTTAAAACATTTTAACTTAATTACAGGCTATGATAAGAGATTTTTGTGGTCGACTGCCGCCACGAAAGCGCTTATAGAGCTTTGGGAAGACAACATTGATGGGGTTCGGGGAGCCCGGAAAAACTCCCTCATTTATAGGGAAATGGCGGAACAATTGAAGGATTATGGACCACCGCACATGGAAATTAAAAACAAGGTGGAAAACCTTATGAAAAGATACAGGCAAGTTTAAAAAAAAGACAGCTTTCTTGATTAATTTATGTTAATTACTTATTTACATACATGTATTTATAGGGCTGAATGTGCAAGGGTGGGACCTTCCGATGGCACGCCTTCTTCGTGGGAGTATTTTGAGAGCGTGGCCAGTGCATTAAACATGTCGAACAACATCCCATAGCCGATAGCCTAGGGTTAATTGAAGAGGAGCCTTGCAGCAGCGAAAACTCGATGACAGAGACGTCATGTTCAGGGGCAAAGCGACGGCGAGTCGACAACTCCGCAAAATTAGTTGCCATTGAGGAGCGCAAATTGGCGGTTATGGAGCGAATGGCGGAAGATTCAGACAAGTTTCAAAAATAAGTTTTAAATATTCTTAGAGCCCGTCATGCGGAGTAATTTATAATAAAATTCAAAATAATGGCTTAAATTTGAATTGTTTATTTAATTTTCATTGTTATTTAAAAACTCTATAGCTAAAGCTTGACGAACTGCTTCGGCACTAGCATTCATATTGCCCACAAGTGTACAAATGCTACGACGGCGTCCTGGGTCACCCAGCAAATCAAATGTTGCTGCAGACGTTCCCGCCATATTCATGCATTTTGCCAACATTACATTATTCTGCTCCATTGAACATAACAATTCCAAAAGATTGCTTGAATTCATATTTTTCTTTTAATATAATTATTTTCTATCAGCGAAATCAAAACAAAGCAGCTGCTGCTCACTTCACGTATAACGCATAACGCACTTTTGTGCCAGTGTGAACACCAATTCTGCGTTATTGCGTCGATGACGATATCGATAGCAAACTCGCTGTAATATAAACGCCACATAACTGAAGTAAAACTGACCGTAAATATTTACTGAAGAATAACTGACATGAAACTGGTTCATTTGAACACTTTTTCGATAAGACATCGCTTTTAATGGGCTCTGTTAATGTAACAATTGCAAAACAGATGATTGTGAATAGAAGAAATTGTGAATAGGTAGGCGCAATAATTAGAAATATTCAAAATTAATTAAAAATTTTGGTTTTATTTGAACTGGGAGCCATGGTTCAAAGGATTGCTTTTAAAACTGTGGGCGGATAATTTTGTTGCACTTAGGGCAGTTCAGTATAGCTCTCACATTCATATATACGAAAATGGACTTGTCTGCACTGCAAGCAATAAAGCTTGTAGGCATTAAAAATATGACAGTAAAATTGGCAATATGCTATTACTTTTTTGCAATGTCAAATTTCGATCAGTTTTTATTTATTTTTCTATTTGCTAAAAACTACTATTTTAAACACTTTTCATACAAAATAGTAATTTTTAACAATTTTAAAAATATCATAAAAATGACATGCAAAAAGATTTTTGAAAAAATTCTTTTTCAGTCACTACTATAATTGTTTGAAGTAACTTTTTGCATCAAAACACTGAGGGTGTTTAACAGCTCGTCTCATCATGTCCGGCAACAACAACTTACATAAAAAATTTTCTTGAAACCATGAATCACCCCAGCCTATGTATACAAAAATTGTTTCATGTTTCATGAAAGTGAAGATATGAAGAGCACGATATTTGCTATCGATACATCGCGATGTTCAGTATTTTTCAGTATATTTGGTGTATTTTTGTGCAAAAAAGTATGAAAACAACTGATTAATGGCCGCCGCAAACAAAAGTAATTTAAACTGGTTTTGTTTGATAAAATAAACAAGTAATTATCTCAATTATAACTGTAGAATCAACTACTATTTAGAAGCGCAACACTCCCAAACATGTATTTAAGGCTTTTATATGGCATTTTTTCTTAATCCAGGCAGCAGTAGCGCAGTCACCGAAAATTTGAAACGCATTGAATCACAAAATGCCGTTCATTGCACATACCTCAAAATTACGAATAAATAGTGGTTAGGGCTTGTAGTTAATAAAAAATCGGAAAATTGCTTATAAATAATTTTTTTGGTGAAAATACCAATTACAATTTATCGATATCGAGCTATCGATAAAAAAAATTCACAGAACTTTTTTGTTTAATGAAGTTTAATAGATTTCTGAATAAATAACGAAAATATTAAATACAATTTATCGATATATCGTTTAGTTATCGAGATACTCGTTGTTGTTTTAAATCGAAAAATTAACATAATTGTGTATAAATTATATTATTTATTATATATAATACAAATCATTTAGAACGTCGCAGGCAACTAATTTTTTTAAACAAAATCGCGCGCTTTTTTACCACATCAAATTCATTTGCGCGCTCAATTCTACTATACACACAAATTATTTTATTGCATTCCTAGAATTACACCTCAAAATGTCAGAAAAACATCAAAATTTGCATGACAAGTTAAAAAGTTTATTTTTAGATTTTTTAATGAATTAGTTGGAAATGAGAAAAAGCTATTTCTTTTTTAGAAGAAATAGATATGATTCCGTCAAGTGAATTAACTGCTCCACAATGTTGTGAGCTTGCCAATGTAAGTTGAATGTGACTCACGCTCTAAATTTCGCTGGAAATGGATACAAATTCGCGAACTGAAAAGCATTTGACTCGCGCGAACTGTTCGCAACGAACGAAGCGCAAAAAACGAATTTCCGTACACTGATAAAAAAAAAAAAAAAAAAAAAAACAAGTAAAAACGTTGCAGTCGGACGCAACCGACTGCGGAATACTTTGATACGAGTAAAAGAACGGATGGTATAGAGTCTGCTTGCAAAGGAGTGGGCCGGGTGGTTAACATCTCCAGCTATCATGTTACCAAATTTTGTGACTTAAGCTCAAAAACTATGGAAGATAACTGAGCTTCCATATGTAAAAGGTGGGCGGCATCAACATTTTTGAATCAAATGAAATATATGGTTTTATCAGTTTTCAGTTATCGATTTTATTGATTTTCCAGCCTCCTAGAAGGCGTGGCAACCCAATCTTGACACTTTATCTGTCTCGCCTATAGACAAACATAATTGCAATGTTTCAAGTCTCTAGCTTTACGGGTGTCGTAAAAAGTTGCGTTCATACGGACAGACGGACACCATGGAGGACATTGCACAAAACCAATATACTATACAAAGTATAAAAAGGGTTCTAAATCCTGCAGAAAAACTATTAGCCCTAGCTTAAAAATGTTAAAATAAAATATATTCGTTAAGTTTTCCGACTTTTAAGCATATTAATATCGATAACTAAGCGAAATACCGATACATTTTAATTATAAAAAATTTAATAATATGAAATTTTTTCGATTTTTTATTTACCAAATCTTGATAGACAAGCTATCGATAAATTATATTGAATATTTTCGTCTTATTTTGTCGAGTTATACAAGAATCAATTATCAGACCTTGGCGCTCCACTAACCATAGACGTGCCAGCAAGACTGTTTTAATACATTACATACGTGCTTATATTCCAGCTGAAAAGGTATTGATCGATACGCTAGCCACTTATCTAATGGTAAAGTCGGGTCGGCTTCAAGTCTTAATGAACAAGCGGTGGAGACTACAGATTAGCCTAAGCACCGGAGGAAAGATGACACTAGCCCAACACTACCAGTTCCAAAGTAAGTACTAAACCAAATTTGCATGCAACCAACCTAATGAAGCTTTTGTATACAGAGAGGTTTTCATATGTTGCTCACGCACACCAACAGACAGTATTGGATCACTAAAGTGCAATTGCCATTGTCACTTGTCTTCTTCAATAAGTAAAACAATAACATCAACTGCAAGTCAAACTAAGCTCATGGCAGCTGGAACTAGGCCTAGATCACCAATTACAGGGTAAGAATTAGATTGAAACGGTTGACCGTATAGTATAAGTTTGAACAATTAACCTAAGCTCTTGTGTTTAGTGACTTGAATTTTTCATCCAATTCAACCAAAGAAACGCACACATAAACATGTGGTAACCGAGCACTCGTGTGTCTTGCTGACTGTAGCACAGACAAATCAACTGCAAGGAAAAATTCACGGATTGATTAGGTTGAGCACCGTGCACAAGCTGGAACTAGACGTACGCCATTAACTTCCAGGTAAGAATAATAGATGGAGAGGAATTGCTACAAAAATTCAAAAAACAAAGATGCACAAGAGAGCGCTCGAACGCAACTTTCTTTATTACTCAAAGATAGTAGATCGAAAAACAGAACAAGTGCAATAGATCGTGCAATTTTAGACACAGTAGGACAGACCAGACAATTTCTGAAGGAAAATAAAAACATCTTAATATTAACATCGGACAAAGGCAACAAAACTGTCGCTATGGAATCAAACGACTATAAAGGAAAAATTACAAAGCTACTAGGAGACATGTGCACATATAGAATAATAAAACATGACCCAAATCTAAGACTACAAAAGAAGAACAACGAACTGGTAGATAGATTATTCAAGTTGGAGATAATTTCATGGAACGGAAGGAATAAACTCATAAACCACACAGCCTTACCACCTAGAATATACGGACTACCAAAAATACATAAGGAAGGAACGCCTCTGAGATCAATATGCTCCTCTATTGGCTCACCCTCACACAACATGTGCAAATTTATAATAAACATCTTAAAAAACTTGACAGTAGATTCAAAGTATAATATAAATAATTCCTTGCACTTTAAAAATAAAATTAACGATAGTTATATTTGTGATGACGAACAAATAATCTCCTTTGACGTAATTTCCCTGTTCCCGTCAATACCAACCAACTTGACCATTGACATCATCAGAGAAAAATGGACAGAAATAACTCAATACACACAGATACCTGAGAAACTGTTCATGACAATGGTCAAATTCTGCACGGAAGAAAGCAGATTCATTAAATTCGAGGACAAAATTTATACACAGTTAAAAGGCCTGCCCATGGGATCTCCTGCCTCACCAGTCATCGCGGACATTATAATGGAAAAAATATTGGACAATGCAATGGAAAAACTAAAAAGCCCACCAAGAATGGTCACAAAATATGTGAATGACTTATTCGCAATTATCAAGAGAAATTAAATACAAGTCACTCTAGACGTACTGAACTCGTTCAACAAAAACATCTAATTTACGACGGAGTTAGAGACAGACGAAAAGTTACCGTACCTGGACGTAATGGTACAAAGACAGGGAAACATTCTTAAAACAAAATGGTATAAAAAAACCAACCGCATCCGGACGCATATTGAGTTTTTACTCCAAACACCCAAAAAACATCGTTATAAATACAGCATTGAACTACTTTCGGAAGATGTTCAATCTTAGCGACCCTACGAAACGGTGATTAAATCTGAAATACACCAAACACTCAAACTTAACGATTTCCCAACAAAAATAATAAAAAGGTTACTTACAAAATACGACCAAAAAACCAAACCCAAACCAGAAATAAAGACATATAGATCCTTGTCATATGTTCCGAACACATCAGAGCGATTTCTGAATTCTGAGTGCTATAACAGAGACGACACTCGGATAGCCCACAAACCAAACAACACGATGAAGGACTTTTTCAATAAAACAAAATGTAAAATCAAAACAGGACAAGAACAACGTAATTTACCAAATACCATGCAACGGCGACGGAAACACTTCATGCAAAAAAATATACGTAGGCACGACCAAATGCAAACTTAAAACAAGAATATCACAGCACAAATCGGACATAAAACTAAGATACCAACAAACAATACAAAAAACAGCTCAAGCTGCGCATTGCGCAGAAAGCAGACACACACCAAACTTCGAAAAAATGTCGATACTGCAACAAGAACAACATTACAACAAACACTTCACACTTGAAATGCTACATATAATAAACATACAAAACGAAAAGCGACTAAACTTCAAAACTGACACCGACAACTGTGCACACATATACAAAAATTTGCTGAAAAACTAGTTGATTACACCACGTCGAACAGAGCTGACGTGTAAAATTGTAAGAAAAATTTAATATGTGAAATTAATGTTATTTATTTATATGTGTTTAATATATTAATGTATTTATATGTTACTAGCTTCTCGGCCCGGCTTGGCAAGGTTGTTGTACCCATTTAAAAAATTAAGACATTTGATGCAATCGTTCTAAATATGCGCGTACAGTGCATACATATATTACGGCGATTGCTCGGAATTGAGAGGTTCGTAAACTTTGTTCTTCAACCCGCTGCGTTGAGACGTTCGCAAATTTTGATCAGGGGGTCTTGCACGGGATAGTGACGTGTATTCTCTCTGACTTGCAAGACGATTTTCAGTTTCTGATGAAGATTCTCCATCACGACGTATTTTTATTGCCCTAGCCTGTAAACTTTTTCTAGAAAGTTGAGATCTTGATCTTTTTGGCGTCTTAATCATCTTAATAAAATAAAAAAAAAAATTAATAAAATTTAGTAGTTGACATACCGACGCCTGCGCCACCTATCGGGTCCAATTGTATTTTTAAGGCCCAATTTCTCAATGTCCTGTAGGCAAATTATTCTAAGTTTAGTCGAATTTGAGTTTCTCAATGTTCGGTTAGCACTTATCCGATGCCTGGAGGTCTGTTTAACACTTATACCGATGGACCACGAATACTCTAATAAGCCTTTTGGAATTCTGCTTCATAAAAAAAATAACCAATTCAAGTGTCAGCTTGAGTCAGCTGTTCGCCTTAGGATGATAGTATCCTATTTATATACAGAAGACATATTGATGAAAGGTAACTTTGGCTTTGAGAAAACCATATACATATCTTATAACTATTACGCGTTTTACCGAATACATTAATCATTTTTCCGTAGTGAAATGTAGCCTAAGTTCTTCAGGGATAATTTTGGCTTCTACGGGTAAAAGAATTTTTTAAATCGGTCCAGTAGTTTCGGAGCCTTTTTAGTCCAAACAAACAAACAAACAAATCTTTCCTCTTTATATATTAGTATAGATATATAAATAGAGTATACATATAGATATAGATATAGATATTGATATAGATAGTTAGAAAACGTTGTAGTCTGCCCTGAAGACGACTGCCGATGAGCAGTCGAAATATATCGGACAAGAAAAGGAGATAAAAAAATATACTCTTTCATTTCTCGAGCCAGCCAAAAACAACAATATATGGTAAGAAAAATAGCTAAAATGTAGATCCTTGAAATTGGTTTCGACCTTTCGTTACTACAGAAAATCAATAAATCAGGGGTTGGCAGCGTCGCACAGTGGGGCCTTTGCTCATTATATGTGCTATGCGCGTCATGGTGTCTGTCTGTCCGTCTGTCTGTCCGAATGAACGCAACTTTTTCGACACCCGTTAAGCTAGAGACTTGAAACCTTGCAATTATGTTTATCAATAGACGATACAGAAAAAGTGTCAAGATTGGGGTGCAACGCCTACGTGGCATTAAAATTTTTGATGCAAATCTTTGGTTAATGTCGCCATCTATCTTCCTGCAAAATTTTGTGACTCTAGCTCAAAAACTGTAAGAGATAAATTAGTTTCCGATTTGATGGAAAAAATGTCGCGAATGTTACGTAACGACCGTAACTGGATTAAATTGAATTTAAAAAAAAAGTACACATCGTATTCGGGTAAAATTATAACCATTTTAAAGGTCATTTAATGCACAACATTTATCATTTAACCGCTTTTACTTTTGCTGAAATCTGCTCGTCGCGAAAACCACTTCGGTTTTTGTCAAGTTCGTACGCGTCGGTTTTTTTTTCAAACATCTCGAAAACTATTTGTTACCTAAAATCGACCTTAGCACCATTTGTAGGGCTAATCAAGAGCAACAATAAAGTGAAAAAGGAATTTTAAAAATCCGTCTTATTTTGACCTTTTTACCACTTGCAATGCGTACGACTGTCACGATCGACACCAGAGAAATGCCCATATCCTCAAGAGGTGTATTATCCGTTTTTGTTTCTCCTTGCTGAGGAAGTTTATAGGCTAGCTTCAGAATAAATTCCATACACATTATTCTGCAATGAAACGGAGAAATTCCATATTCGTAGCAGTTCTCCTCACCCGTTGAGTCGTCCCCCTACTAGCGTTTTCGAGTATGCCAATCTCATTTTGAAATCATTTATATTTTCAGAAGTACGTTAAACTTCAAAAACCTTTGAAAATTTTAAATCCATTATTGCGCTTTTATATAAAAATATCGTGAATTATATTGAAAAATACTATTCAATCGGAAAATTTTTTTTATAGTTTTTCCTCTTAAGAAGTTATGAAATAACTCTTGCCATCAAGTGAAATATTTTGCACTATATACCATATATTTTGAGTTAGCTAGATAAGAAAGCAAAATTGGTATAACCCTTTTCAGCAAGGCATTTGACTCGGTTAATCACTGCCTTTTACTTCATAAACTTAAACTTTTAGGTTTTCCAAGCAATCTTATTCGGTGGATAAGGGAATATTTAATTCATAGAACACAGAGAGTCAGTTTTAATGGCGCTGTCTCTAAGGTGGTTCATGTCACTTCCGGTGTTCCGCAAGGAAGTCACCTTGGACCTTTATTATTTACACTTTTCATCAATGATCTTCCATCTGTTATTGACCACTCTCGAGTGCTGATGTATGCTGACGCTGAAAATTATGCATGTCGGGTGCTGTTCTCTTGTCTGCTCAAAAATTACAAACTGATTTAGATAATTTTCAAAAGTGGTGTCGTGTTAACTTACTAAATCTTAATTGCAATAAATGTAAAGTCATGTCTTTTTATAGACGCCTTCTTTTTTCAAATATATATTTTCTTGATGGTAGCCCACTCGTTCGCATTGAATGGGTTGATGACTTAGGTATCCTTTTTGATCCGAAACTTAAATTTCACAAGTATATCTCTTCAGTTGCAAATCGAGCCTCTGGTACCTTGGGGTTCATTAAGCGCTGGTCGAAAGAATTTGACGATCACTACATAACCAAAACACTTTACACGTCTTTGGTACGTCCTGTTCTTGAATATGGATCTTGTATCATGTATCCCAAATACAGGATTCACCAGGATAGAATAGAATCAGTACAAAAACAATTTTTGCTCTTTGCCCTTAGGAGATTTAACTGGGATACTAACATTAACCTACCTTCCTACCACAGTAGACTTTTACCAATAAATCTTCCTTCTCTTTCTGATCGCAGAACAATGCTAGGTGTAGTCTTTTTACATAAACTAATAAATGGTGAAATTGATTCCTCCGAATTAATCAGCCAAATTAGTTTTGCTGTTCCGATCAGAAGGACAAGGAATTTTGTACCCATTGGTCTTCAAGCTTGTCACTCTAACTATGCTATTCATAACCCTTTTCGGATTTTATGTTCAAACTATAACGAATTTTCCCACTTAATAAACGGTGCCACTTCTAGTAGTTCTCTTAAAAAGTACATCTCTTTTTTTAGTACATCTACGTCCCATAATAATTAGTTAGGTAAAAAAACAAAATAAACATAAGGTATTTACATTCAAAATAGGTAAACCGAGAAATCAAAAAAAATATATATATCCTGTAGTGGCGCAACTTTCCATCAACGAAAATTATATTTATTAACAAAACACACGCTACAGCCAAATTTGTATGCGCTCTTCTTCTTCCTTATACCTGCCAAGTGTTTTTTTTTTTTTTGGCTTAAGTTTCCTAAATGCAGATTTTCGCAGATTTTGACTAAAAACATATGAAAGGTATATATTATAGCTATCAAATGTATGTGGTCCCGCGTTGACTCTGCGATATACTTTTTAGTTATATTCCACAAAAGTTCAAAAAATACCAAAATTTAGTGTATTTTTTAAACGCTTCTAATTTAATAAGTATTTCAGTTATATTTGAAATTTAAAGAAAAAAACACTGAGATTGAACATACTTTTCAGATAAAGTAAAAAGATCTAAGATCGGCTGTTTACATCGCCCAATATTCAGTTTGAAAGTGGTGAATTTTCGTTAAAATTGTCATTTATTCGTACTCACGAAAAATTTCTCAACTTTGAGGAGCTCTAGCACCCATAATTACTACCCATTTAAAAAAATAATTCTTGAGGTATTCTCTATTGATTACATATTTCATTTATGCTAAACGCGCTCATGAAAAAAATGATTTTCGCAACGCTTTTCGGGCCGAGGCCCCACTGTGCGTCGTATGCACTGTGCATAGAAAAATTATTTCGAGTAGCGCAGTCGGCACATGCAAAGCGACGTGTGCCCTATGCACAGCTGCTCGGCTGACGCAGCGGCAGAGAAATATGTTTCGAGCTTTGGCGCATTGACGAATCAGTCTGCGGTAAGAACACAAATGATAAAGACAATGCTGCTACTTATGATTTTTTACTGAACAAATAAAATCTTACAGAGAGAAAAATGTTTAACATTACATGGGATCGCATGAGATCAGTAAAATGATCATGACCAATTCGAGGTGGGCACGTCCGGGCATTTATCGGGTACCCGTGGATACGGGCTGAAAAAATCGAATTTCGGGTTGGGTGCGGGCGGGTGTGGGTTAGGCCGCTTTACCCGAAATGTTTTCAGGAAACTTCAGTTCATTTAGTGGGATTATTTTTAAGCCCTCCGTTTACAGAGTTTAGTTTTTTAACAGAAGAAAGAAAATATCATGCTTTAGAAACAGTGAAATGCATGATGGTTGAAAATTGCGAAATGTTAAATGACAATCTTGATGACTCGCAAATTGAAAACTCTTAGCCAAACACGAGTCACGGTTTCAAGAGTTTTTTGACATGCATCAACAAAAAAAAAAACTTGACAAAATTGCCATTGATTTAGAAATTGAAAAATATTATGCCACATCTTCACATTCAAACTTGCCAATTCGCGAATTTTGGAAACAAGCCACTGACCTCAAAATCTTGAAAGTTGTGTCTAACAATATATTAGGCATTCCTATAAGCTCTGCGACAAGCGAGCGAGTTTTTTCTTCATCTGGTAAAATTCTCAATGAACACAAGGCTAACAAGTGCAAAATTGGATAAGCTACTTTTTTTGTATAAAAATATGTTATTTTATTAAAAAACTTAAAAAATTAAGTTCTTAAAGAAAGTTCTAATTTTTTCGGGCGGGCGGGGCTGGGTTTGGGTATGATATTTTTTTTTGTCATCGTGTGCGGGTAAAAAGTAGGCGCTGCGGCCCATGGGCCGGGTCGGGTTGGGAGCGAAAAATTAGGCCCATGCCCGTCTCTATCCCCAATATAAAAACTATTGAACGCTTTTGTTGGTGATTTATGGTTGCTTGATTAATTCTCTTACTGTATTTTTTTAAAATTTTTTTTTTCTGTTTGGTGCAATTCATCTTTTTTTGTCTGAATTCACTTTTTCCAGAGCAAAGCAAGAAACGTTTTTGCCTTCGTCGGGCCTATGCACAGTAGCTCGGCTGCCGCAGCGGCAGAGAAGCAAGAAACGTTTAAGCCTTCGTGTTTTTGTCTAAAAATGTGAGTGTCTGCGATCCGTTTAAATTAATAAATCAATAATTTACAACGAAAAATTTAATTTGTTTTTATATGAACGTTTAAAATTTGAAACAAATAAAAAAGTTGATCGGAATACTGTGATTCCAGTTTAAAAACTGGTGGAAGGAAGTAAGTTGACGGGGGCGGCAGGGGTGGGCGTGGCATCAAAATTTATGATTCAGATCTTTAATGGATTAATTCAGCCATATTGCATTTATGATTATTATTTATTTATTTGTTATTACATACATTCCCGACGGACAGACATTATCGGACATTGCGCAAGACCAATACAATCTCTAATAAAATAAATATATTCACCAACTAGGGGTGCATCTGAGCGGGATCTTAGGGATCCGGGTCCGTATTGCCCAAAGTTTTCATGCGTGGATTGTGAGAAAAAGGATAAGCCCACAACACCAAGGTAAGGTAGATTCTTAAAAATGAATTGTACCAACAAAACTAACGAAGCCTCGTTTGGCAGGTGTGTTTCACCTCTTACCTCAAGACGCCCATCTAGAAGCGATTTATTAATTAACAGATCTAGCGAGCGCCGATTCTGTAACAGCGCCTATTAGCGCCACGTCTCATTTTGCCAGAGTCAAAGAGACGGACCAACATTTGCATATGGTAGTGCCAGAAATCGCGAGGATAAAGAAAGGGCTAGGCAGAACTAGCTATAAGCTCCCGATGCCTGGGCGAGCAAGGTAAATTGCTTATATCAGTGATCAATAATCACTGAATAATATTATTTTACCAACATACATAGACTTGGGTAATCATTTTCCCCTTTTCTCAATTTTAGATCACGGAATTGATAAAAAAAAACAAGTGAAAACGTTGCAGTCGGACGCAACCGACTGCGGAATACTTTGATACCAGTAAAAGAACGGATGGTAAGGAGTCTGCTTGCAAAGGGGGAATGCAGGGGCGGCAGGAGAGGGCCGATTGGGGAACATCGCATCAATGATGTTACCAAATTTGGTGACTTTATCAAAAACTGTGGAAGATAACTTAACTTCCAAATTTAAAAGGTGGGCGGCAGAGGTGGGTGTGGCATCCAAATTTTGAATCAAATCTTTTTAAATGCCACTATCCATCTTCCTACCAAGTTTGGTGGCTCTAGCTCAAAAACTGTTAAAGATAGAGCCGATTCCAATTTTATAAGACGGGTGGCTTAGGTGGGCGTGGCATCCAAAATTTTGATGCATATCTTTGGTAGATGTTGCCTTCTATCTTTCTACCGAATTGGGGGGCTCTAGCTTAAAAACTGTAAGATATATCGAAATCTCCGATTTTAAATGGTGGGCGGCAGATGTGGGCGTGGCATACAAATTTTTGATGCAGATCTTTTATAGATGTCACCATATATCTTCCTACCAACTTTGGTGACTCAAGTTTTTATGGTATCTTTCTTCCAAATTTGGTGACTCTAGTTATAAAAAAATGTGGAAGATACACTCATAACCGTTTTAACAACGGCGGGGGTGGATAGAGGCGAAAGTTGAGGGCGTGGCACACAAATTTTTGTTTCAATTGTTGGAAAACTTCATTACCTATCTTGACACAAAATTTGGTGGCTCTAGCTAAAAAAATGTGAAAACTATAGGCGATTCCAATTTCAAGTATAAGGGGGGATGGGGGCGGAATCAGGGGGAGTGGCATTCAAAATGTTGATGCATTTTTTGGAAAATGTCATTACCTATCTTGACACAAAATTTGGTTGCTCTACCACAAAAAATGTGAAAACTATAGGCGTTTCCAATTTCAAGGAGCAGGGAGGATGGGGGCGGAAGGAGGGAGCGTGGCATCCAAAATTTTGACGCAGTTTTTTAAAGAACCTCATTACCTATCTTGACACAAAATTTGGTGCCTCTAGCCCAAAAAATTTGAAAACTATAGGCGTTTCCAATTTCAAGGAATCCAAAATTTGTATGCAGTTTTTTCAGAGATATGAAAAATTTGGTAACTCTAGCTGTAAGAATGTGAGAAATATATGGTTTTATCGGCTTTCAGTTATCGAATTTATCGATTTCCCAGCCTCCTAGTAGGCGTGGCAGCCCGATCTTAGCACTTTATCTGTACCGGCTACAGATAAACATAATTGCGAAGTTTCAAGTCTCTAGCTTTGCGGGTGTCGAAAAAGTTGCGAAAAATTTGATATCTTTTGCAAGTCAGACTCAGTGTCCGGGTTGAATCAAAAGCCCGATAACTTGGATATCGTTCTAAAAAAATAAAATATTCGGTTGTTTGTGTAGCCTTGTATATGTTATATTTAGTATCGTTTTATATCAAGTAAGCATTAAGTTTGTATAAATACCAATGGCTTTCTATTCGACCAACTTAACGTTTTCTTACTGCTAATATTTATGTTCGTGTCGCACGTCAGACGAAGGGCTTGGATTCCGAGCCAAACCCAAAGGGAACTGCAGGGAAATTATTTATACTGTATACCTTTAATCATAGACCCCATATACGGATCTCGAAGACCGTCTTTTAAAAATATTAGGTAAACCTAAATTTGAGTCAGCTTACAACACACATCCATGCTAAACATACACACTCCGCACTTTGACTAAGCCCATTTAAAGGATTTGCTTTCAGCTTTCATCATTGTATTAACCCGATTAAAAGCGAATTGAATTCCAGCACCCTGCACAGCATTAAAGGTAAATAGCCCTATTGTGGACTAGCCAGATGTGTTTTCATAAAACTAAATAAGTACATTTTTATTTCGACGCTTATGTAGTTATAAATGGAGACCGCTGCTTGTTTGATAAAAACGCATTTAGTAAATAACGCCCTGGCAATTTTTCATTAAAAGCTTACAGACAGACAGTCATTTACTTACTTACCAAGTGCGGGGAGAAGTGTTTGGCCTATTGCGATCCCCACAAACACACACAAACACAGATTTGTAGTTGCTGTTGTTGTATTTGGTGTGCTACTAATGCACCTTTAGCGTGTATTCCATGCACTCCATCTAGGACCTGAATTACACATTGGCATTGTGCGCAGATAGCAGATATCAGCAAGGCATCAAACATCAACCAAGCGAGCAGAAAACGAGCTGACTTCACCCTTAGATGTGTGTATATGTACCATGAATGTAGTTGGAGGCAGCTATGGAGTAGCTAATGAGCGCTAGGAACGCGCTGTGTGCGCCACAGTTATGAAATGTACTCTTAATGTTAGAATCATGTTGTACGAAATGATGATGGTGCATGGCTAGATTCGAGCAGATTTCCAAAGCGACAACTTCAACATGCGTCGGCAGCTGAAGCCATAAGCTACGTTGGAATTATGATTATTGCCAATATCAGGAAAGTGATTGAGAGACGCGTGGTCCACAATTCATACATATTCATTTATTTTATATGTAATACCAAAATACTCTCTTACAAATTCTAATAAATTTTAGCTTTTTTTTTGTATTATAATTATAACTGACCAACCTCAAACTAGATGTTATTTAGCTTTTGCAATTCCAACTTTGCACCAACAATAGCGGTGTTCAACAGTTCCGTTTCGTCGATTCATGTTTCATGGATGAAACGCATAGCTCGTGAACGGCAATTTGCGTCTCAATGCGTTTCATATTTTCGGTGACTGCGCTACAGCTGCCTGGATTAAGAAAAAATGTCATTTAAAAACTTAAAATATATGTTTGGGAGTCTTGCGCTTCTAAAAAGTTGTTGATTCTACAGTTATAAATGAGATAATTACTAGTTTATTTTATCAAACAAAACCAGTTTAAAATACTTTTGTTTGCGGCGGCCATTAATCAGTTGTTTTCATACTTATTTGCACAAAAATACACCAAATATTCTGAAAAATACTGAACACCGCGATGCATCGATAGCAAATATCGATTAAATATCGTGCTCTTCATATCTTCACTTTCATGAAACATGAAATAATTTTTGTATACTATTTCCCTGGTACCGAAGGAGTAGTGAAAGCGTTAGTTCGCCGCCCTAATCGGCTATTTGGCTTGGCCTAGTAATATCGCTAGTACGCACTACTTAGCTATTTCGCAAGTACATGTAACTAATATTTTCTCTAGTACAAAAATAGTAAGAAACAGACACGTTTCGAGTTTTAACATTAAAAATCACTATTTATTTTTTAATTTAATGAAAAAAATATTTATTTTTTAATTTAATGAAAAAAAAAATTGTTTTTGTTTTATTTTTAGTATGTTACGTGTTAAGGTTTTTTACATTATTTTTTTGCCACGTGTTTTTTCTGTAGCTGCATCGCCTTACTCAGCTCCGGCTCCGGCGGCCCATCCTGGCATTTAGAGATTGCTTCTGAAATGTAAAATAGTGATTAAATTTAATATCAATTATACTTCTATATCTATAACTATTACTGTTTACTTTTTCCTATTAACGAGTAATAGAAGAAGCTAAATTTTTTAAACGAGTCCTTCCCTAAAACTCCATTGCCGTTGTATACCATGGCTAGCTCGTCTGTTAAAATATATAAATAAATCAAAGCTATAGTATAGAAACACTATTACCACTTATGTTAAAATATAATGATTCCTTTGATTAACACTTATTTTACTTCTATTATAATTTTATAAATATATATGTACTTACTAGAATTTATTAAACTGCACGCGCACTCGCTTGAACGCATTTCACTTCTGACTGCACACAAAAATGTGTTCGCACCCAAAAACCGGAGAGCACAATCGAAAACAAAAATTGACAAAATTCTGGTTATAACTAGTAAATTCACTGTTAACTTTACCATGCGCGCTTCATCTTATACTGTTGCTTTTGTCACTTCTCTTACCTTTGCTATTTTTCATTTTATTTGCCTAACGCCCTCTGCATTACTAGTACCTAACGATTTAGCTAGCTACTAGTGATGCATCATTGGACTGTTTAGTTTTGTTTTTCGTTTTATTTGCCTTACGCCTTGTGCATTACTAGTACCTAACGATTTAGCTAGCTAGTAGTGTTGAACCATAGGACTGATTTTTTTGTTTTTCGTATTATTTGCCTAACGCCCTCTGCATCACTTGTACCTAACGATTTAGTTAGCTACTAGTGATGAGTCATAGGACAAGAATTAGGTATGCCTTGACACCAGCCGTACTTCAGGGTCGCTTGTGATACAAAATGCTTACTGGGTGCATACATGTACATTGTACACACACATGTATATGCTGGGCTAAGCAAACGAAACAAAATAACAAAAATCTCGGCAGAGCTAGCTTACCAATACATGGAGCCAGCGCAAGTGCATGTATACACAAATGTATTTTTTACCGTTACTTGCATTCCGCTGGCGCTCTCCCTCCCCTAAAAACACTAGCCGGGCTGCTGCAAACGAACAGCAAGCATAGACGAATAAATGTAAAAAGACTGGTAACCAGAGCCGGCGATGTTCTGTTAAACTAACATAGCACAATTGCGAAGCATACACAAGGGGAAACAGAATATAGCGAGTAATTTTTGTCATTTGCTTTGGCAGGTTTCCCCTCCATACTCGCCGAATTAAGTCGGCCATTATTGTTTTCATTTTGTTTTGATTGCAAAGTGTGCGATGTGCCGGACAAAGATTGTTTGTTGCCGCACTTCATTTCTCTTGTTGTTGTCGCAGAAATTGAGTTTTGCAATTTTAGACTTTTGCTTGAATCTGGTTGCTGCTACCCTAGCAAGGAAGGGTAGTTTGACTTTATTTAAACTTTGCGTTATTAAATAGATAAACGCAATATACTTAATTGTGATATTTTTAAAATGTGTTTTGGCCATAAGGAAAGGCACTTATAACTAATTAAATGTAATTTAAATATCTTAATGTAAAATTTAGAATAACATTTAAAAAACGTACTATGCTTTCAAATACTTATCTTTCTATACTAAGCTTATATTTGTGGTTTTATAGACAATAACTAATTATTGTGACATAGGGTATTTTTAATCTGTGCAGTTTTAAATGTCAGCAACTGCTACTTTAGCTGCCTTGGTGCGTTTTCTTATTCTTCTTGTTCACATACACAATGTGTATTACACATGCATACACACAAATACGAGCCTGACCTAGGTTACGTTTCGTGCGTTTTCATTGCCTAGGTGTCCACAACAATATGCATACACACAAAGACAGGCCAGACTACGCTTTGAAAGTCAGCCGCCGTTTTTATTTTAAAATAAATAATTGTATTTAATATTAAAATATTTATATAAAACACGAATGTACTATATATTTAAAATAAAAATGCAAAAAAAAGAAGAAAAAATAAAGAGTTTGATTAATTTGGCTGGGGGTTGAACTTGGGTCAAAAAACATTTTACAAAGAAGCATCTAGCTAACTGCGCCACGACCGCTCTTGCAGGCTGACGACTTGAGGTTGGACTTATTTTGTGTTCAATGTAATGGAACACAAAAGGAAATCAAATCAAAAACAAAAGTTTAGGCGCGTTAAAATAAGTGGATAAAGGAAAAATAAACCAAAAATTGCGCGCTTTTAATGCTTTTTTGATACTTTAGTGCTGACGATTGAAGCGACTAGTTGAGATCTAAAGCGATTAAACAAAAGTGCGATATACAACAGTTTTTTTCAAAACTAAAAGCCCTAAAATATTATTTATACTTTTATTTGCTTAATTTTATGTTATTTATTCCATTTCCATATGGAAAACATTGTTAAAAGAGTAGTTTACAAGTGCGTAGTGAAAAGTTGCGTTGGGGGCAACAAATGCGAATTTATTAAATACTTTATAATGATTACGAAAAAAGTTGAGTTCTTATTATAGAAATGAATATAAAAAAACTAAAACGTAGAAAAAAAAAAGTATAAACATATATAAAAACATCAACTCGAACGCGGTGTTGAACCCGGGGTCGAACAACTGCATTTTTGCAGCCAGCAAATAATAATATTATTATATATAATAAATGCTTTTAACTTAGTTTTCTTAATGTATAATACTATAAAAATTGGCTTCATAATATTAATTCAATAGTAATCAACGCGTAAATGCATATTAGTGCACATGCCCTGCGAAAAAAATCATAATCAGCAGCGCATAAACAAAACGCAAAATACAAATATGGCGCCAAACGCAGGTTGAAAACAAAGAAGAAAAAATCAAAACAAATGCAGCTGTGCGATGTTAGGGGAACTTGCCGCTACTCGTTACTTGTGTATGCTTCGAAAATGTGCTGAGGCTCTCTGTTGCGTTAACATCGCCGGCTCTGGTTACCAGTCTTTTTACATTTATTCGTCTATGCAGCAAGTGAAACAAAAGCATCTGCAAATGCAGCTTTCTCGCTGTCTCATCATTGAAGAGCGGCCAAGAACGCACAAACACATACATGTCATGTGTCCGTGTGGCCAGCTGCTAGCTCACATACGCACGCATACATACAGGCGACATCAGCTCCAGAAGAAGTCCGTTCTGTTGCTTACAGCAAAGCAAGCAATAGAATGACGTCACTTTGCTGCGCGGCCAGCTCTGTCTGTTAAGTTTTCGACTCTTCTTCTTCCTGGAGCTTATGTTCAACATTTTGACGGCAATAAGTTTATAGTCGATTTAAGGTCTCTATGTTATTATATGCTCAGTGCTAGTAGTAAGCACACATAAGTGTGTGTGTATGCGTGTAAACGTCAACTGTTACTAGGCTAGACATACAAATATAACCCCTCCCCACACCACAGTTAGTTTGCCCCCTTGTCTTCAAACGGACCGACACGTAAATGAAAATGCCTTCGCATTTCAATAAAAAAATTGTATGTTATATATTAAAATTATGGGGCAGAGGGGCGCGAGGCAACGTCGACAGACGTAAGACGATAGCGTGGAATGCGTATAAAAATTAAAGGGTCTCCCCTTCTCACCCAACGTCGCGGCTTGCCTTGGCCTATCATTTCTCTATTAGACAAGTACGCAGCAAGTTAGGAGTGTAGGAGGGGGGCTTGTATGCATGTTTGTCGTGTGAGAGTGTAATACATTTTATTGAAAACACAAACAAACGAAAAAACAAACAAACAGCTAACAACAAGACTGCGACACTGAGCTGAACTGACTGAAGAAGGTGCTGCGCACATTTTGGTCATCATACGTGACAAGCCCGGGAATGTAACATCCTCTTGCCCTTGGCAACCCTTCGGGCTGGGCCAACTGTCCAGCTGAGTGCCAACACACAAAAAAAAAATATATAAAAACAAGTAAGAAGGCCCTAGTCGAGATTTCCCGACTATGAGATACCCCGAACCCCATACTACTTAACGCGTACTGTCATTGTCTGTATGCATCTGTGACTAAATTAAAATCTTCGACATCTCTGGTGTTTCTCAACCGATTTCGGTGAAATTTTCAGAAAAGATATATCAAGAATATATATCCTTTTTAAAGTCGGAGATGCTTCCTTCTGCCTGTTACATACTTTTGCACAAAACCATTATACCCCTTTTACCCATTTTATGGGTTCGGGGTATAAAAAACACCAAGCAAAGTGCATAAAATGAGAAAAGTGCAACAAGCGCAGCAAATGCTAGAGTCATTCGCTGTTTGGTTGTAGGCGGAGTGGGTTAAGGGGGAGGGATGGAGGAGACTTGAAGTGAAGTGTGTCCAAGTTAATGGACGTTGAATGAAGTTGACCTGCTGTCAGAAGGCGCCATACTTAATTTTCACACCAAGCCGCAAACGACCACAGAAGAAACAAGTAAGAAGGCTCTTGTCGAGATATTACGATTAGTAGATACCCCGAACCCTATACTTAACGCGCACAGACATTGCCTGTATTCATGCATCTGGTGTTTCTCAACCGATTTTGATGAAATTTTCCACAGATTTCCATTATTTTGAACCAAGTTTTCAAAACGTGTTGCACATTTTTGATTTTCCAGATTTTAATGTTATTGATCACATGTGTATATCGGAAATGGAAAGAGTTATCGAAAATCGTAAACAAACTTAGATGAGCCTATGTACAAAATCTGAAGTCTCTAGCGCTTATAGTCTTTGAGATCGACGCGTTCATACATACAGACGGACGGACAGATGGACATGGCTATATCGACTCGGCTGTTGATGCTGATCAAGAATATATACACTTTATAAAGTCCGAGATGCTTCTTTCTGCCTGTTACATACTTTTGCACAAAACCATTCTACTCCTTTTACCTTTCTACTCCTTTTTATGCATCTGTGATCTAAACTTCAATCTTCGATATCTCTGGTGTTTCTGAACCGATTTCGATGAAATTTAAAGAAAAGTTCTATCGTTACCCATTATTTCAACCCCAATTTTAACATTTTCCAATTTCGAGATTTTTCTGTAGTCGATTCCATGCGTATATCGGAAACCAGAATAGTTATCGATAATCTGAAACAAACTTGTTCTGCTTATGGTATAGGAATACATATATTTAAAATCTGAAGTTTCTAGCTCTTGTCTCTTATATCGACGCGTTCATACAGACGGACAGACAGACAGACGGACATGGCTATATCGACTCGGCTGTTGATGCTGATCAAGAATATATATACTTTATGGGGTTGGAGATGCTTACCATTATACCCTTTTTACCCATTTTATGGGTTCAGGGTATAAAAATATCGCTTTTATTGCTCACAGTAAGACCGCTTACACACGGTGTTTTTTTGAAGCATGCATTCTTGTTGATTTTCTTTTGAAAGTTGCTTCGAGTTGCAGCTCACTTTTACACGTTGCTTCTAGTTGCTGCTTCTTTTCGATAAAATTTTCGATTTACAATGCATGTGCTTAACGTTATTAAGATATTTATGCTGCTGGTATTGCGTTAATACCAATACTAAGCTGGTATTCGTGCATATATTTTATTTTTGAAAATAACAACCCTGCAGGCAAGAAATCGGAATGAGCACAAAATGCTTCGAAATCTATTTTCTAGAGTGCGTTACATAATATATGTATGTATATGAGACAATATAACAACAAATACTATGCAGCTTCGGCAGGTGTCTTGAAGACATAAAACGGTGAAGTAACTAACACACTACATTACATTATATGTACATTACATACATGGATCAGCGGCACTGTGATCGATGGTCGATTTCTGCCCAGCCATTGTTAACATTAAACGCTCAACGGGGGTATATGCGTGCGTGCCACAAATGAATTGCGCGGTTTTATTATTATACAAAATACACCATATACATACAATATTACAAATAAACGGTCGCTCATAAAGTCATTTCAAATCGAATTAAATAAAAACCGCTTGTTTGCCTGGCCGAAGTTGCAAAGGTGTGTGTGTGTGTGTGTGTGTGTGTGTGGGTTGGGGTGGGGTAGGGGTGGGAAGGGGGGTGGGATGAAAGTAGCTCGGGAAAGGTAGGGGAAAGAGGGTGTGTTGTGTTGGGGATTAAGCGCATTGCACACATTTATTTGCTTGCGACAAAATGACGATACAATTTTTATGACTTTAATAGTACAAATTAATTAATTTCGATTTTTAATGACAAAAAAAATGTGAACCGTATTGTAAAAGCCAACGAGCTGAAAATTCTTTTGGCAACACACAAAAACACAATGCCGCACAAAAAATGAACAGAACAACGACAAAAAATTGATGAAACTTAGCAATCATGAGAAGGGATTTTTTTGTAATATGCATAAAAAGCTAATAATAAACAAGTAAGAAGGCTCTAGTCGAGATTTCCCGACTAGGGGATACACCGAACCCCATACTTAACGCGTAAAGTCATTGTCTGTATGCATCTGTGACTAAATTAAAATCTTCGACATCTCTGGTGTTTCTCAACCGATTTCGGTGAAATTTAAAGAATAGTTCTATAGTTACAAATTATTTCAACCCCCATTTTTACATTTTCCAGAATAGTTATCGATAATCTGAAACAAACTTTTTCTGCTTATGGTATAGGAGAACTTATGTTCAAAATCTGAAGTCTCTAGCTCTTATAGTCTCTGAGATCTACGCGTTCATACATACGGACAGACGGACATGGCTATATCGACTCGGCTGTTGATGCTGATCAAGAATATATATACTTTATAGGGTCGGAGATGCTTCCTTCTGTCTGTTACATACTTTTGCACAAAACCATTATACCCTTTTACCCATTTTATGGGTTCAGGGTATAAAAATCACAAATGAAATTGTTCAGACGAGCTGCAATTGTTGACATATGTACATACATATGTCATTATATAATGAACCCTGAACCCATAAAATATATATTTGGTATATCAAATTCGGTTTATTTGCAAAAAGGAAAAAACTGAAATACATTTAATTCAATTATAAAACTGCGGGAAAGATTTTTATTTTAAGAAAAATATTGCATTAATGGCATAAAATATATTAACAACATTCATTTAGCAACAATGTGAAACAATTTTAAACGTAACATTAACAAAAATCGCGCGATTTTTGTTTAAAAAAAAAATTTCCCCTGGACATTTTCAGAAATCTATTCAAATTCATAAAAAAGAAAACAGTTGTTACTTGAGTAATTGAAATTTCGTATTTTTCCTCTGTATTAAAAAATGTTTGCTCAAAATTGAAAAACTAATTTTGTGCACGGACATTTACACCACTAACTGTATTTGATATGCGTATGTGAGCATTCAACTGCAAATACAAATGTGCATAGTATGTAAATATTAAATATGGCAACTGTTTGATCAACCCACGCGCTCTGTCCACACACGCCATAAACCAGATGCCGCTGGCACAACGCAAATTGACAGAGTTATTACGGCATTTATTTGTGCGTTCCGTATTCAGTATGTGTATGTGTGTGTGTAAACCGCAATTGAAATGCAAAATATTGGGCATATTTAAAAGTCAAAATGCAATCATTGAGAAAAGGTGCAGCTGACCCAATATATTCGACACCCGCAGGCAATACTACACGTGTGTATGCGTGTGTGTCTGGTGGGGGGGGAGAGGGATAAAAGGGGGCAGGTTTGTCTCTCCGGGGGGGAGTGAACGTTTACATTAAATTCCGACAACATCAAATAATTGTTAAAGTCCAAAATAACAATCACCCAAAATGCATGACTCAACAAGCAGACAGAGAGGGTGGAGGGACACAATGCAGAGGGGGTGTGGAGGGAGAGGGATATTGGTGCTGTTGGCCAGCAAATGCAATTTATAGTGCGTGTATATGAACTGAGCTGCTGCACACCAAAACTGGCCCCAAAACTGAAACGTATTCAGGTCTTTTGGGAAAACTACCCATGCAAATGTAACTATCCTGTGTTTAAAATTTATTGATTTCCATATATGTATATTTATTTGTGTAAAATGGCATAAATTACAATTATTTAACAGAAGGCCGGACGGATGGGAGAAACGGAAGGATAAAGAGAGAGAGAGAAAGGAAGGGAGCAGGAGAGTCCGTAAAGTCAACGACTGGCGCAAGGATTCCCGGATAGCCCAGTAGTTGGGTCAGTAGTGCAGAATGCTGCTGTTATTGTTGTTGCTGCTTCTTTGTATGTGTTCGCGTGTGTGCCTATGTGTTACGTGTGTGTGTTGGCTCGTTGCTGCTGCATGATTTGCTAGCCAAATTGCAACTCAACAATGCTAGAGCCCAAAAACCCCTGCAACGGACGCGGACACAGGTGAACACACACACACACACCAGATACACAAGCAATGGCTACACTTGTGCCATCATATAGCTCATCAAATATGCAAAATTTGCCTGTTTCAGCTGGAGCAACAAACCAATTTGAGCTGCTCGTTTTACAAACTCCAAACTGTGAACCGAAAAGTATGATTTAGGATTCAGCTAGATCTCCCCACTTACTAAATGATCAAGAGCTTTTTCGTGTCCAATTAAATTAAGTCTTGAAGTGATACTAATTTTGCAAGATTAATTAGTATTACCGGCGCACTTCTTCAGACTTGAACGGTGATCAGTGGTGCCAATTTAACTATTTCCCCACTAGATCTAGCGGGTTGCAATTAGCAAATGCGAGATGAATTGTAAAATACTTATGCCCAATTCACACTAGGGCACATCAGGCGAAACGATGGGAAACGTGAAACTCGTGTTCACATTGCAACATATAACATCTAACATCAACTGTCATCTTCTTCCTTTGTAAAAGTGACCTGTTTATCTCAGCGCATAAATTACCAATTGTTTTTAAAAATTAATTAATAAACAAGTAAAAACGTTGCAGTCGGGCGCAACCGACTACGGAATACTTTGATACCAGTAAAAGAACGGATGCTAAGGAGTCTGCTTGCAAAGGAGTGGGACGGGTGGTAAACATCGCCAGCTATCATGTTACCAAATTTGGTGACTTAAGCTCAAAAACTGTGGAAGATAACTGAACAAAATGTAAAAGGTGGGCGCCAGAGGTGGGTGTGGTATCCAAATCCTTGAATAAAATGTTTTTAACTGTCACCATTTATCTTTCTACCAAGATTGGTGGCTCTAGCTCAAAAACTGTTAAAGATAGAGCCGATTCCAATTTTATATGGTGGGCGTGGCATCCAAAATGTTGATGCAAATCTTTATTATGTAGCCTTCTATCTTTCTACCGAATTTTGGGGCTCTGGCTTAGAAACTGTAACAGATATCGAAATTTCCGATTTTAAATGGTGGGCGGCAGATGTGGGCGTGGCATCCAAAATTTTGATGCAGATCTGTTATAGAATTCACCCTATATCTTCCTACTAAATTCGGTGGCTCTAGTTCAAAAAATGTGGAAGATACACGCATAACAGTTTTAACAACGGCGGGGGTAGGGGGGCGGAAGGTGTGGGCGTGGCATTCAAATTTTTGATGCAGTTTTTTGGAAAACTTCATTACCTATCTTGACTCAAAATTTGGTGGCTCTAGATCAAAAATTGTAAAAACTAGGCGTTTCCAATTTCAAGGAGCAGGGAGGATGGTGTCGGAATTAGTGGGAGTGGCATCCAAAATTCTTATGCATTTTTTCAGAGACGTGACTAGCTATCTTCGTGCAACATTTTGTAACTCTAGCTGCAGGAATGTAAGAAATATGTGGTTTTATCGGTTTTCAGTTATCGATTTCCCAGCCTCCTAGTAGACGTGGCAACCCAATCTTGACACTTTATCTGTTTCGCCTATAGACAAACATAATTGCAAAGTTTCAAGTCTCTAGCTTAACGGGTGTCGAAAAAAGTTGCGTTCATACAGACGGACGGACGGACAGACATCATGACGGACATTGCACAAAACCAATATACTATGAGACCTTCGGTATCAAAGTATAAAAATATGGATGAAACAGAGTTATTACTTATATTAGCCTCTCAACAGGAGAGTATGTTTATTGAGCTTGTTGGCATTTTAGGAGAGACACGTAACAATTTGTTTAAAATATTATATATGTATAAAGTAACCTAGTTACTTCAGTCTATCTGTTTAGTCTTTCAGAAATACTATATTAATAATAAGCGTTTTGCTCTCTCTGCATCTAGTAACGTTAACTTATCAGCTCAACGATCTCCTCCTGGTTATTTCTGCGACGCTTAGCAGGTGTAGCCGTTTCTTCCTGAACCCCCACTTCGTTTGGGTCCAGCACAATATTATCGTCCCGTGCCGACTGAAACGACCGCTCTTGTACATTGCTTATGGCAAACGTGTCCAGAAATTCATTCAATTTGCCTAACATTTTCCATGTTGAAGTGGATCCTCTTCTTGGGCCGATTTTCTGCTTCACTTGCTTGAAATAAATTGCCAATATTAAACAGTTAAATATAAAAACTTCCATGCATCATACCTATACTTGCTTGCGAGGTTGTCCACATTTGTCCTCATATCAGTCCACTGGATGCCACAATCCACCGCCTGCATTTTAATTGCCATCTCTTGGTACACATGTGTGTTTTTCCGTCTAACCAAGAGGCTTCGGTGTGTCATTTTTAACTAAATTGAACAATTAAAAAAAAAAAATAATGTTCCCGCCATGTGTAAATTGCCTACATTTTCGTTGCAAATGACAATTGTTTGGTGGTGGAATCAAATATATAGAAACTAACTGCAGTAAACGCACTGAGAATAGGAATATTTGCAGAAGATGTTGGAATATTTTGGGAAAATTTGGCACGGCAACTTTATACGCAACATCATTGATGCTAGATGTTAGATGTGTGTTTGTGTGAATTGGGTATTAACAAAAATGCAAATATACAAGTGATTAGTGTGTTGATGTTGTGTCTTGGCCAGCACGAGTCATTTATATTAATTTCGTCTTTAATTCATTGTAATTTACGTGCATTTGATAAATAGCATTATTATTATTATTATTATTATTATTATAAGCAGTTGTCCGCTACCCAAAACAAACGATTGTTGGGCCAATGGTTGGGGAGGGGGCGGTGGAAGATATGTTAAGCGCACAGCGGGGGTGTGGCAAATATAGACATATATATACATGTACATACACGTATGTTTACATTCAAAGAATTTCAGCGCTTACCTTTTGCTATTCTAGCGCCGTTTAATGCCAAAAATGATTCACACGCACACAGAATTAAAGCTGCAAATTAAATAGGAAAACAAATTTGATTAGTAATAATTAAGGTGACTTAACTGCAGAAATACTTTTGGTAGTAATCTTAAAAAATTCATATGGTAAATTAATTAAATTTTTTTTTTATTGTTTCAAAAGGTCAGAGGTCAGAAATTTGATGAAGTGCATATTGATTTAACATGCATACAAAATTCCTTTTATATATTCATGAAGCTGAAACATATTTAAGAGAGCAATAAATTTAAAATGTGTACTCTTTAATGGCAAATATTAATGACTTAAGTAATTGGTTTGATAATTAAAAATATTTTGTTTTTGGACTCATAACATATCAGATACCTAAAGTAGTAAGTAGAGATGAAATAAAAAATATCGATGCATCGAACATCGATGATTTTTTTGATATCGATGTAATGCGATGCATCGATGATTCTCCACAACATCAGCTGTTTAAATTCACAGTAAATTGTGCACTTTCCGCCGCCTTGACAGTGCGTTTTTGGTATTTTATTGTGTGTTTTTGCAATGCTAAACTAAGTTAATTTATTAAAATTGGTCAAAGATTCTATAGCTACTAAAGGCGATTGTCTATTTGAATGTTAAGTTTCATTCAGAAAGAAATCTTGCAGTTTGTTTATGTTGTAACTAAATTTATTTCAGAATAACAACAAAGACAAACTTTTGCTGGAAGCATATCAGCAAAATAAATGCAAATACCGCTAAGTGCAACATTTGTGGCAAAATTATTAGAACTGAATCCAACACGACGAACATGCACGACCACCTACGCAATGTCCATAAGGTAAAAAAGGAAAATGTCGAATTTGTAACTTGCGAAATTCGTGTTGAAAAACCATCGTGCAGCAAGGTCGCGCAACGACAAGGTTTTTTCAGCGGCTGCCAACATATTAACTAAAACAAGTAAAAAAGTTGCAGTCGGACACAAACGACTGCGAAATACTTTGATACGAACGGATGGTAAGGAGTCTGCTTGCAAAGGAGTGGGACGGGTGGTAAACATCGCCAGCTATCATGTTACCAAATTTGGTGACTTAAGCTCAAAAACTGTGGAAGACAACTGAACTTCCAAATGTAAAAGGTGGGTGCCAGAGGTGGGTGTGGCATCAAAATTTTTGAATCAAATGTTTTTAACTGTCACCATTTACCTTCCTACCAAGTTTGGTGGCTCTAGCTCAAAAACTGTTAAAGATAGAGCCGGTTCCAATTTTATAAGGCTTGGGTGGGCGTGGCATCCAATTTTTGATGCAGATCTTTTGTAGATGTCACCATATATTTTCCTACCAAATTTAGTGAATCTAGTTCAAAACATGTGGAAGATACACTCATAACCGTTTTAACAACGGCGGGGGTGGGGGGCGGAAGGTGTGGGCGTGGTATTCAAATTTTTGATGCAGTTTGTTGGAAAACTTCATAACCTATCTTGACTCAAAATTTGGTGGCTCTAGACCAAAAATTGTAAAAACTAGGCGTTTCCAATTTCAAGGAGCAGGGAGGATGGTGTCGGAATTAGTGGGAGTGGCATCCAAAATTCTTATGCATTTTTTTTCAGAGACGTGACTAGCTATCTTCGTGCAACATTTTGTAACTCTAGCTGCAGGAATGTAAGAAATATGTGGTTTTATCGGTTTTCAGTTATCGATTTCCCAGCCTCCTAGTAGACGTGGCAACCCAATCTTGACACTTTATCTGTCTCGCCTATAGACAAACATAATTGCAAAGTTTCAAGTCTCTAGCTTAACGGGTGTCGAAAAAAGTTGCGTTCATACAGACGGACGGACGGACAGACATCATGACGGACATTGCACAAAACCAATATACTATGAGACCTTCGGTATCGCTAGAGACTTGAAACTTTGCAATTATGTTTGTCTATAGGCGAGACAGATAAAGTGTCAAGATTGGGTTGCCACGCCTACTAAGAGGCTGGGAAGTCGATAAAATCGATAACTGAAAACCGATAAAACCACATATTTCTGACATTCCTGCAGCTAGAGTTACAAAATTTTGCAAGAAGATAGCTAGTCACGTCTCTGAAAAAAATGCATCAAAATTTTGGATGCCACGCCCACTCCTTCCAACCCCATCCTCCCTGCTCCTAGATATTGACATTCCCCAAAAAATTCATCAAAATTTTGGATGCCCCGCCCCCTGATTCCGAACCCATCCCCTCCTTCTCCATGAAATTGGAAACGCCTATAGTTTTCACATTTTTTGGGCTAGAGCCACAAAATTTTGTGTCAAGATAGGTACTGACGTTCCCCATCAAAACTTGGATGCTACGCCCCCTGATTCCGCCCCCATCCCCCCTTCTCCAAGAAATTGGAAACGCCTATAGTTTTCACATTTTTTGGGCTAGAGCCACCAAATTTTGTGTGAGGATAGATATTGACGTTCCCCAAAAAAATGCATCAAAATTTTGGATGTCACGCCCACCTAAGCCACCCGCCTTATAAAATCGGAATCGGCTATATCTTTAACAGTTTTTGAGCTAGAGCCACCAAACTTATTAGGAAGATAGATAGTGACAGTTAAAAACATTTGATTCAAAAATTTGGATGCCACTTCTACCTCTGCCGCCCACCTTTTAAATTTGAGAGTTAAGTTATCTTCCACAGTTTTTGAGCTAGAGTCACCAAATTTGGTAACATGATAGCTGGCGATGTTTACCACATGGGCCACTCCCTTCGCCCCTGCATTCCCCCTTATCAACCGTTCTTTTACTGGTATCAAAGTATTCCGCAGTCGGTTGCGTCCGACTGCAACGTTTTTACTTGTTTTTTAATTGTAAAGGTTACAAAACATGGAACATACATTGATGCATCGAAATTTGGAGCCGATGTATCACCCCACATCGATTTTCCATTTTGAAAACATCGATGAACATAGATAACGGTATTTCCGCTCAAATTTACATCACTAGTAGTGAGGACAACCTACTTTACAGATACATACACATATTTAAATATTTGTATTCATATTTGAGAATGGGTGTTCACAAGCTAGTGTATGTAGAGTATGTATCTGACGCAACGCAGCAGAGAGTATATGTTTTATGAAAATAAAGTTTGTTGTAGTATGTTTGGCAGGAGAGCAAGGCGCTTAAGGCGCTTTTGGCAGAGTTAAAAAATCTCATTAAATGCAAGAGCAACCACAACAACAGCAACAAAACCAACATATGCAATCTACTAAACATTTATGGATTGTTGTAAAAGTTCTTTTGTTGAATCGCATTTGGCTTTCATATAGAATTGTGTAAAATAATAAAAAATAATTTCACCCATGCACACACTCACTCTTACGCATAATGTCGCCAGACGCCATTCTCTTTTGTTGTTATTGGTTGGTGTTGTTGCGTGTAATGGACGCTATTATGTGCACTCGCATTGGCTTTGGACAACGATGCATCGATGTCACCAGGGTTGCGAGGTTCTTACACTCCTTTGCATTACTTTGGCTTTAATGCGTTTTGCAATTGTGCGCGCGACAATGCTGCACCTAACCCTTTCCTTCTTCTTTTTGCCCTTTATAAACGACATAAATATAATTAAATTATTATGAAAATGCATTCGAAAATCGCAATCGCAATTGAATAAACGGGGGTAAGGAGTAAAGTCACACACACACACACTTGTCCATTTCATGCTTATTGTCCCACCGCTCACCGCTCCCTACCATCTAGTACTTGAATTCACTCAATGACGATACACTCTCTAGACTGGACTTTCCTCTCATTTATGACACCGCTTGAAAGCAAATGCAGCGAAGATTGGGTGTGCGTTTGTTAAGCGGTTGTTTTGCATTTGTAAACAAAGCGCGGTGTATAGAGAAGTGATAAAATTTGCTTTTAAGAACAAAGGGCGGAGCATAGAGAAGTGATACAACTGTAAACTTGGCCTTGAATTGTTTTTCGCTAAGTGTGCGATGTGCGAGACAAAGATTAGTTGTTGCCTTATTTAATTTCTCTTGTTGTTGTCGTAGAAGTTGAGTTTAGCAAATTTTAGTCTTTTGATTCAATCGCTTGCTGCTACCCTAGCAAGGAAGGGTAGTTTGACTTCATTTGAACTTTGCGTAATTATACCGATAACTGCAATATACCTAAACATGATGATTTTAATACATGTTTACTAACATTTTGGCAATTAGGTATTGTATTATTTGGCTGAATATGTTGAATATAAATACGGAATAAAATAAACGTATTTTGTATTGAAATACTTAAAATAAGTTATATTTGTTTGAAAAATATATATGTATATTAGGTAAATTCATTTACTATACTTCAATATTGAAACAAAGGGTATTTTTATTGGGTGCCGTTTTTACGTCTCAGCAACCAGCAAGTGTTGTTCGTTCTTTTGCATTCGCCCATTCTCGATGTGCATACGCTCAGCATTCTACAGAGGAGACGGAATTATTTCCGACCAAATTATATATATATATTCTTGATCAGCATCATAAGGCGACTCGATTTGGCCATGTCGTTACGCATAGCGTTTAGGGTATAGGGTATCTCCTAGCGAGCTTGTCAAGTGCATAGAGAAAACAAAATTACGAAAATCTCGGCAAAGCTAGTCCAGGCAAAAATGAAACAAGTGACACGTATACAAATACTTATGCGCGCCCCCTGTCAAACAACTAGAACGGCAAAGCCAGGTGCACTGGCTGGCGCGCAGCAATTGCCAGTTAGCAAACGCACAGCGTTATTCTTTTCGTTAATCGGCATATTCCTTTTTGTATTAAAAAACGTAAAATAAATACACAATAAGTACACACAAAACGCAGTTGCTTATTAAATGACCATTTAATCAATTTACCAGAGGGTATATTGCATTTGTGCGAATGTATGTGACAGGCTGAAGGATGCATATTCGGCCCAATCTTCTATATATATAAAAAAGTTTGTCCTGATTGTCTACATTGCCACAGCCTAAACGAAAAGGGCTAGAAGGCTGAAATTTTCACAAAATATTCCATGCAGGTAGTAAGTGAGCACTAAGAAAGGATTTTTATTTTGGACAACTCCTTCGAGTACCTCCCATACGTCCTGGAGCACTTTGACCCATTCCACTGCTGGCGCCTAATTGTCGCACAAGCTGTGGGTTTGATCGCGACCGAGTTTAGAAAAAGCAAAACAAATGCGCAGTGACGCCTTCGAGTTGCACAAGCAAAGTCATAAAAAAAGGTTCGTCCACTTGCAAAAAAGAAACGGATTTCCGCTTCTTAATGAATAAGTACATACACAAATAAGTGAATAATGCGCTTGAAAATTTTAATTTCATAATCTTATGTACATGTTTCACTTCGCACAGTGCACAATAATATTTTTTTTCAGATTTGTGTGCCTTTGACAATTGATTTACGACCCAAGTAGCGTTTGTTGTTGTTGCTGCTACATTTTGTTAGTGTCATTGATTTAAAACTAATCAATTTAAACAAAACTTGGTGCGTCCAGAAAAATTTTGCACACCAGAATATGTTATGGGGGTGGTTTTACCTACTTGATAATTATCAAACTCAGACAAAACGTAACACATAAACACATACATTTACCATTTGCCATTGTTTTGATATAATTTTAGAGCTGACATTTGTACCTTTGGTTTGTGTTGCGAATGCACATATGTAAGAACATTGTTGTACATATATTTTAACAAATGCAAGTGCAAATATAACAAGTGAAAACGTTGCAGTCGGACGCAACCGACTGCGGAATACTTTGATACCAGTAAAAGAACGGATGGTAAGAAGTCTGCTTGCAAAGGAGTGGGCCGGGTGGTAAACATCGCCAGCTATCATGTTACCAAATTTAGTGACTTAAGCTCAAAAACTGTGGAAGATAACTGAACTTCCAAATTTAAAAGGTGGGCGGCAGAGGTGGGTGTGGCATCCAAATTTTTGAATCAAATGTTTTTAACTGTGACCATCTATATTCATACCAAGTTCGGTGGCTATAGCTCAAAAACTGTTAAAGATATAGCCGATTCCGATTTTATAAGGCGGGTGGCTTAGGTGGGCGTGGCATCCAAAATTTTGATGTATGTAGATCTTTGGTAGATGTTGGCATCTATCTTTCTACCGAATTTAGGTGGTCTAGCTTAAAAACTGTAAGATATATCCAAATTTCCGATTTTAAATGGTGGGCGGCAGATGTGGGCGTGGCATCCCAATTTTTGATGCACATCTTATGTAGATGTCACCATATATCTTCCTACCAAATTTGGTGACTCTAGTTCAAAAAATGTGGAAGATACACGCATAACAGTTTTAACAACGGCGGGGGACGGGGGCGGAAGGTGTGGGCGTGGCATCCAAATTTTTTAATGCAGTTTGTTGGAAAACCTCACTACCTATCTTGACACAAAATTTGGTGGCTCTGCAGATTTTCCAGGAAATGACTAGCTATCTGCGTGCAAAATTTGGTAACTCTAGCTGTAAGAATGTGAGAAATAATTGGTTTTATCGGTTTTAAGTTATCGAATTTATCGATTTCCCAGCCTCCTAGTGGCCGTGGCAACCCAATCTTAACACTTTTTCTGTCTCGCCTATAGACAAACATAATTGCAAAGTTTCAAGTCTCTAGCTTTACGGGTGTCGAAAAAAGTTGCATTCATACGGACAGACAGACAGACGGACACCATGACGGACATTGCACAAAACCAATATACTATGAGACCTTCGGTATCATAGAATAAAAACATGCATACATTGTTGTCTTCCGAATTCAATGCGTGCGAAGAAGGTAGCGATACTAAGCTTTTTGTTTGATGTGCAGAGCGCTCGCATACATAAGAGAGTTAGCCGAAATGGGAAACAACAAAGGCGCATGATCAGAGCGAGATTTAAAAATAATTTGTCATCCAACGCCGAACATGAAGAGCGATGCGCGCGCGTGTTTTAGTTTTAAGCTGCTTCTTTGGGTTTGGGACCAACAGCGCGACTCACACGTATGACGCAGACATGCATAGATTCGATAATTTCTATGAATGTATTCATGATGCAGGTGTACCTATTAAAAGATACCCTGAGCCCGTGCATTAAAATGACTTGCAGCAGTGCAGTTTTTCTGGACTCAACTTTAATTTAAAATATCTCCAGTGTTTCTTAACCGATTTTGACCAAATTTTCACAGAAGTTATAAAGTTATCCATAGTCTCAACTCCTTTTTTTACATATTCTAAATTCGAGATTTTTTCGCTATCGATTCTATGTGTATATCGGAAACCAGAATATTTACCGATATTTTGAAATAAACTTGATCTGCCTATGGCTTAGGGGAAGTTATGTTCCAAATTTGAAATTTCTAGCACTTATAATCTTTGAGATCGACGCGTTCATACATACGGACGGACATACGGACATGGCTATATCGACTTGGCTGATGATGCTGATCAAGAATATATATACTTTATGGGGTCGAAGATGCTTCCTTCTGCCTGTTACATACTTTTGAACAAAACAATTATACCCTTTTTACCCATTTCATGGGTTCAGGGTATAAAAATAATGTAATATTTTACGCATCGATTGCTTGCAAAACAAAGTTTTCTTTTATTTTGTAGCCACAGTAAAATAACAGAGAGAACAAAGAAGAAGAACTGTAACGGTAAATGGTATTCACTGCAAGCAACATACACAGCTGAGCTGCATCATACGTGTGAGTAGCGCTTCCGCTCTTATGACTGCCACTAGATATAAAATAATTTGAATGCAATCATGCGACTTTGTTGTTGCCCATTTACGCTCACTCTTTTGTTTATGCGCGCGCTCTGCACGTATAACATAAATCTTAATAGTCCTACCTCCTCCGCACTCACTTAGCTAAGCATAACTAAGAGGCTGCAGTTAAAGGAATGGCATTGCTTAATTTGCACCACCCACACCTAGCTCTTAAGTGCAAGCGTTGTATCACTGAGCATATAATAACATAAAGACCTTAAATCGACTGTAAACTTATTGCCTTCAAAATGTTGAACATCCGATCCAGGAAGAAGACGAGTCGAAAACTTAACAGACAGAGCTGGCCGCGCAGCAAAGTGACGTCATTCTATTGCTTGCTTTGCTGTAAGCACCAGAACGGACTTCTTCTGGAGCTGATGTCGCCTGTATGTATGCGTGCGTATGTGAGCTAGCAGCTGGCCACACGGACACATGACAAATATGTGTTTGTGCGTTCTTGGCCGCTCTTCAATGATGAGACAGCGAGAAAGCTGCATTTGCAGATGCTTTTGTTTCACTTGCTGTTCGTTTGCAGCAGCCCGGCTAGTGTTTTTAGGGGAGGGAGCGCGCCAGCGGAATGCAAGTAACGGTAAAAAATACATTTGTGTATACATGCACTTGCACTGGCTTCATTTTTTGGTGGGCTAGCTTTGCCGAGATTTTGGTCATTTTGTTTCGTTTGCTCAGCCCAGCATATACATGTGTGTGTGTGTACATGTATGCATAGGCAGCACATTAAATTGTATGCGTCGCAGTTATCTTGTTAATTTTGAGCTGCCTCAACTTTTAGAATTTTCAGCAATTTTATAACAAGTTACCAATACCAATAAAATGTATGTTATTATTTTTATATTTTTTTTAATATTTATTAATATACATTTAAATCGTTAAGAGGTGCATAATTGATAATTTGTCGAATAATTATTTATATTTGAATTATATAATTATGTATTTTCGACCCTTGAAAGTATATACATATTTGATGTCGATTGCCAATGTTAAAATTAAAATTTTGCGCGCATTTGTATCTGCCTACAGAAACCTAAGAAAGACACTCTATGTTCATACATACTCTTTCGAGTTTTTAACTTACGACATCACGGACAAATGTCCCTCGACGATTAGCTCAATCATGGACTACACACTCAAAGAGATACTAGAATGAGCCACTGAAGCCGGTTCAAGTATCAATGCGGACAAGACGGACTTCATTCTCTTCACAAAGAGATACAAGGTACCTCGATGGACGCCACCGGAAATCAACGGTATGACACTGATATAAAAAGAAAGTATCAAGTACCTCGGGACAGTTATGGATAGCAAGATAAGTTGGAAGCTCAATGTGGAGGAAAGGGTGAAGAAATCCACCAACGCACTCTACGCGTCGCAAAAGATGCTGGGTAGCACTAAGGAATCTCACCAAGACTGACACATTGGATTTTCATCCCAATTTTGCGTCCTATACTGCTTTACGGCATACTGGTATGGTGGAAAGCAACAGAAAAGTCGACATACCTAAAAATTATAGAAAAAACTCAGCGACATGCACTTATATGCATCGCAGGGGCGATTGCAAGCTTTAGCACTTTGTTTGGGATACCATCAGGCCCTGGGGTCTTTTGGGCACCAATCTGTCTGCTTGCCGCAGTCAGCTCGTCTGTCGTCACTGAACTTATGTGCTCCGTGTCAAGTGAGGGGTTTTCCAACTGCACCCGTAGGTGCTGTGGGAACAGGGCTACTATGATTTTCCGTAGCTCCAATGGACTTGTGGTCCGTAGCGTGGATTGGCTCTTTAACTTTTTGTCACCACCTTAGATAGTTCTTGATGAACTTTAATACAGTTATAGTTAGTTAAACTTCAAATTTTTTTTGTACAATTTTTATCGATAACTCGATAAATGCAATGCAAGAAATAAGGCTTGTTGGCATTTAAAGTAAGCCATAAATGTTGACTATAAGCTATTACTTATTTGCAATGTAAAATGTCGGTCAGCTGATACATTAACGGAGGTTCAGGACCGAGCAATGGAAACAGCATTCGTAAGTGGGCTGTTTACACTTAGATATACGGGGGTGTGCCAGAAATCTCCGGAGATTTTGGTTCGAGCTGATTTTCAAATCTCTAAACAAAAAACCGTCGGTGTGCCAGAAGTTAGGGAGATTTCATTTTTCGGTAATATGTTTCGGAGCAAATACGTAAAACGAAAATGGGCAAAAGAGTTGCTACCTTTCAAAAATGAAAATTGCCTAAAATGTATTTGCTATTTTTGTCATTGTTTTCAAGGTTGGCCTCATGGCATTAGTGTTATATTTAATAAATGATAAAATACAAATATGTTAGGTCTTATCTCTTGTAGTTCTTATCAAAATAAATATTTAATATTTTGCCCGCCAAGTAACTCATGTTGCTTGACAGCCCTGCCGTGATAGATTGCTTGAAAAGCTGATCTACGTATTTCGTGAATGGTAAATCTGTTTTGTTTACATTTTAAAAGTGCAAAAGTTAAATTAAAATTAAATAAAAATGCCTCTTGGAAGTTTTCTTTTGCTTGACATGCTGAGAAAACAACAGTTGGCCAAAGAAAAGATTGAGCGCCGGCTACTTATATGGTGTTCACACTACGGTTGCGTTTTGCATTTTGCGTTAAATGCCAACAAGCATCTTCTTTCCCAATACAAATAGCATAGGGGCCTAGTGGTGACAAAAAGTTGAGATTAGTTTGGATGCAGTTGCGTGTATTCGGTTTACGGAACTAATATATTCGATTGACTCAAAAGAAACTGCCCATTTTCGTATATCGTTCTCAACTATCACCAACAAAATGGTAAGCATTTGTTTTTTTATACTTTGATACCGAAGGTCTCATAGTATATTGGTTTTGTGCAATGTCCGTCATGGTGTCTGTCCGTCTGTCCGTATGAACGCAACTTTTTTCGACACCCGTAAAGCTAGAGACTTGAAACTTTGCAAATATGTTTGTCTATAGGCGAGACAGATAAAGTGTCAAGATTGGGGTGCCACGCCTACTAGGAGGCTGGGAAATCGATAAATTCGATAACTGAAAACCGATAAAACCTAATATTTGTCACATTCTTACAGCTAGAGTTACCAAATTTTGCACTAATATAGCTAGTCACGTCCCTGAAAAAACGGCATCAAGATTTTGGATGCCACGCCCACTCCTTCCGCCCCCATCATCCCTGCTCCTTGAAATTGGAAACGCCCATAGTTTTTACATTTTTTGGGCTAGAGCAACCAAATTTTGTGTCAAGATAGGTACTGGCGTTCCCCATCAAAGCTTGGGTGCCACGCCCCCTGATTCCGCCCCCATCCCCCCTTCACCAAGAAATTGAAAACGCCTATAGTTTTCACATTTTTTGGGCTAGAGCCACCAAATTTTGTGTGAAGATAGATATTGACTTTCCCCAAAAAATTCATCAAAATTTTGGATGCCACGCCACCTGATTCCGCCCCCATCCCCCCTTCTACTTGAAATTGGAAACGCCTATAGTTTTCACATTTTTCGAGCTAGTGTCACCGAATTTGGTAGGAAGATATATGGTGACATATACAAAAGGTCTGCATCAAAAATTAGGATGCCACGCCCACCTCTGCTGCCCACCATTTAAAATCGGAAATTTCGATATCTCTTATAGTTTTTAAGCTAAAGCCCATAAATTGGGTAGAAAGATTGAAGGCAACATCTACCAAAGATCTACATACATCAAAATTTTGGATGCCACGCCCACCTAAGCCACCCGCCTTATAAAATCGGAATCGGCTATATCTTTAACAGTTTTTGAGCTAGAGCCACCAAAGTTAGTAGGCAGATGGATAGTGACAGCTTAAAACATTTGATTAAAAAATTTGGATGCCACGCCTACCTCTGCCGCCCACCTTTTAAATTTGGGAGTTAAGTTATCTTCCACAGTTTTTGAGCTAAAGTCACCAAATTTGGTAACATGATAGCTGGCGATGTTTACCACATGGGCCACTCCCTTCGCCCCTGCATTCCCCCTTATCAACCGTTATTTTACTGGTATCAAAGTATTCCGCAGTCGGTTGCGTCCGACTGCAACGTTTTTACTTGTTTTAATATAATATGTATGTTTAAAACATTTTAACTTAATTACAGGCTATGATAAGAGATTTTTGTGGTCGACTGCCGCAACGAAAGCGCTTATAGAGCTTTGGGAAGACAACATTGATGGGATTCGGGGAGCCCGGAAAAACTCCCACATTAATAAGGAAATGGCGGAACAATTGAAGGATTATGGACCATCGCACATGGAAGTAAAAAACAAGGTGGAAAATCTAATGAAAAATTACAGGCAAATGTTGCTGCAGACGTTCCCGCCATATTCATGCATTTTGCCAATATTGTATTATTCTGCTCCATTGCACATAACAATTCCAAAAGATTGCTTGAATTCAATTTATAATAATATTTTAATACAAATTTTTCGTATCAGCGAAATCAAAACAAAGCAGCTGCTGCTCACTTCACATAACGCATAACGCACTTTTGTGCCAGTGTGAACACCAATTCTGCGTTATTGCGTCGATGACGATATCGATAGCAAACTCGCTGTAGTATAAACTCCACATTAGAAGCGCATCGGATCCACTATCGGCTTGTGACAGCACGTATGTTATTTTTTAGCTCACAATAGAATTGTTGCAAGTGTTTAATTGATTTTAACTTTACAGATTTCGATATAATTATCGCGTTGATAAGGAGACTTTTATGATGATATTTCACCTAATTAAGGATGACATGCCATCTTCATCAATTTCGCCAATACTGCGACTGGCAATAGTGCTACGCTATTTGGGTGTTGGTAGTTTTCAGGGAGTGATTGGGAAGGACAAGGATTTGGCTGTTTCTCGATCAATAGTTTGTAAAACGTTATGGATTGTGCTTCCAATCCTTGAAAGAAGCCTTTGTCCTCGTTTCATAAAACTAGATCAGACGGCGGCAAAGATTTCGTTATCAAAATCTTTTTTTGAAAAGTTTAGCATACAGGGCGTGATTGGATGCATTGACGGCACCCACATTCGAATTATGAAGCCAAAAGATTTTGCACATCAGTTCATGAACCGAAAGGGATATTTTAGTATTAATGCAATGATTGTAAGTAGTGCGATAAGTAGCTAGCGCGTCCTGTACTATAGTCGTATTCTCCAGATAATGTGTGTGAGTAGCAGTCTTGTTTAATTGTTTTATATGTATGCTTATTTTCTATTGCCTTTTCATAAAATGCTTTCTTATATAGATATGTGACTATGATCTTCGTGTCCTTTATGTGGATGCCTCAATGCCTGGATCAACACATGACTCCTTTGCATGGAATATGAGTACTGCAAGAGACTACTTCCAAAGGCAATATGCTAGTGGTTGTCAGAACAGTTGGTTACTGGCAGACTCTGGGTATCCTCTGGAGCCCTTCATGCTTACTCCGTATAGGAGTCCAGCTGCCGGCTCAGGGACACATAACTTTAAAAATCGTCATGCGTCAGCTCGAAATGTAGTCGAGCGAACAATTGGTGTAGTAAAAAGTCGCTTCAGATCTCTTCAAGACTGCCTGCAATATCACCCAGCTAAGGTCGCCAAAATTATAAATGTCTGTTGCGTCCTTCATAACTTCTGTCGCGAAAGACGAGATAGAGAATTTGATGTTGAGTTGCAAAATGATGACAACAACAACACAATTGAAGAAGATACAAATGATGGTAGGCTACAATTAAATGATATGGCAAGAGTTCGAAACTCGATTGCCAACAGCCTGCAAAGGCGCTAATAATAATTTTGTGTAAATTCTTTGATTGATGATAATAATTATTTTATAATAAATATACTTAAAGAAAACAAATGATTATTTTTTATTTTGTTTGTATATTTTCTAAAATTTGTATCAAAAGTGCATTGTGTGCTTTACGCTCCTCTAGCTGCTGCCTCGCAATGTCGCACATTTGCTGCCCCATCTCCCTAATGGCATCCAAGCTCGCCTTTGAAGTTTCTCGCAGAGCCTGCAAATCTTTCGATATTTGCCTGAGAGTTGCACTCTCCTCGGCCACTAGCGCCAACGCCTGCGACGCATTGCTGACGCTTGCCGCACCACCGGCGCCAGTTTTGGCTGGCGTCCTTACAGGCACACCTAATGCCTCTTCCGGTTCTTCGACGATTATCTCGTCTAATCTCATCCTCTTTGTGGGACTTTCTGTAATATAATTTATTACTAATTTTTTTAAACAATTTAATAAAAGTTATTTGTATACATTACCATTTTCCTCGGCATCGATGACATCGAATAAGTCTTGTAGTGGAGTAAGGCCACATGCCGAGACTCCAGCGACTCCATCTACCGCATGCTCTAGCTGGAGTACAGCAGCAAGGGCGTGCTCCGTTGCGGACAGCTCCTGCTGTTTAAAAGGCCCGCCTCCAGTTGCCCGCTGCTCCATCCTGTTGTTGCACAACTTTTTTTTAATAGATTGTTTCCAATCTTTCCACACCTGAAACAAATTACTTAATTAATGGTTACATGTGAATGTGCCAATACTTACTCTTTTCCATTCGTCCACTGACTTGCACGGGGGTCCGTTGGCGTTGAGCTCGTTAGCGAACTCAATCCAAGCAGCCGATACGGCCACTCTATCCCCACGGCTGAACCCCTGTGCAATGTCTGGATGCTTCTACATAAACCGCACGAAAATCTCATCTTGTTGAGGTGAACGATGTTTTCCCCTATAGACCAACAATATAATAAATGTAAAACAAATAATTAAATGCAATTTTAATTTAACCTACATTTTGGCGGCACAATGACTTTCCATAAATTAAATTCTTCTTCTTACTGCAGACATTTACACACCTAACAAACACCGCCACCTCACCAACGTTGCCACCTCATAAAAAAAAGGTTTGCTGCAATAACTTAGTTAAATTTACAACAAACTGTACACTGCTCAACCATGCAATATTGATACCTTAAAGGGCGATTTTTTTATGTTTATTTGTCACAAAAAAGTGTCTTTAAAATTGATCTATTAAAGACTCCGAATAATAGTTATTGTTAACCAAACAATGTGGCAGCTCCTTTGTTAGGGAAGGTTTTGCACGTTTACACAGAACGGCAAATGGTCTTAGAGATTTGTTAAAGATTTATTAATATCGAAAATCATGAATTAAAAAATGTATTGAATTCAAATGTATTTGCAACATGCAACTAAGCATAAAATTACCTTTCAAAAAAGTAACAGTTCTTATTCATTAGACATTTAATATTGCTTAAATTAACCAAATCTCGGGCCAAATTTCTTGAGGTTTCAAAATCATCTCGAACTCGGCTGTGGCACACCTAAAACCAGCTCGAGGTTGGTTTAAGGTTGAAGTCGGGTTGGTTTTGATGGCTGGCACACCCCTGATAGTATCATGCCACGGTCACAATTTTTAAAGCGCAACATAGAATTTGTGACGTCATTTGTTGCAGCAATGTAAACACTCTCGACACTTTTTTCCTTCAGCTTAACTGCTACCACTGACCGAATAATGTTACATTACATTATTTGGTCAGTGGCAGAATGAACCCAAGTACATATTTTTAGTTGTATGGTATAATCTATACAAAACAATAATTGTAAAAAAATAGCTATACTTAAATAAAAATAGTCGGCCAAATATTTTTAAATTTTTTAAATATAAAAAGAATATTTGCAATCCCATAAGCCTGCCCTTCACCTGTTAGAAATTAAATCATAGATGTTGAGGCAGGTCAATAAATTCCAAAACAAATGGCTCGCATACATATAAACATTCTGCATATACATTCATGACACACACATGCGTATGCAGGGCATCGAAAAAGACAAATTTGTAAAATCTCAAACATTGCTAGCCCACCAAAGATTGAAGCAAATGCACACGTATACTAATACTAATGTATTTTAACCGTTGCTTGCTTTCCGCCGCCGCTTCCCCCTTTCCCCTAAAAGACGCTGAAAGTGAATTCCAACTGAAACAGACTTGGGTCTCTCTGCTATGAGTTAACATTTTGAGCGAGCATAACATAATGTTAACAATCATGGGTCACTCTCGTTCACAGTGTAGTGGAAACCAAAACAGTACTAGAAATGTCCCATGTCCCATCTATAACATTATTTGGTCAGTGCTGCTACCTGGTGCTGTAAAGGGAAAACAAGGAACTTTTTCCCAACACTTGATTTCTGTTGTTTACTCTGTAAAATTAATAAAATGGTATGATATTGCGGATATGTGTGATATTTTAAGCACTTTTTTGGTTGGAAGCAAATCGGTTTTAAAATAATTTAACGAAAATAGAGAATAATAAAGTGCGAAGGCCGCGCTCTATGTGGTTGGCGCGGCGTGTTCAAATTTTAACGACTTCCGCGCACTTCGACAGCTGATTATTAATATGCGGCTTACAACACTTTCGGCGTTGTTTAACATTGGTTGTACGACATATTTCATACGAATAGATTCAAATCTATTACGTGAAATGTGTCACGCAATCAAATGTCGTGTTCACACATCTGCAACTTAAAATGTTGACAGATGGCACGGCATTATATCTAAGAGCCCATTTACACGATGAAGTTTTTTCATGGAGTTTTCGTTCGTCGGCAAAGGGCGTAGAGGGGTAACAATTGCCCGCAAAAGTCTTGTAAAGTCGTGCGGTTTTTTTTTTCTTATTTTGCTTTGCCTTATTCCGATTGCATGCAAACACCGAGTTGCACAGGAATTCATGTGAATAATTTAGTTATCGATTCAACATATCGCATAAGCAAATATTAGCGACATTTTTGACACGCATCAACCAAAAAAATAAAACTTGACAAAAATGCTATTGATTTAGAAATTGAAAAGTATTATGCCACAACTTCTCATTTAAACTTGCCAATTCTAGAATTTTGGAAACAAGCAACTGACCTCAAAATCTTGCAAGTTGTGGCTAAAAATATATTATACATTCCAGTAAGCTCTGCGACAAGCGAGCGAGTTTTTTCTTCATCTGGTAAAATTCTCAATGAAAGACGCAGAAGACTCTCATGTGAAAATTTGGATATGTTACTTTTTTTGTACAAAAATATGTAATTTTATTTAATAAACATAAAAAATTAAGTTTTTAAAAAAAGTTATAATTTTTTCGGGCGGGAGGGTTGTGTTCGGGTATGATATTTTTTTTTTTGCCATCGGGTGCGGGTAAAGATTGTCGCTGCGGCCCATGGGCCAGGTCGGTTTGGGCGCTAAAAATTAGGCCCATGCCCATCTCTATTTACATTCAAAATACTCACACATGTTTCGAAAGAGTATAAATGGTTTAGTGTTGGGAGTTGGAAGAAAAACACAGGCTCGTGACAACCTCGTGCCAACAAAAAACCTTTTCTCTACTCAATAAACGCACTCAAGTTTCAGCGATCTCAACAGAAATACAGTTCTGAATACTCTTGGATTTTCGGCGTTTGACTCCTCTATGTATAAGTGCTTAGTGCTAATAGCGTATTTCGACTGCTCAGTTATTCTCGGTTATGTTAAATAAACTGAAGTAAAAATGACCGTAGATATTTACTGAAGAATAATTGAAGTAAAAATGGTTAATTTGAACACTTTTTCGATAAGACATCGCTGTTAATGGGCTCTGTTAATGTAACAGTCGCAAAACAGATGATTGTGAATAGCAGAAAGTGTGAATATGTAGGCGCATTATTTAGTTATATTCAAACAATAATTAAAAATTTAGTTTTTTGAATGGATTATGGTGGAAAACAACTGAACTGGCCTTCAAGGTTCAAAAGATTGCTTTTAAAACTGTGGGCGGATAATTTTGTTGCACTTAGGGCAGTTCAGTACAGCTCTCACGTATATATGAAAACTAGTTAGTGTCCTGCTTGCTTCGCTGCGCCGATAGATAGAAAATATTTAACAACATACAATATTATAGCAAAGTATTTAATATTCGCATTTCCTGATTAACCTTAAATCTTTTTGATGCTTCTATGTGTTTGTCCCTATTTTTATCAAGATATTTTTCAACTAAATGTTTTCGTAAGTTTTTTTTGGTTTGTCGGTGAACCGACCTCGTCATTTAACGGAATTTTTAACATTATCAGTTTTACATTCACTTGACGTATCAGGATCTTGAGTTAATACTTCCTCTAAAGGAATATAAACATCAAAATGTCCATTCATTAATGGACCGGTAAAACGCAATCTTTTTACAGGATGAATAATATATCCAAATGCTTGTAATAAAATTTCCATTTTGAAAAACTTGAAAATTTACAGCATAAATTCTGCTGCTGCCTGAAGCTCACATGCAGTACCATAAGTATATGAATTTGACATAGTGACTCATATTGTTCAGAAGAGCTATAACAGCAAAAGTTTCCCAGTTGGTTACAACATGGGCTACAATATGTTGGCGTATGGTGCCATGGAAGCCTTGCCTACCAAATAAAAGGTAGGAAATAGGTCTACAAAGGCAGGCTCCATCACCAATTATGGCAATAACTGAATGCGGCACCAAAACACCACTAATATCTAAAGTTTCAATAGACATATTTTAATTTGGCTGTGAGTTAATTGATATCACTGTAAAAGCATCTAACCAGCAAGTAGGCAAATCCACCCCTATACAAAGGTGTTCGAGATTATTTACTTTCGCGCAAAGGGCTCGATATAGAAAAACAAATACAATTGCATGTATGTACATACATATGTATGCAACTTTGCATATATTTAAAATTAAATTTTCTTTCGTTTTTATTTGTTAGTGTGTTTGTTTTGGCACGGAATATATTTGATGAAAATTTTTTGCTTTCTTTTAGCTTGCTTCAGAAGTCAACAATATATGCATGCATTTATATTTGCACTTGCATTTGTTAATATACTTATATGTAGAACAACAATGTACTTACATATGTATGTATGTACTTGTGCATTTGCAACACCAACCAAAGTTACAAAAGTCAGCTCTAAAATTATATCAAAACAATGGCAAATGGTAGATCACTTATTTGTGTATGCTTTTATTCATTAAGATGCGGAAATCCGTTTTTTTTTTGCAAGTGTACGAACCTTTTAGTATGACTTTGCTTGTGCGACGCGAAGGTCACTGCGCATTTGTTTTGCTTTTTGTAAACTCGGTCGCGATCAAACCCACAGCTTGTGCGACAATTAGGCGCCAGCAGTGGAATGGGTCAAAGTGCTCCAGGACGTATGGGAGGTACTCGAAGGAGTTTCCAAAATAAAAATCCTTTCTTAGTGCTCACTTACTACCTGCATGGAATATTTTGTGAAAATTTCAACCTTCTAGCTCTTTTTGTTTAGGCTGTGGCAATCTAGACAACCAGGACAAACTCTTTTATATATATCTGCGGTCACATGGAAGAGTAGCTTAAGTCGACTTAAGCGCGAATTGAGTTATTGCAATGGGAGGTATATAGATGTCAAAGCGGATAAATCTGTTTAATCAGTTTTGAAAAATAATGTTTATTTTACAAAATTATGTGCGTTTACTTTTTAGCTTAAGTTTTTTGAAAGAGCCATGCATTTGTCAAAACATCTAAAGTGCACATACATAGTTGTTTTTTTTTTTTTTTTTTGACATATTTCGATCTTCCGTTCATCATATAACTATTCCACTTATATAGACTTAAGCTGCATAAATATTTACCATCAAAAAAATAAACTAATTATTTTCAAATAACTTATGTTCAAATAAGTTTTTTCAATGAAATATTATTCTTCCGTAGAGCAATTTTAAGTGCATGTTAGTTCTTATGATGAAATGCAATTCGATGAAATAAAGAAAAAACCAATATTGCAAAACAGCTTATGTACACATAAGCTGTTAATTCAAAGCGACGTTACAAATAAACGGTGCCTTATGTATAAAAGGTGACAAATCTTCTCTATTTCCCAAATATTTTTTAAAACTTTTACCTTTCTTCTCTAATAAACTTATAAGCAACATTTCAGCAAATAAATTTTTCACGAAAATCAATTAGATAAAAAAAATAAACAAAATTGGCGATATCTCAAATGTTCAATTTTCGACTTAAGCTACTCTTCCATGTAACCACAGATATAGATGGACTCTTACTGCGTCTGCAATGCAAGCAATAAAGCATTAAAAATATGACAGTAAAGTTGGCAATACGCTTTTACTGATTTGCAATTTAAAATTTCGGTCAGTTTTGATCTATTTTTCGCAAAAAAAAATCAAACCAAAACAAACCGCACAGCTGATTCATTTACGGAGGTTCAGTAACTGAGCAATGGAATCAGCTTTCGTAACTGTCTGTTGAAATTAACGGAAACGGAGCAATGGAAATAAGCTATAACCATTAAGTAGGTATACATAGAGGAGTCAAACGCAAAAAATCCAATAGCCTAATTGGTCCAATTTGCGGAGGAGCCACCCTCATTCGGCTGCTGACAGCAGCGAGCCGAACGCAAATTTTGACTCGATACAGACGGAGTGCCAGCAATTTGCTGTGTATACGTCTGTATGTCAGCGACAAGATCGCCGTTAGGTGTATATATGTGTGTATGTATGTTTCTGTATGCTGTTTGCTCTGAGAGGCTGTATATTGTGGAAGGGGGATAGCAGCAGCAGAGTGCGAACAACAACAACACATGTGCATTTTTTCTGTATTTGGTGGCTCCGAGCTCAAATGAAGCAAAAATCATTAGGGCGAATGTATACCTAAATACACATATATATGTGTGTGTGTATGTGCGCATGCATATTTTTTCAGCTTTTGGTGGCTCTCAAGTGATTTGGTATTTTGTTACTTTTCTAGCAACGCATATCAATGTGTGTACATGTGTATGTTCATGTGCAGCACATTTAAATGATTGCCTTGGCTATTCTTGACCTGTCTCAATTTTTATGATTCTTAGCAATTTAATTACAAGTTAGGTTCACCTATAAAATTCATGTTATTAAATGATAATTTTTTATTTATTTTTTAAATTCATCTTAGTCATTAAAATGCATAGTCCATAGCTCATAATATGTCAAATATAAATTTATATATATGAATTATTATATGTATAAATTTATGTGCTCTTGACCAATAAAATTCATAATTAAATACATAATAAATGACGACAGCCAATATTTAAAATTAAAATTTGGCGCGCATTTGTATCTGCCTACAAAACAGTCAATTTCTGTTTTTGCACTTTCTGGTCATACATACTCTTTCGAGATATTAGCTTTATAACACCAGCAAACAATACTGTAACACAACTACCATGCAGATGCTCATTTACATACAAAATATGCACACAAATTCCGAAAGAGTATTCAGAACTGTATTTCTGTTGAGATCGCTGAAACTTGTGTGCGTTTATTGAGTAGAGAAAAGGTTTTTTGTTGGCACGAGGTTGTCACGAGCCTGTGTTTTTCTTCCAACTCCCGACACTAAACCATTTAAACTCTTTTGGGCCTAGTTTTTAGCGCCCAAACCGACCTGGCCCATGGGCCGCAGCGACAATCTTTACCCGCACCCGATGGCAAAAAAAAAATATCATACCCGAACACAACCCTCCCGCCCGAAAAAATTATAACTTTTTTTAAAAACTTAATTTTTTATGTTTATTAAATAAAATTACATATTTTTGTACAAAAAAAGTAACATATCCAAATTTTTTGGGTTCGGTTCCGGACCGGTTTGCAGCTCAGGTTTTAACCCATGTTACCCCTTAGGTCGTGGTCAAACTTGTTGATGTATTATTATATTCTTTGATGCAGGCATGTTAATTTATACTGCATTTTAATCCGTATCGATTGTGTAAACGTAACTGTAAACGTTTAACAAACAGCGCATTTTGTTATCAATAAACTTGATTGCATTTTTGCTGTGCACTTCACTTTTCCAAATTCCTCAAAAAAAAAAAGAAAACAAGTAAAAACGTTGCAGTCGGACGCAACCGACTGCGGAATACTTTGATACCAGTAAAAGAACGGTTGATAAGGGGGAACGCAGGGGCAAAGGGTGTGGGCCATGTGGTAAACATCGCCAGCTATCATGTTACCAAATTTGGTGACTCTAGCTCAAAAACTGTGGAAGATAACTTAACTCCCAAATTTAAAATTTGGGCGGCAGAGGTAGGAGTGGCATCCAAATTTTTGAATCAAATGTTTTTAACTGTCACTATCTATCTTCCTAATAAGTTTGGTGGCTCTAGCTCAAAAACTGTTAAAGATATAGCCGATTCCGATTTTATAAGGCGGGTGGCAGAGGTGGGCGTGACATCCAAAATTTTGATGCATTTTTATGGGGAACGTCAATATCTATCTTCACACAAAATTTGGTGGCTCTAGCCCAAAAAATGTGAAAACTATAGGCGTTTCCAATTTCTTGGAGAAGGGGGGATGGGGGCGGAATCAGGAGGCGTGGCATCCAGGTTTTGATAGGGAACGTCAGTACCTATCTTGACACAAAATTTGGTGGCTCTAGCCCAAAAAATGTGAAAACTATAGGCGTTTCCAATTTCATGGAGAAGGGGGGATGGGGGCGGAATCAGGGGGCGTGGCATCCAAAATTTTGATGAATTTTTTTGTGGAACGTCAATATCTATCTTGACACAAAATTTGGTGTCTCTAGCCCAAAATATGTAAAAACTATAGGCGTTTCCAGTTTCAAGGAGCAGGGATGATGGGGGCGGAAGGAGTGGGCGTGGCATCCAAAATTTTGATCCAGTTTTTTCAGGGACATGATAAGCTATCTGCGTGCAAAATTTGGTAACTCTAGCTGTAAGAATGTGAGAAATATTTGGTTTTATCGGTTTTCAGTTATCGAATTTATCGATTTCCCAGCCTCCTAGTAGGCGTGGCACCCCAATCTTGACACTTTATCTGTCGCGCCTATAGACAAACATAATTGCAAAGTTTCAAGTCTCTAGCTTTACGGGTGTCGAAAAAAGTTGCGTTCATACAGACGGACAGACAGACAGACGGACAGACGGACACCATGACGGACATTGCACAAAACCAATATACTATGAGACCTTCGGTATCAAAGTATAGAAACACCCACACGATGAGTGGATAAGTGGAGTGGATGGGCAGAAGAGCCAAAATTGTTTGGCGCGCCTCATTTGCGGCTCGTTTGTGTTCATTCGAAAGCTAAATGATTAAAAACGAAAGAAACAAGCGTTCGGTCACGTTCAATCAAGAAATTAACTGCCTTTGGTGTGGGGTGAAAGGTAATGGGTGATGGGAATGGATAAGTAAGAATAAGGCCACCCACGTCTACAAATTATTGCAATAATCAAATCAAACACTAGCATATATGAATATTTCTAGAGACTTCATCTGTGAGATATCGCATGCCATCATTATTAATAGTGTTCATTAGTTAAGTGGACATATTGAATGAACTGAACTCAACTGAGCCCCCGCATGACCAAATTCTTTTCATTGTTGTTGTTATTGTTTTTGTTGTAAAAACCAGTTTCCCGTCTCCGAACCGCTTCAACCACAACATCGGTGCCTTTCCCGCGGTTTCTGCTAAAATTCCAGAGTGTAAGTTATGGTTTCGGTTGAAAAATGCTTTGTTTATAAATGCTTTTATCATTTGGATCATACGATTTTTTATACCTCGAACGCATAAAAAGGGTAAAAGGGGTATAATGGTTTTGTGCAAAAGTATGTAACAGGCAGAAGGAAGCAGCTCCGACCCTCTAAAATACATATATTCTTGATCAGCATCATCAGCCGAGTCGATATAGCCATGTCCGTCTGTCCCTCCGTCGGTATGTACGAACACGTCGATCTCAGAGACTATAAGAGCTAGACTCTTCAGATTTTGCACATAAGCTCATCTAAGTCCTAGGCAGTACAAGTTTGCTTCCGATTTTCGATAACTATTTCCGTTTCCGATATACACATGTGATCGATAACATAAAAATGTTTTAGAAACTTGATACGAAATAATGAGACTGTAAAATTTCATCGAAATCGGTTGAGAAACACCAGAGATATCGAAGATTGAAGTTTAGTCACAGATGCATACAGACAATGACTGTACGCTTTAAGTATTGGGTATTCTCCTAGTCGGGAAATCTCGACTAGAGCCTTCTTACTTGTTTACTGATATGGTTGCTTTTATTGTTAACGCAACACATCAATAAAAGCAAACAATAATATTATTGTAGAAAACTAGAAAAGGGGACAACCCACACATGATGAGACTCAGATCTGATTCAAACAGATCGAACTTGTGAGAAAAACATCCAAAAACTTAAATCTGTGCCGGATCTGTTTTAAGATAATTATAATCCAACTACGTACATATGTAGATGAACATTTGATGCATAAATCAAGCAATCACTTAAAAATATAAATAATAATTTTAAATAAACTTTTTATGTGTAACTCAATATTGATGTACCGTTATTCTATAATACATTTAAAACCTTATTTTATTGTGTAATTTTTATTCTGCGTTCATTTTAAGCTGCCCATGAACTTCAAGCCTTTATATGTAATTTTTTATATTTTGACAATACAGAGAACAAAATAATAATAATAATATTTTAAATAAAAAACTGACTTCAAACAGTGAACTTAAACAAAAAAAAAAATACATCCTCTTTTTTTAAAGTCGGTTAACAAAATAAAAAAATTCAGCAATCTATCTCTAAATCGGAAATATTTATATTCCTTTGTTCTTAATTACTGATGGTAGAACATGTTTGAATTACTGTGAAATATGCAGTAAATAATAAAATGAGTTTCATTTTGGCTTTCTAGTTTTAGACAAAGTCCGCGTCTTCTCATTATCCCCCTCTTGAGGGATCAAGTCCCATTGCTTGCTGAGTTTCTTTGCCAAGTCAAAGGTGTAAACTTTCACTTCCTCACAGAATATCATCCAAAAGTTGTCCTCGGGATCGGGGCTAACATTGAAAATCTGTTTCATTTGATCATAGATCGCCGTTGCGTTGTTACGCAGAATGGTTGCCATATCCTGAAACTTCAATCGCAAATTCTGCATACTGCCAGTAAAAACTCGCAATCGACGAAACATGTCCACATAAGCCGGATGGCGCAGCAACATCAGCTTAGTGAGCTTGACATTATTCAAGCGTTCAATGGTGTGAACACAATCATCCAGTTTGGTGTTTTGCAAAACTACAAAACTTACGCAAGCGCTCCGAGAGAAAAATGAAGTCTTCCTCCGTGAATACGGGATCATTAACATCACAATAAAGTATACGATGTTCATCCGCAATCTCCAGAGCTTGCAGCTCCTTGATTAAACGTCACGACTCTTCAAGGGTTAACTTGCTTGGACCATTGGGCTCGATGACGATACGCTCGGGCATCGAATTAGGATCGATTAGATCGGACTCCAATTGCATCATCAATGCGGTTGCCTTTAAGAGCGCATCCTTACGCCAAGCAATTTCCGCTTCTGTGCTGTCAAAACTTTCCGGCTTGTCATAGTTCAAAATAATCCCAAAGCACTCGGCGTTGGACTTATATACCAAAAGTAAATCTTTGTAGATTTTCAATGTCTGCAAGAAATGTTATGGTGCTTATTTTTGAAAACAATAAGTAGTGGCAAAAAAATAACTCTTCAACATTTTAATACGGCAAAAAATGCAAGCACAATTTGAATTACTTTTTTATTGGTTTTCCACAAGTGAGCATACACAGAACTTACCAGTTTGTCGTATATAAATTTATTAGCATCTGATTCGTTTTCAGAAATGTCTGCGATTTGATCCTCTGATTCCGGCTCCGTTTCAACTTTAACTTTTTGTGTACCTGCATCTGACTCAAATCCTTCTTGATGCTCAACTACAATTTCTTCCTCCGATTGGGCATCGGTTTAAACCTTAGGTGCCTTTTCTGTACCTGCATCTGACTCAAATCCTTCTTGCAGCTTAAGTACAATTGCTTCCTCCGATTCCGGATCGGTTTTCACCTCAGGTGCTTTTTCTGCAGATGCATCTGACTCAAATCCTTTTTGCGGCTCAGCTACAATTTGTTCCTCCGATTCCGGATCGGTTTCAACCTCAGGTGCTTTTTCTGTAAATGCATCTGACTCAAATTCTTTTTGCGGCTCAAAAACAATTTCTGTCTCCGATTCTGGCTTCGATTTAATTTCAGTTGTTTTTTTTTTTACCTGCATCTGACTGAAATCCTTCCTCAGACTCAACAACGATTGTAGCAACACCTTCCCGAGCATTCTCTATTGCATTATGCATTGTGATAACGTCGTCGTTGTTTGGCGATTCACTGACACGCTGCGCGCTCCTATTTTCATCAACCCCTTCGCTCCCGGCGGCTTCATCGCTGAGCTGGGCAAGGTTTTCCTCGTTGTCATCAGAGATAATAAGCTCTTCCAATCTGAGATCGACCGATTTGTATTGACCATATAGGTACACAGTGCACACGTCATCGTTGATTTCGGTTACCTTTGCTGGCCATTTAAGGCCATCTCCTCTAATATATACTAGGTCGCCAATCTTTATTGTCATCTTGATACTTTGACGATTAATTGCGGAGCTTTTATTTAGTTTTCATTGTTTGTTTGACTCTTGTAGTTTGGCTTCTGCTGCAATTTTACAAACTTTTTTTTCAACAAAATCGCGCTCATTTTTTCTTCTTCTGTTAAGCATTCACCATTCGCAGGTTTAACATTGCTCCATCAGTGCTGCTATTTGCTATGGAGCAAAAAAAAAAAAACGTTTTTGCTGGACAGCAAGCCAAAAAAAAGCTAAAACTGAGTGGAAAAAGTCTGGAAAAATCTGATGTTTTTGGTCTTGGGGGACTCTACGGTTTCTCGGGCGCCAAGGTCTGATGATTGGTTATTTTAGAACTCGACAAAATAAGACGAAAATACCAAGAGATAATTTATCAATATTTTCAATTTTTTATTAACTATATCTCGATAACCACGCGAGTTATCGATAAATTTTATTTAATATTTTCGTCTTATTTTGTCGAGATCTACAAGAATCAATCATCAGACCTTGGCACTCGAGAAACCGTAGACGTGCCCGGTCTTGCCTTTCGATCCAGCAATGTGCGGCGACCCAGCCACAGCCAAGTCTGGCAGCTTCACGGCGACGTAAACAAACACTGGTTCCTCGCGATACATACATGAGTTGACAGCATTGACCAATCGACGCTCATATAATTCCCGCGTCTACCGCCGAAAACTAATATACCTTTAAGATGCATTTTGATAAATACATAAATAAGGTGATATGAACCACAAGTTCAACAAATGTTTCCTTGTTTTTTTATTTATTGGTTTTTAAATGTGACAAAAGGCAAAAGCAAAATATCCCCACCAGTACTATTAATGCAAAAGTTTGTATCACTGAGCGGGCAAGTTAACTAGCTTGTTTGTATTCATGGATATGTATAAATTTTGGTACTGAGAGAGCGTATAACCTGGAAGAGCACACCAAATTTTATATAACAGAAAAATACATGATGTCTAACGGATGTCTATTATATATATTTTTATATGCCAGCACGAATGCTTTTTAAACATAAGAAATAGGAATTATTGTACGAAACAGTGGCTCAACCGTTGAACGATTATTTTGCAAATATGACAGTCGGCCAAGACGTAGAGAAAGCTTGCTGCTATGTTAAAAAAGTTAAAGAAAAACATAAGCAGGGGTGTGTCAGAAATCTCATGAGATTTTGGCTCGAGCAGATTTTCAAAACTCTAAAAAAAAAAACCGTCGGTGTGCCAGAAGTTAGGGAGATTTGATTTTAAAATGAAATTTAAAATGTTTTGGAGCAAATACGTAAACCAAAATTGGCCAAAAAGAGTTGCTGCCTTTCAAAAAGGAAAATTACCAAAAATGTATTTGCTATTTTTGTCATTGTTTTCAATGTTGACCTCAGGGCATTAGTGTTACATTTAATAAATGGTTAAATAAAAATATGTAAGGTTTTATCTCTTGTAGTTCTGATACAAAATAAATATTTAATATTTTGCCCGCCAAGCAACTCATGTTGCTTGACAGCCCTGCCGTGATAGCTTGCTTGAACAGCTGTTCTACGTATTTCGATAATGGCAAATCTGGTTTTGTTTACATTTTAAAAGTGCAAAAGGTGAACGGTGTTTTCCCCTATGGACCAATAATAAACTTAATGTAAAACAAATAGTTAAATGCAATCTTAATTTAACTTACATTTCGGACACTCAATGACTTTCCATAAATTAAATTCTTCTTCTTACTGTTACATTCACACACCTAACAAATTCCGCAAAAGTTGCCACCTCATAAAAAAAAGGTTTGCTGCAATAACTTAGTTATATTTACAACAAACTGTACACTGCTCAACCATGCAATTTTGTTTCCTTAAAGTACGATTTTTTTTATGTATATTTGTCACAAAAAAGTGTGTTTAAAATTTACATATTCATGACTCCGAATAATAGCCATTGTTGACCAAACAAGGTGGCAGCTCCTTTGTTAGGGACGGTTTTGCACGCTTACACAGAACGGCAAATAGTTTTAGAGATTTGTTAAAGATTTATTAAAATCAAAAATCATGGATTAAAACATGTATTAAATTCAAATGTATTTGCAATATGCAACTAAGCTTAAAATTACCTTTCGAAAAAGTAACAGCTGTTATTCATTAGACATTTAATATTGCTTAAATAAATCAAATCTCGGGCCAAATTTCTTCAGGTTTTAAAATCATCTCGAACTGGGCTCTGGCACACCTAAAACCAGCTCGTGGTTTGTTTTAGGTTGGAATCGGGTTGGTTTTGATGGCTGGCGCACCCCTGTATTTACGCCGCTGCGCCATGCCGCAGCCGATTTTTGCTTTTCTGATGCACCGCCGCTAAATCACGTAAAAAACGGCGCGGCGGCGGCGGCTTTCGGCGTCATACCTTTTTTCAAGCTTTAAACAATAAAAAAAATATTGTAAAAAGTGGCCAAATAGTCTTTTAAAAGTGTTTTAAAATAATCGATTATTCGTTGAGATTGTCTTTTTCCCCATCTTCTTATTTCCCATCTCTAAGCTGATCACTTGGTTGCGACTTGTATTAGGCGCGTAAATATAATAAAGTAAGTGTCACAATTTTAGTTTTAGAACCAAAATTATATGAATTCAATATTTTCACAACAAGCAGATGGATAAGTCATAGAGCATGTACTCAATTAAACTGCAGCGTAACGCAAATTGGAAAAGCAAAGTTCTGTTAATAAGTTATTAATAACTGCATACGCTGCCAGCCGCCGACAAATTTTAAGGCTTAGCTGCCGCCGCCGCGTTCTTTTTGGCACCAACGCCGCCGCCGAAGCTTTACCCATCGGCGTAAACCTCTAATCTATACCATACTTAATCACACCGCTAAAGGTATGTATATACACACATGATGTACTAAGAGTAAGTATCTTTCCTGCTTTTAGCCGATCTTGTTGCAATTATTTACAGATTATCAATAAAGAAAAAACTCTTCGATTATCACATTTTGTCAAAGTTTCTAATGCAATAGGAAAATCTTAACAATAATATTGGCTTTGGATAAGTGAAAGTATAACCAACTGCGTTGATCGAATTGACATCAGTTGAAAAGACCATAGACGAATAAAATGTAAACAGACTGGTAACCAGAATTGTTCATGTTAAGGCCCTGTAAACAAAAAAGCAAGACCCAAACGCTTGTTCCCCTTCAACGAAACTTATCTGGTTTCGTTTTGACTTTGGCTTCGTTGTTTATTTTTCGTTCGTGTTTGTGTATTGTTCTGCGCATACACACGGCACAGAGTATATGTATGTACATATGTATTGACGCTCACAGCGTCAATGAACAGCGTATATTGCATTGAAGTGTATTGAATTAAAATAAATTGCATAATGAAATTAATATTATGTTTATTGGCCTAAGTTGTGTATTTTAATGCATGGTTTAAAGCAAATTAAAGTATAGTTTATTTTTACTAAAACGATAATTTGCAGGCAGCAAAGCAATTATTTTTTATTTTGTTGAATGTTTTGCTTTGCAGGCTGCACATCTTCGACCTCGGGTTCAACACCGCGTTCCGACATTTGCTATAATATATATATATATTTTTTTCTGACTTTTAAGTCCTCCTAGAAAAAGAATGTAAATTCTCATGTTTCGCACTTGTTTGCACTTAGTTTCCATGTTTATATGGATTAAACAATTTAAAGTTAGTAAAAAAAATAATATAAATATTGTCTGTAGGGTTTTAGTTTTAAGAAAAACTGATTTTAAGAGCACTTTTGTGGAATCACTTTAGATATCAACTTATCGCTTCAATCTTCAGCACAAAAGTCACAAAAAGCATTATGCACTTATTCTAACGCGCGTAAACTTTTGTTTTTGATTTGATTTAATTTTTTGTGTCAAATTACATCGAACACAAAATAACACCAGCCTCAAGTCATCCACCTGCAAGAGCGGTCGTGGCGCAGTGGGCTAGATGCTTGTTTGTAAAAAAATTTTATGACCCGAGTTCAAATCCCAGTCAAATTAATCAAATTTTTGTTCTTTCTTTTTTTTTTGCATTTTTATTTTGAAATATATAGTACATTCGTGTTTTATGCTCAAATATTATAATATTTAATACAAAAATAAAAACGGCGGCTGACTTTCAAAGCGTAGTCTGGCCCGTCTTTGTGTGTATGCATGGTGTTGTAGACACCTAGGCGAAGAAAATGTACGAAACGTAGCCAAGGTCAGGCTCGTGTTTGTGTGTATGCATGTGTAATACACATTGTGTATGTGGACAACAAGAATAAGAAAACGCAACAAGGCAGCTAAAGTAGCAGTTTAAAACTGCACAGGTTTAAAATACCCTATGTCATAATAATAAGTTATTGTCTATAAAACCACAAATATAAGCTTCGTATAGAAAGATAATTATTTGAAAGCATAGTACGTTTTTTAAATGTTATTTTAAATATCACATTAAGATATATAAATTACATTTAATTAGTTATAAGGGCCTTTCCTTATGGCCAAAACACATTTTAAAAATAGCATAATTAAGTATATTGCGTTTATCTATTTAATAACGCAAAGTTTAATTAAAGTCAAACTACCCTTCCTTGCTAGGGTAGCAGCAACCAAAGTCAAGCAAATGTATTAAATTGCAAAACTCAATTTCTCAACTAATCTTTGTCTCGCGCATCGCACACTTTGCCATCAAAACAAAAACCTAAACAATAATGGCCGCTGGTTGTCGCCGAGAATCGACGAAACAACTGATCGATGAATTTATAGTTTCCCCAGTGAAGCGCTCCGACCACGCAGAATGTTAGTTAACATAACAGAGCAGTGCTTATTTCCAGTCTTGTTACATTTTATTCGTCTATGGAAAAGACAAATAAATGTTAAAAACCGATTAATTTAAAATACAAATTCGCAGTCGAGATTTCCCGACTTGGAGATACCCCGAACGCTGTACTTAGCGCGGAATGTCATTGTTTGTATGCATCTGTGACTAAACTATAATCATTAAGTAGGTATACATAGAGGAGTCAAACGCAAAAAATCCAATAGCCTAATTGGTCCAATATGCGGAGGAGCCACCCTCATTCGGCTGCTGACAGCAGCGAGCCGAACGCAAATTTTGGCTCGATACAGACGGAGTGCCAGCAATTTGCTGTGTATACGTCTGTATGTGAGCGACAAGATCGCCGTTAGGTGTATATATGTGTGTATGTATGTTTCTGTATGCTGTTTGCTCTGAGCTGCTGTATATTGTGGAAGGGGCATAGCAGCAGCAGAGTGCGAACAACAACAACACATGTGCATTTTTTCTGTATTTGGTGGCTCCGAGCTCAAATGAAGCAAAAATCATTAGGGCGAATGTATACCTAAATACACATATATATGTGTGTGTATGTGCGCATGCATATTTTTTCAGCTTTTGGTGGCTCTCAAGTGATTTGGCATTTTGTTACTTTTCTAGCAACGCATATCAATGTGTGTGTACATGTGTATGTTCATGTGCAGCACATTTAAATGATTGCCTTGGCTATTCTTGACCTGTCTCAATTTTTATGATTCTTAGCAATTTAATTACAAGTTAGGTTCACCTATAAAATTCATGTTATTAAATGATAATTTTTTATTTATTTTTTAAATTCATCTTAGTCATTAAAATGCATAGTCCATAGCTCATAATATGTCAAATATAAATGTATATATTTTAATTAATATATGTATAAATTTATGTGCTCTTGACCAATAAAATTCATAATTAAATACATAATAAATGCCGACAGCCAATATTTAAAATTAAAATTTGGCGCGCATTTGTATCTGCCTACAAAACACAGGCAATTTCTGTTTTTGCACTTTCTGGTCATACATACTCTTTCGAGATATTAGCTATATCACACCAGCAAACAATTTTGCAACACAACTACCATGCAGTTGCGCATTTACGTATAAAATATGCACACATATTCCGAAAGAGTATAAATGGTTCATGTGTCGGCAGCTAGAAGAAAATCTCAGGCTCGCGGCAACCGCGTGCCAACAAAAAACCTTTTCTCCACTCAATAAACGCACACAAGTTCCAGCTATCTCAACACAAATACAGTTCTGAATACTCTTTCGGAATTTGTGTGCATATTTTGTATGTAAATGAGCATCTGCATGGTAGTTGTGTTACAGTATTGTTTGCTGGTGTTATAAAGCTAATATCTCGAAAGAGTATGTATGACCAGAAAGTGCAAAAACAGAAATTGGCTGTGTTTTGTAGGCAGATACAAATGCGCGACAAATTTCAATTTTAAATATTGGCTGTCGGCAATAATTATGTATTTATTTATGAATTTTAAGGGTCAAGAGTACATAATATACATATATATATAAATATATAAATTATTATTTGACATATTATGAGCTATGGACTATGCATCTAAATGATTAAGATGAATTTTAAAAATAAATAAAAAATTATCATTTAATAACATTAATTTTATAGGTGACCCTAACTTGTAATAAAATTTCTAAAAATCATAAAAATTTAGACAGGTCAAGAATAGCCAAGGCAATTGCTACGCATACATTCAAATGTGCTGCATATGAACATACACATGCACACACACATTGATATGCGTTGCTAGAAATGTAACAAAATCCCAAATCACTTGAGAGCCACCAAAAACTGAAAAAATATGCATGCGCACATACACACACACATATATATGTGTATTTAGGTATACATTGCCATAATGATTTTTGCTTCATTTGAGCTCGGAGCCACCAAATACAGAAAAAATGCACATGTGTTGTTGTTGTTCGCACTCTGCTGCTGCTATCCCCCTTCCACAATATACAGCCTCTCAGAGCAAACAGCATACAGAAACATACATATACACATATATACACCTAACGGCGATCTTGTCGCTGACATACAGACGTATACACAGCAAATTGCTGGCACTCCGTCTGTATCGAGTCAAATGAAATTCAGCAGCCGAATGAGGTAGCTCCTCCACAACGCATTTTTTTGGCAGTTGGGAAAACGCGATTTGACTCCTCTACGTATACCTACTTAATGCTATAATCTTCTCACATTTTCGATATTCAAGATTTTAATGTTATCGATGGCATGTGTATATCGGAAACGGAAATAGTTATCGAAAATTTAAAGGAAACTTGTACTGCCTAGGCTTATGTTCAAAAACTGAAGTCTCTAGCTCTCATAGTCTCTGAGATCGACGCGTTCAAACATTCGGACAGACTGACATGGCTATATCGACTCGGCTGTTGACGCTGATAAAGAATATATATACTTTATAAGATTTGGACATGCTTCCTTCTGCCTCTTACATACTTTGCACAAAACCATTATACCCCTTTTACCCATTTTATGGGTTTGGGGTATAAAAAGAACATATATGAAACTTAACACACGTGAAAAGAGTTGCACAAAATTACCAAAGTTTCGTTTGCTTTGCCTGTTTCCTGCTACCGACAAAAGTGACAACAACAAAAATACCTAAAAATACAAAATATATAAAATTATGTCAACAACAAACACAATAACAACACCATGCAAGTGTGCTTGGGGCCAGGCGTGTAAATTATTTATATGCCAACTGTCTTTAATATACGTAAATATACATGTGTGTATGTACGTTACTTCCTCCACCTCAACCCGCTCACATACTGTGCAACAACACTCATAATCCCACTGTGGCACGCATGGGTACTGGTATCGTTTGGGCTGCCTCCTGGCTGCTCTCGTTCTACCAAGTTGCCAGCTTATAAATAAAAATCATTTTTACTGGATACCGCTAGTGTTGTGGCCTTTTCAGTTTTTGTGTTTTAAGAACACCGAGAGAAAAACGTTGTATAAATAAGCAAGTTTCCGGTAATCTAACTATTTTCGTTGTGTAGCAAAACTAACAGTTTTCATTAAATATTGTAGATTAAAATTAATTAGACGTTATTTTTTAACATCTCGGAAACCTAAAAGCCACGTATAAAATTCTAGATATTAATTTTAATCGCATGCTTCTAAAAAGAATGTTTAAATTATTTAATTACAAATTAATTAGCTCAAGCTTTTCGAATTTGAAATATAACGGCCTGCCACACACCAAAACTTTCGAAAATTGACATAAAGACTGGAAGCATTAGAGTATTTCCCAGTCGCGCTAGTATCTCGACTAGAGCCTTTTTACTTGTTTCTTTTTTTTTTAGGTGTAGGGTGGTTGGGTGTGCGGGTTGTTTGGTTTTTTTTTTTTCAGTTGCGATGTCGGGAGTTTTCGTTTGAAATTAGTACGCATTGTCCCTAATTGTTTGGGCGTTTTGGGTTTTTTAAAATTTTATTTCGTGTGGACCTTTTCCTTCGTTGGCTTTCTTTTTACAGTGCTTAATAGAGTAAGGGAATGTGCGGGTGGTAGTGGTTGGGGCTATCGAGACAATGAGTTTGCCTCATTCGCTTGGTTGGTTGGCCTGCGTGTTTATTTATTTGACTTGTGCATGTCGCTTTTGGGTGTTAACTTTAATAATTAACGGCATTAATTGCCGCATATGTCACATGTTTGCTTTCGGGTTTTTCGCCCACCTTACTTCCCCTGCTAGTTGCAGCCTCTTATCATCCACTCCCCTATGGCAGTGCTCGCATTTTTAAGAGTTTTTTATTTTTTCATTTTTCACATTGTGCGTCAGAATTTAAATTTCAATTTTTTTGTTGTATTATTTAAACTCTTATGTCATGTCATGAAAACAACGAAACGATACCAACACAACAAATGCCCCACTTTCTCCTCCACACCCACAACAATTTGACCGCCCCTGCTTCTGCACGGTTTCAGCTTTCGTTAGTAGAGTTTTGGCTTTCGCCTTTTAATTGACGCCAGCGAAACTGGGTAAAATAAACACGATTTTCGACTTTTAAGTAATTATTTCTGTTGTGGTTGAGCTCCTTAGTTGTTATAAAGATAAAACCAAGAAAAATCACATTTTTAGAAAACCAAAAGATTTTTTTAAATTATAATCAAGCTCACTTTTACTTAAAATAGAAAATGTATTATTACTAGGGCAACTAACTTATTCTTAAGTTAACGGAGACACAACGCACAAATCAACATTTCCTTCAACTATCAACAACATTATCGTTAATACATCCATTATTTTCCATTTTCAATGATTTCTTATTAAAGTTATGAATTTATCAGCCTAACGTATTATAATATTACGCTCATATATGTACATTTATTTTTGTTCCGTAATCGATTATACCTAGTTAAAAGTTTCTGTATATGTTTTACAATTGTTCCATTTGAATAAATTACTTAGTTGCGCAGTTTTTTTTTCGTTTTACACTGTTTTATATAGGAAAAACAAAGATTGCATTTTACACGGATTTGTCTGGAATTTATCTTCAGTGTAAATCGGGGGATAGGTGTATTGCGTGGAGAGAGGGAGGAAAAAAGGTAGTAGACGCAGCTTCATTAAAGAAAGAAGCCCTTGACGATTATGAGTGCGACAATAAGAATTTTAGATGTGCATGTGTGGCATATGTTTTTCAATTTATGCAACAAAATCAAATAGTCCATACAGACGTTGTCGACCTGTAAAGATTCTTTTTTTTTTTGACGTCGATACAATTTGAGTTTGGGCCTGGCACTCGAATTGAGTCCAAGTGGCAATGGTGTCGTCACCAACAGAAGTAGCAGCAATAGATTCAGCAGCAGCTTTTTTGTTGTCCTTAGTCCTTCAGTTTTTGGCGGTCGTTGGGCGCCATTAGGTGGCCTGTGCAGACATTAAAAACAGCTGCCATTCTCGTTGCTGTCGTTGTTGTTTCTGTTGCTGCTGCCACTTTTGTTGCTGTTGTGGCATTTTTTGGAGCGGTTCACGAAAAATTGCTTTTTATATTCGCAGCGACAGCCAATTTTATTATAACTTTTTTTTCTGAGCAAGAACAACTGCTAACGGGAGGAGCAAAAGTGTGTAAGATGGGTGGAGATGGAGAGGGCAATGAAGAGAGCAAACAGGAGGGAGAAAGCGTATTGGTTGTTTGTGTTTTAACAGAATGTTTTTCGCAGCTTTAGTGTTCGAAAAATCTTGTATCAAATTTGAAGTTTTACTGAATTATTGTTGCATATAGAGTATTGAATCATCGAAACATTAAACAACATTTTTTTTCTTTGCTAGCTTTACATACAAAATAATTTATAAAGCAAATCAAAGTTATTTTTCTTGTTGCCGAACAGACACAATTCATAATGAGGAAAGCGTAAGAGGTAGGGGCAGCGTGGGGGTGCTGTGGCACCTTTTGTGCCGGCAAATGCCGATTAGACAGTCGCGTAACCAATTAAAGAATAATTCATTTTAATTGAAGTCAATCAAAAATAATTATTTCACGCTTAATCAATTAAGCGTCAGTCCACAAAGAATGAAAACAAACAAAGAAAACAAAATGTGTTATGAAGAGATTTTTTTTTTTTTTTGTGATATACATATGTGCATATGTATGTATATGAAGAAGAAACACAACAACAATGTTGGTTAATCAACGAAGCGCAGATTGAAGAGCCAGATACAAAGATACCAGAGCAAAACAGAGAGTGATCAAAAATTTAGTGATCATTATGATATATGGGCAACATATCAGAGACACTTGAGCTTTGCTTTGAACCCAACAAATTGATTTGACTGTGGTGTTGAAATGCCTGCAAGTGGCACTTGAAAGAGGCCAGACATTATGAAAATGTGATCCACATAAGGACATACATACAAATTTCAGCATTTATGCTACTAAGTGGCCGGATTGTGTGACTAATTTACAATATACAACTTCTAAAGAGCTGTATAAGTGGGGGCAATGAAAAGAAGGGCACTCGGATAAGTTGGAAACTGTAATAAGTTAATTATGATATTTTCTGTTTAATATTAGAATTTTTAGTTTACATATTTATATATATACATATATTAATTTTTGTTGCGTTCCTGGCAAATATCGACAAGTTTAAAGTATGATTTGTGCGTGTTGCGCCCCCTGTTGTCAGAAAACAAATAAATATATATATTTGTACAAGTATACATAGTATGTATATTAGGGTGGCCTTAAAATGAAAATCGAAACGCCTGGCAAAAATATGTTCTCCTAAGGCCCAATTTCTCAATGTCCGGTTAGTCAAATTATTCTAAGTTTAGTCGAATTTGAGTTTCTCAATGTTCGGTTAGCACTTACTTATCCGATGCATGGAGGTCCAGTTACTACTTATACCGATGCTAAGTAACGATATATAAATATCAATACAATCATCGTAAGGCAAACAGCTGACTCAAGCTGACACTTGCATTGTTTATTTTTTTTATTATGAAGCAAAATTCCAAAATGCTTATTTGAGTATTCTAGGTCCACAAACTCATGCTAAATGACTACTAAAAAGATTTTCCCTCGTTGCCGTTTACAACAGGCTCATAGAAAGTTATTGTATAAACATTTTAATGTGCAACATGCAGCAGTTTGGGAGTCACAGGCAAAACCAAAACCAAAAGAACAGCTGAATCCCCGTTAAGGTTGGCAGCACCATTCGGCGATAGTGATATACCGATGATAGGTTAATTTGGCTTTAAGAAAACCAAATTGGATAACTGCAGTATAGCTCGAGCATAAAACTTATTCTGAAGTTAACTTAATCCAAGTTTAACTGGATATTAAGAAATTATGCCTTAGGCTCAAAACAAACCCACAAAAATTTGGGGCTGATCGAGTAATATTTAATTGCCAAACCCTGGCTCCAAAGTTTGAAATTTTTATGTGCATAAAATATCACTCATACGTATGGTGTTTCATGGAAAATTTATTTATTTTTTATACTTTGATACCGAAGGTCTCATACATATACATATATTGGTCTTGTGCAATGTCCGTCGTGGTGTCTGTCTGTCCGTCCGTCCGTATGAACGCAACTTTTTTCGACACCCGTAAAGCTAGAGACTTGAAACTTTGCAATTATGTTTTTCTATAGGCGATACACATAAAGTGTCAAGATTGGGTTGCCACGCCTACTAGGAGGCTGGGAAATCGATAAAATCGATAACTGAAATCCGATAAAACCAAATATTTCTCACATTCCTTCAGCTAGAAATACCAAATTTTGCACGAAGATAGCTAGTCACGTCCCTGAAAAAACTGGATCAAAATTTTGGATGCCTCGCCCACTCCTTCCGCCCCCATCCTCCCTGCTCCTTGAAATTGGAAACGCCTATAGTTTTCACATTTTTTGGGACTAGAGCCATACAATTTTGTGACAAGATCGAAATTGACGTTCCCCCGAAAAAATTCATGAAAATTTTGGATTCCACGCCCTCTGATTCCGCAACCATCCCCCCTTCTCCTTTAATTTGGAAACCTATGGTTTTCACATTTTTTGAGCTAGAGCCACCAAATTTTGTGTCAAGATAGGAAGTGAAGTTTTCCAACAAACTGCATCACCCCCACCCTCCGCCGTTGTTAAAACGGTTATGAGTGTATCTTCCACATTTTTTGAACTAGAGTCACCAAATTTGGTAGGAAGATAAATGGTGAGAGTTAGAAACATTTGATTCAAAAATTTGGGTGACACACCCACCTCTGCCGCCCACCTTTTACGTTTGGAAGTTCAGTTATCTTCCACAGTTTTTGAGCTTAAGTCACCAAATTTGGTAACATGATAGCTGGCGATGTTTACCACCCGGCCCTCTCCTTTGCAATAAGACTCCTTACCATAGATTCTATTACTGGAATCAAAGTTTTCCGCAGTCGGTTGGGTCCGACTGCAACGTTTTTACTTGTTTTTGCTGTTGCAGTTGAGTTAACTTAATCAAATTGTATTAAGCACTTAGTTTCTCAAACGGCATCTCCTACTCTGCCTTTGCCTTTCTTTTCTTTTCTTTTTCATCTATCTCACTCTATCGCAGTTTATCGCCCGCTTGAGTGCCGCCAACACTTACCCTACAAATAAGTTTAAAAAAAAAGTTGAAGAAAGAATGGATGGAACGAATCTCTTTCAAGCAAATGCAATCCAAATGCAGCTAAGCAACCCTACCAATTGCACCTCAACCCTCACCATCGGCCCAACCCTTATGGGTAATTTGGAGGCTCTATCTTAATGCCCGGTCCGGTCCGGTCATCATCAGTTTAACTTCACAGATACACAATTCGCTTCAAGTCGCGACATTTTGCTAATTAAGTTGTGCGGGTCACTTTAAAATTGTTGCAGTCACCGCACACACCACACACCGCACCGTACCGCATCACACAACTAGCTGGCTATTTGCATTTTTATGTTAGTTGAGGTTTATCTGGACAGAGTTTATGTCTGGCAGCGGTCACTACTTAGTCTGATTATTGTTTTTATGGCGTCTCAGTTTTCATAAATTCCCAGAAAGAGTATTTTCCCATCAATTCAGTGGCGCAGACGGGACAGGACAGGACAGAATAGAACAAGACAGGATAGAACACGACAGGGGAGAACAGGACAAAGTGGAGGACATTCCGACAGCTCCACAGGTAGACAACGACAATGATAAGAGCGAAAACAACAACAATAACGATGACGACAGACATACAAAAAAAGAGAGAGAGAGAGAGAGATACATATTGTAGAAGAAGCTCCTCGAAGGACAGGGGAGCAGGTGAAGCTTTGGAATAGTGCTGGTTGTCCTTTTAAGATGCAGACGATGGCAGCATAAAATGTTATCCAGATAAAAAAAAAAAGAGAAGGAACAGCGACGAAGGGACATCATAAAGCAAGCATCCAGACGGTTTGTCCTTTGGGATACGATTTAAATTGGCATTCAATATGACATACAACCAAGTGCATGACTGCGAGTGCAATTATTCACATGCACATGAACACTCATCGCATTGATCTGAACGGAAAGGAAACGAGCCCTAACGAACCTTACCGAACCCAACACGAAAAACCAGCACCGAATACGAATGTTTGGTAATTAAAATCTATGTAAACTGTCTGAAGACTAATACATATTTTCGATGTTGCAGGGTATCTCTTAGTCCTTTCGATTGGCTCCTCAGCTTTTTGTTTTAACCCAATAGTGGACTAGAGGGTTAAACTCATTATAAAATATGGCTGCTGTTTTTAGTCATTATATATTTAAGTTGGTTTCCTTTGTTTTTGCAGAACCCATCAGAGAGCGACCTACTCAGGTTAGTTAGTTCTCCTTCGAATTTTCGATCTCGTTTTCGTTCTCATTCGTCGTGAATTGCATTTCGTTATCTGGTCGCTCCCCATTTCTGTCATCGTCATAGCGCTCACATAATTCTCAGCCATTGGGCAGCGCAGTTAACGCTTAGGTAAACAAGCAACAGCAAGCATGCAACAGTAACAACAACAACAAATATCTAGTGTCGGTTCCGCTGTCTGCGTCATGTTAGTTATTTTTGCTGGAGCGCTTCAACTGTTGCCCCTCGCCCTCGCCCCTTGCCACATTGCCAATGTTATTGCCACAGCCGACTGGCGACTTTCTTATATCGTTCATGTTGCAACACGAATGCGAATGCGATGCGTCCGTGCATTGGCGTGGCGGCACCTATCAATTGGATATCATCGCGAAAGGTGCTGCCCTGATCGGCTATGATAGCGTTAAGCAAGGCGTAAGATATCTCAAGCTAAATACTTGCGACAGCAATTAAACAGACACGCCTTGCCACATCACTCCCCGTTGAAAACCCTCAATACATAATATCTATCTATATATATAAAAATCAATGCCACTTTTCGATGTAATTTTATAGCAACGGGCTCACCTATCCAAACCAAATATTTAGGCTTTGTTCGGACTATTTAGTAGATGATTTGTGTGAAGCTTGCACAAAATCGGTAGAGCGGTTGTTCATTTATCACATTTTGTTAAAAAACATTATTTGAATAAATCTTTTTCATGCACACTTTAAAAATCCCAGTAGGTCGAAACAAAAAATCAGTCCTGGGGTTTTGAGTTTGTGTATGAAATCATTATTCGTTTCAAGTCTGAAGCGAAAAAAAAAACGACACTTTCGATAAACGCAAATTGTCAGCGGTAATTATCGCTTTGTGTTTATATTTTTGGTTCAAATTTATGTGTGAGAGTACTTTTCTCAGTTTTTTAGCGATCCGTCGGTGTTCATATCGTTGACAGGCTTTATTTGAATTAAATTTTCAAACGCATTTACACAAATGGTAAGTTTTGAACTGTTTCTTTATTTGAAAAAACATATTAAACACGCACCATCTTATGCATCGCAGCGTGAAGGTAATGCACGAAATAGATCTGAGTCACGTCCCTCAAAAAACTGCATCAAAATTTGTGATGCCACGCCCACTCCTTCCGCCCCCATACTCACTGCTGCTTGAAATTGGAAACGCCTATAGTTTTCACATTTTTTGGGCTAGAGCCACCAAATTTTGTGTCAAGATAGGTATGACTTTGTTCCAAAAAATGCATCCAACTTTTGGATGCCAAAAAACTGCATCAAAAATTTGTATGCCACGCCCACCCAAGCCACCCGCCTTACAAAATTGGAATTGGCTATATCTTTAACAGCTTTTGAGCTAAAGCCAACAAACTTGGTAGGAAGATAAATGGTGACAATTAAAAAGAATTGATTAAAAAATTTGGATGCCACACCCACCTCTGCCGCCCACCATTTACATTTTGAGTTGTTCAGCTATCTTCCACAGCTTTTGAGCTAAAGTCACCAAATTTTGTAATATAATAGCTGGCGATGTTTACCACACGGCCCACCCCTTCCGTCCCTGCATTCCCCCTTTGCAATAAATTTCCTTACCAACCGTTCTTTTACTGGTATCAAAGTTTTCCGCAGTCGGTTGCGTCCGACTGCAACGTTTTTACTTGTTTTTTATTATAAATGCCGCATTTAAAATACTGCTTCGGCAGTTGTTGTTGTTGTAAGTGCTGCAGATCGGTTCCAGAACAAGACGTAGCTATGGCATCAAATGACATAAGCCTGGACACATACAATCACATAAAGCAGTTTTTACGGCCGTTTTGCGACTGGGAGCTTTGACCGCGGCGTCTGATACAAAACAACTTTGTCATAATATTTAGAAACTAAAAAAAAAAATACTTATTTTGATAGATTATACACATTTATTGTTAAATTTGATTCTAAAATTCATTAGAGCTCTATTGATATTGGACTAAATTTGTGGCTAAAGTTTACTTTAAGAAATAAGTATTATTACCAAAAACAGGTTTGTTGCCAATATCATCAAACTTCCTGATTTTTTTTATTCAAACCCATATCAATATATATCATCTCGACTCAGTAGATTCTTTCTGGGTCGATTAGATCCTAAGGTCTTTGTCATCAGATCATTAGGGGTACCTTTTCTATTTCTTAGTGTATGATTCGTTTAGTCCGTTTGTTAATTTATACAAAACGTTGATCACTTTATAAGTAAGTTTATCATCATTTATACATGTGCTCCTCGGCAACGACTCCCAATTCGAATACAAAAGGCCTTTTTAAGGCGCTCACACAAAAACACAAACACACAATGGTTAAAAAAGTTATAAAGGTTTTGTGCAAAAGTATGTAACAGGCAGAAGGAAGCATCTCCGACCCCATAAAGTATGAACGCGTCGATCTCAGAGACTATAAGAGCTAGAGACTTCAGATTTTGCACATAAGCTCATTTCAGTCCTGGGCAGTAAAAGTTTGTTTCCGATTTTCGATAACTATTTCCGTTTCCGATATACACATGGAATCGATTACGAAAATTTCTCGAATTTGGAAAATGTAAAATAATAGGTAACGATAGAACTTTTCTGAAAATTTCATCGAAATCGGTTGAGAAACACCAGAGATGTCGAAGATTGAAGTTTAATCACAGATGCATACAGACGCGTACAGTGCGTTAAGTATGGGGTTCGGGGTATCTCCTAGTCGGGAAATCTAGACTAGAGCCTTCTTACTTGTTTTCTTTAATTTATTTGTGAATTATTTATTATTGTTGTTGCTGCTCTTCGTTCTGGTCATTTGTATTGCGCTCTCTGTGTATGTGTGTGTGTGTGTGTTTTCATGTGTCAATGTGTCAAGAGGACTTGTTTAATAATTTATGACGAGGCCAGAAACGTAGATCGTGCGTTGCGCATTGCCAGCTATTAATCATGCCGGCAGTCGCACATACAACAACAACAGCAACAACTCCTAAGAGAGATAGCAAAGGAGGAATAAAGAGAGAGAGAGAGAGAGAAAGAAAGAGAGAGAGAGAAAGAGAGAGAGAGAAAAAGAGAGAGAGAGAGAAAGAGAGAGAAAGAGAGAGAGAGAGAGTAGATGTGGAATTGCAGTTTGTTACTTGCTGCTGCTGCTGTAGTAAGAGTTCAATTACCCGCCAAATCAAAATTCAATCTGCTGGCGAAAAGAAGCAAAAAAAAATAGGATAGCAGAAGCAACAGAAAAAGAAGAAGAAGGCAAGCAGACAAACAAACAAACGCTTGCCAGACCATAGAACAGTAGTCAGAGTTGATCTGGGATGGGGTGTGGCAGAAAGGGGGGGGGCAACCACTGCATATTGACTGCAGTCTGTGGCAATGTGGCAAAATCAAAAATTCCCAACGTATACGACAGACAACCAGGACGACGACCAAGACCAAGATGCGAAGAAACAGGCAGCAGTAGCAGCAGCAGCCAAACCGAGCCATGTCATGCGATAGGTTGGAGGGGGGGAAAGAAGTGGGTAGCTGGAATTGTGGGAGGGGGGCCACTTAGCAGTAGCAAAGATCAGATGACAGCTGACTTAGCAGGATAACAGTAAAAACAAGTAAGAAGGCTCTAGTCGAGATTTCCCGACTAGGAGATACCCCGAACCCTATACTTAACGCGTACAGCCATTGTCTGTATGCATCTGTGACCTAAACTTCAATTTTCGATATCTCTGGTGTTTCTCAACCGATTCCAATGAAATTTTCAGAAAAGTTATATCGGTACCCATTATTTCAATCCCCATTTTTACATATTCCAAATTCGAGATTTTTTTGTAATCGATCTCATGTGTATATCGGAAACCAGAATAGTTATCGATAGTTTAAAACAAACTTGTTCTGCTCATAGTATAGGAGAACTTATATTCAAAATCTGAAGTCTCTAGCTCTTGTAGTCTCTGAGATCGATGCGTTCATACAGACGGACAGACGGACATGGCTATATCGACTCGGCTGTTGATGTTGATCAAGAATATATATACTTTATGGGGTCGGAGATGCTTCCTTCTGCCTGTTACATACTTTTGCACAAAACCATTATACCCCTTTTACCCATTTTATGGGTTAGGGGTATAAAAAGCGCAAGAGCACGAGAAAAAATGTCAAAAGTAATTGAGCGTTAGTTGACTACTCTAACTGCGTTTAAAAGAAATAACCAATTTATGTATTTAGCATTACAAACTAATATTGACCTTTTGTAAAATCGAGCCTAATAATTTGTATTCCTTTAACCAATGAAATGGCTAAAAAGAGTCAATTGGTTTAAGGCAAATAATTGTAACTGGCAGTAGGAAGCATTCCTGACCCTGTAAGGTATGTATATAATCATAAAAAAAACGTAAAATCCTCTTCTTGTTTTAACTGAATTCCAATTTGTTAATTTGTTAGGGTATACGCTCAAGATCTTCGCCTGACCTCGCTCGCTAGTATGTGTGCGTGTGTGTGTGTTGGCCACGTAGTAGGTGCAAGCATAAGCGCTACTAATCTGCTTCTCAGTGGCGTATCAAGTTAAGCAGCATGCCAGCGAGCAAACAAACGAACAAACAAACAAACAGACAAAGCGAAAAAAATATGGACTCGTAGACGAATGGCATATTCAGGCAGACATTTGCTGATGCTGATGCTGCTGTGTGAGTGATCAGACAGCCGCAGATTACGTATATACGCCGCGTTGTGTGTGCTTAACTTTTTGACTTTGGCTGGGGCGTCAGTGGCAACAAGAACAACCACAAATCTAACTCTGCCTGTCGTTGCTGGTTAAAAAAGTCCACTCAGGTCGCACAAATGCCGCAGTCACAGCCTTTCTTTGTTATTCAAAAGTTTTTGGATGCGTTTCTGTTTTTCTTTTCTTTTACATTTTTTTTCAGGTCTTTGTTTTGTTGTCCCTTATGTACGCTTTGGTTGATAAAAGAGAGTGAGAGGAAAAGTCTTAGTCTTAACCAAAATGTGTCATAATGAGTTTTTTTTGTTTTTTGTTTTGTCTTTATTTTGAACTACGAATTTCAAAGGCCTGTCAAATTGTAATAATATCACATACTTGATGCTCTGATGCAAGCAACAAGAACTTTAAATTTAATTTGATGTTGCAATTTTTATGATAAAGTACTAAGCTGATGATAAAGTTTGTAATTTTCTAGTTGGAATTAAAACGACAGCCACCAAGTTCAACAATTTTGTGTCAAACCTCCTTGGAACATTCCTAATTGTTATTATTGCCTTGTTAGGGTGGAAAAACAATCAGGAATTTCAAAGTGGTTTATAGTTTCAGCTTATAAAATTGCTGTCGCATTGCACCTTCTAAAAAGATAGCCATGAATTCGATGTATCAACTAAAGCTGGCCAATTAAAAACTTACACACAATCAGGTGTACTCTGTATATATTCCGGGAAACATTTACTGTAATACTCTGATAGCGCAGGTATCATAGTCTGGGGTGTGCCAGCCATCAAAACCAACCCAATTCAAACCCAAAACCAAGCCTTCTATCTTTCTGCCCAATTTACGGGCTCTAGCTTAAAAACTATAAGAGATATCGAGATTTCCGATTTTAAATGGTGGGCGGCAGAGGTGGGCGTGGCATCCTAATTTTTGATGCAGACCTTTTGTAGATGTCACCATATATCTTCTTACCAAATTTGGTGACTCTAGCTCGAAAAATGTGAAAACTATAGGCGTTTCCAATTTCAAGTAGAAGAGGGATGGGGGCGAAATCAGGGGGCGTGGCATCCAAAATTTTGATGCATTTTTTTGGGAAACGTCAATATCTATCTTCACACAAAATTTGGTGGCTCTAGTCCAAAAAATGTGAAAACTATAGGCGTTTCCATTTTCTTGGAGAAGTGGGGGATGGGGGCGGAATCAGAGGGCGTGGCATCCAAGTTTTGATGGGGAACGTCAGTATCTATCTTGATACAAAATTTGGTGGCTCTAGCCCAAAAAATGTAAAAACTATAGGCGTTTCCAATTTCGAGGAGCAGGGATGATGTGGGCGGAAGGAGTGGGCGTGGCATCAGAAATTTTGGTGCATTTTTTTCATGGACATGACTAGCTATCTGCGTGCAAAATTTGGTAACGCTAGCTGTAAGAATGTGAGAAATATTTCGTTTTATTGGTTTTCAGTTATCGAATTTATCAATTTTCCAGCCTCCTAGTAGGCGTGTCAACCCAATCTTGACACTTTATCTGACTAGCCCATAGATACGGACGGACAGACGGACGGACGGACGGACACCATGACGGACATTGCACAAAACCAATATACTATGAGACCTTCGGTATCAAAGTATAAAAATCGTACTTTAAGGTAACAAAATTGCATGGTTGAGCAGTTTACAGTTTGTTGTAAATTTAACTAAGTTATTGCAGCAAACCTTTTTTTTTATGAGGTGGCAACTTTTGCGGTATTTGTTAGGTGTGAGAATGTAACAGTAAGAAGAAGAATTTAATTTACGGAAAGTCAATGAGCGTCCGAAATGTAAGTTAAATTAAGACGTAATTTAATTGTTTGTTTTACATTTATTTTATTATTGGTCCATAGGGGAAAACACCGTTCACCTTTTGCACTTTTAAAATGCAAACAAAACCAGATTCGCCATTTACGAAGTACGTAGAACAGCTGTTCAAGCAAGCTATCACGGCAGGGCTGTCAAGCAACATGAGTTACTTGGCGGGCAAAATATTAGATATTTATTTTGATAAGAAGTACAAGAGATAAGACCTAACATATTGGTATATTATCGTTTATTAAATATAACACTAATGCCATGAGGCCAACCTTGAAAACAATGACAAAACTAGCAAATACACTCTTTTTGCCCATTTTCGTTTTACGTATTTGCTCCGAATTATTTTACCGAAAAATGAAATCTCCCTAACTTCTGGCACACCGACGGTTTTTTTTTAGAGATTCGAAAATCAGCTCGAGCCAAAATCTCCGGAGATTTCTGGCACACCCCCGTAAATATTTGTTTTGTAGCAGGGGTGTGCCAGCCATCAAAACCAACCCGATTCCAACCCAAAACCAACCTCGAGCTGGTTTTAGGTGTGCCAGAGCCCCTTCCGAGATGATTTTAAAGCCTCAAGAAATTTGGCCAAAGATTTGGTTAGCTTAAGCAATATTAAATGTCTAATGAATAACAGCTGTTACTTTTTCGAAAGGTAATTTTAAGTTTAGTTGCATATTGCAAATATATTTGAATATAATACATGTTTTAATTCATGATTTTTGATTTTAATAAATCTTTAACAAATCTCTTAAACTATTTGCCGTTCTGTGTAAGCGTGCAAAACCGTCACTAACACAGGAGCAGCCACCTTGTTTGGTTAACAATAACTATTATTCGGAGTCTTTAATAGATCAATTTTAAAGACCCTTTTTTGTGACAAACATACATAAAAAAAAATCGTACTTTAAGGAAACAAAATTGCATGGTTGAGCAGTGTACAGTTTGTTGTAAATTTAACTAAGTTATTGCAGCAAACCTTTTTTTTATGAGGTGGCAACTTTTGCGGAATTTGTTAGGTGTGAGAATGTAACAGTAAGAAGAAGAATTTAATTTATGGAAAGTCAATAAGCGTCCGAAATGTAAGTTAAATTAAGACTGCATTTAATTGTTTGTTTTACATTAAGTTTATTATTGGTCCATAGGGGAAAACACCGTTCACCTTTTGCATTTTTTAAATGTAAACAAAACCAGATTCGCCATTTACGAAGTACGTAGAACAGCTGTTCAAGCAAGCTTACATAGCAGGGCTGTCAAGCAACATGAGTTACTTGGCGGGCAAAATATTAAATATTTTTTTTGTATAAGTACTACAAGAGATAAAATCTAACATATTTTTATTTAACCATTTATTAAATATAACACTAATGCCATTAGGCCAACCTTGAAAACAATGACAAAAATAGTAAATACATGTTAGGCAATTTTCATTTTTGAAAGGTAGCAACTCTTTTTGCCCATTTTCGTTTTACGTATTTGCTCCGAAATATTTTACCGAAAAATGAAATCTCCCTGACTTCTGGCAGACCGACGGTTTTTTTTTTAGAGATTTGAAAACCAGCTCGAGACAAAATCTCCAGAGATTTCTGGCACACCCCCGAGTATATTGGTTTTGTGCGATTTCCTTCATCCTAAGCCCTTATGTTCGGCTGGTATAAATTGATTCCTTGTCTGTGGTGAAGAATCGATTCTTTGGAATCATTCAGAATCGATTCTTAAAAGGCGTCAGGGAATGAATATTGCTTTGTATATGCGCGCTAAATTAATCGATCGCGAGAAATTTGTGTATGTATGTATATGTTTTATGTGCAAAATAAGCTGTAAAATCGTATTAAGTATGTATAATGCAAAGGTCAAAGTTGAAACAACAAGAGTGCGCTTTGTTAGCGCTTTAGAACAACTTCTGCTGCGGTAGCGTTAATACGTAAGTACCGCAAGTACACACTATAACTATAAAAAATATAATAATACCAATATACTTATATTTTAGAAGCCATATCCGTAGAGGACAAGAACACACCGGCAGAAAAGCAGTTGCGAAAGACAATGCAGCTGCAAATAACCGTATTAAGAAAGGAACGAACATTAAAATATGTTAATTTTTTGTTTTTTAAACACGATTTTATTATACGACAGAATATTATAATTAAATAATACAAACAGAATTTGAATAAACTTTGCATTTATTATTATAGTAATGATTTTAAATTGGTAAAAATCGATTCAAAAAAATCGGTTCTTAATCAATCAAAAAGAATCGATTCTTCATCGAATACTTCATGAATGATAAATCGGTTAAAAAGAAGACAGGGCGGATGAATTAATTCCCTGCAATGACATGCCAATGTTAAATTCACCGATATTTTACATGGGAAGTAAGCCGAGGCGGAATCGGTGGTCGTGAAAAAGAATTGATTTTTCATCTGATGCTGAATCGATTCCTCAAGCTGCAGGGAAGCTAGAGACTTGAAACTTTGCAAATATATTGATCCATGCCTGGGTCAGAGAAAGTGTTAAATTAAGTTAAAAAAAAAAAAAATTCCCAAAAATACCGAAAAACCCATAAACTGGAAAATTGCATAAAGCCTTTCTCTTTTCTTTTTTTTTTTTTTTGTATATATGGGCAGAGTTAACAAGTAAGAAGGCTCTAGTCGAGATTTCCCGACTAGGAGATATCCCGAACCGTATACTTAACGCGTACAGCCATTGTCTGTATGCATCTGTGACTAAACTTTAATCTGCGACATCTCTGGTGTTTCTCAACAGATTTCGATGAAATTTTTGCAGATTTTCATTTTTTTTTAATAAATTTCTAAAACGTGTTTCAGATTTTCGATATTCGATATTTATATGTTATAGATTACATGTGTATATCTGAAACGGAAATAGTTATCGAAAATCGGAAACAAACTTGTACTGCCTAGGACTTAGATGAGCTTATGTTCAAAATCTGAAGTCCATAGCTTTTCTAAACTCTGAGATCGACGCGTTCATACATACAGATGCACAGACGGACGGACGGACATGGCTATATCGACTCGGCTGTTGATGCTGATCAAGAATATATATATACTTTATGGGGTCGGAGATGCTTCCTTCTGCCTGTTACATACTTTTGCACAAAACCATTATACCCTTTTTACCCATTTCATGGGTTCAGGGTATAAAAAGACAGCTAGCCCAGATACGTTTATGTGCTAACGTTTGGATGCATTTTTTGAAACAGGCAATTGACACAAACTCAAAATAAGTAAATAAATTAATTATAGTAAAGAAGGCTTAAACAAAAGATACTCTGTATTAAAGTTTTGTTTTTGATTTATTTTTATTTTTATTTTTTTTTAACTTTTCAGCGTTGTTTAGCCGTTTAGTTTTTAGGTTTGTTAACAAGTGCTTAATACAAATGTTTGTTACATTTTTATACCCGAACCCATGAAATGGGTAAAAGGGGTATAATGAGAGTGTTCAACAGTTCGTTTCATCGTTGAAGCGTCCGGCAACAACATAGCAAATACATAGAAAATATTCTTGAAACCATGAAACACCCCAGCCTATGTATACAAAAATTGTTTCATGTTTCATGAAAGTGAAGATATGAAGAGCACGATATTTAATCGATATTTCCAATCGATGCATCGCGATGTTCAGTATTTTTCAGTATATTTGGTGTATTTTTGTGCAAAGAAGTATGAAAACAACTGAATAATGTCCGCAGCAAACAAAAGTAATTTAAATAGGTTTTGTTTGATAAAATAAACTAGTAATTATCTCATTTATAACTGTAGAATCAACTACTATTTAGAAGCGCAAGACTCCCAAACATATATTTAAAGCTATTAAATGGCATTTTTTCTTAATCCAGGCAGCTGTAGCGCAGTCACCGAAAATATGAAACGCATTGAGACGCAAATTGCCGTTCACGAGCTATGCGTTTCATCCATGAAACATGAATCGATGAAACGGAACTGTTGAACACCGCTATTGCTTGCATAAAAATCATTGCGTCGTGTGACTGCTATGTGCAATCGCTTTCTGCAATTGCTTACATGTCAATGCCCGCTAAGTTCATTGCTTACACGAAACAATTGCTCCGTCTGACGGCACTTTAATTGTTTTGTACAATGTCCATCATGGTGTATGTATGAACGCAACTTTTTTCGACACCCGTAAAGCTAGAGACTTGAAACTTTGCAATTATGTTTGTCTATGGGCTAGTCAGATAAAGTGTCACGATTGGGTTGCCACGCCTACTAGGAGGCTGGGAAATCGATAAAATCGATAATTGAAAACCGGTAAAACCATATATTTCTCACATTCTTACAGCTAGAGTTACCAAATTTTGCACGAAGATAGTCAAGGCCCTCAAAAGACTGCATCAAAATGTTGGATGCCACGCCCACTCCTCCCGCCCCCATCATCCCTGCTTCTTGAAATTGTATAATACGTCTATAGTTTTCACATTTTTTGGGCTAGAGCCGCCAAGTCTTGTGTCAAGATAGGTAGTGAAGTTTTCCAAACCACTGCATGCAAAATTTGGATGCCACGCCCACACCTTCCGCCCCCCACCTCCCGCCGTTGTTAAAACGCTTATGTGTGTATCATCCACATTTTTCGAGCTAGAGTCACCAAATTTGGTAGGAGGATATATGGTGACATCTAGAAAAGGTCTGCATTAAAAATTAGGATGCCACGCCCATCTCTGCCGCCCACCATTTAAAATCGGAGATTTCGATATCACTTACAGTTTTTAAGCTAAAGGCCCCTTATTCGGTAGAAAGATAGAAGACAACATCTACCAAAGATCTGCATCAAAATTTTGGATGCCACGCCCTCCCAAGCCACCCGCCCTATAAAATAGGAATCGGCTATATCTTTAACAGTTTTTGAGCTAGAGCCACAAAACTTGGAAGGAAGATAAATGGTGACAGTTCCGTTCTTTTACTGGTATCAAAGTATTCCGCAGTCGGTTGCGTCCGACTGCAACGTTTTTACTTGTTATTTACAATTTTCGTGTTTTTTTTTTAAATTATCATTTTTGAATTCTAATTCTTTCTTATCGAATCCATATTTTTATTTTTTGTTACTTTGATCAAGAATATGTATTTTTAATCTGTACGCATTTTTACAATTTATATTTATTAGAAAATAGAAAGGAATAAAAATTGTTAAGCAAAAAAAAGGTTGAATAAGTTCTTGCAACGCTGACTAAATTTGTGTAAATAAAAATAATGTTATATATAATGGATGTGTAATTGCCCTTGTTGTTGTTGTTGCTGTTTTTTTTATCTGCTGCTTTTGCTGGCTGTGGGCTGCAATTATGCTAATTGTATTTTCAATTATTATATGTTTATTTATTGATATTTCATCTACCCATTGCTGTCACTGCCTTCAGTTTGCTTTCGTTGTCATTGATGTTGTTGATGATTAATATTATACAACGGTCGTCGAATTATGATAAGCGTTGCATGATTTTAAGATGATTTCATTTCCATCAAAATTAAATTTATTTTCTCATTTTTATCCAGCCGCATTTTTATACTTTGATACCGAAGGTCTCATAGTATATTGGTTTTGTGCAATCTCCGTCATGGTGTCTGTCCGTCCGTCCGTCTGTATGAACACAACTTTTTTCGACACCCGTAAAGCTAGAGACTTGAAACTTTGCAATTATGTTTGTCTATAGGCGAGACAGATAAAGTGTCACGATTGGGTTGCCACGCCTACTGGAGGCTGGGAAATCGACAAAATCGATAATTGAAAACCGGGAAAACCATATATTTCTCACATTCCTGCAGCTAGAGTTACCAAATTTTGCACGAAGCTAGTCACGTCCCTCAAAAGACTGCATCAAAATGTTGGATGCCACGCCCACTCCTCCCGCCCCCATCCTCCCTGCTCCTTGAAATTGGAAACGCCTATAGTTCTCACATCTTTGGGGCTAGAGCCATACAATTTTGTGTCAAGATCGAAATTGACGTTCCCCCGAAAAAATTCATCAAAATTTTGGATGCCACGCCTACTAGGAGGCTGGGAAATCGGTAAAATCGATCATTGAAAACCGATAAAACCATATATTTCTCACATTCCAGCAGCTAGAGTTTCCAAATTTTGCACGTAGATAGCTAGGTAGATAGGTAGTGAAGTTTTCCAAAAAACTGCATCCAAAATTTGGATTCCACTCCCACACGAAGATATATGGTGACATCTTCAAAAGATCTGCATCAAAAAATTGGATGCCACGCCCACCTCTGCCGCCCACCATTTTAAACCGGAAATTTCAATGTCTCCTACAGTTTTTAAGCTAGAGCCCCTATATTCGGTACGCCCACCAAGCCACCCACCTTATAAAATAGGAAACGGCTATATCTCTAACAGGTTTTGAGCTAGAGCCACCAAACTTGGTAGGAAGATAGATGGTGACAGTTAAAATTTGGATGCCACACCCACCTCTGCCGCCCACCTTTTAAATTTCCACAGTTTTTGAGCTAAAGTCACCAAATTTGGTAACATGATAGCTGGAGATATTTACCACCCGGCCCACTCCTTTGCTAGCAGACTCCTTACCATCCGTTCTTTTACTGGTATCAAAGTATTACGCAGTCGGTTGCGTCCAACTGCAATGTTTTTACTTGTTTTTTTCTTTTTTTGTACTCTACTCGCCAATTTACAGTGCCCAGTGCATATTATTATACACCCACACATACAATTGTGAATGTGTGCATACACACATGAGTATGTATGTGAGTGTGCAAAAATGTATTCATTAAATAATTATGTCCATAATTAAAATCCAAGTGGACAGCTGTTCGAAACTGGCTTTTAGTTCAGGCACTGATTCGGCGCTCGTGTATTGTCATATATAATGATACCCTGGAATTCATAAGATAATCGCATTAAAAGCTCCCTTTCTTTCTCTCTCGCTCTCTCGTTATCTCACTCTCTGCCTTTTTCTCGCTTTGAGCTGTTAACCTGTTGAAAAAGCAATAGCAAACAATTCTTCAGACTTGAAAGTACCTGATGGATTAGTTTAATACCATACAAATTTAAAAAAAATTATTATATCCTGATATCAAGAGCAATAAAGTTTCAAAAAACGAAAATCTATAAAAATTGGTTGAGAAACAACAGAGATATCGAAGATTAAAATTTAGTCAGGTTCAGTACAGGGTGCAGGGTATCTCCTAGTCAAGATTTCTCGACTAGAGCCTTCCTACTTGCTTAATATTCCGTCAATGTAAATGGGACATTATGCAACTTTGAAATGTTAATTGGATTTAATTCAATTAAATATTACGTTTTGTTTCACGTATTTATGAGAAAAAAATTAATTTGAATATAACTTTATTGTATTTTTATTAATTGGCTTCTATTCATAAATCTTTAAGCTCACATACTTCAACTCAGATTTAATAGCTTTAAAGCCAACATTTTCGTATTTTCCCTTTAAAGCAATATTTAGTTTATTAGCGCAATCTGTGCCTGATAAATGATAAAGTTCAACGTCCTAGTTCTGATTCTGGTTCAGTAATTGTACAATTGACTTACAACAAAACGAAGCTCATAATTATAATCCGGTTTGTACCATGCCTCCTTCTCGTCCACGTCCTCCTCGTCCTGTCGGCATCCCGTTGCCCATACCCCAATTATCCGTATTGCATTTCCTTTTGGCATGCCTAAATTGATCTTGCTGCCTTCGCTTGGCATTTGTTTAATTAAAGTGATGCGCAATCCGAGTACTTCTCCTCCCTCCCCCTCTCCACATCAACCTCCATAAGCCGCTCGGGGCATGCAACGCGAATGCAAAGTGTGCTGCGAATGCGAGCACCAAAATATTTTGCGAAAAGCCGTAGGCATTATTTAAAATGCAACGCAATGCGGCGCTCGAAATGCAATCAATGCGAATTAAATTCCCGGCTTGAAGCTAAAGAAGTTGTAGTCGACAATCAGGGGGGGGGTGGCGAAGCGGGCTCCCAAATGCGGCAGGTCAGTTGCACGTTTGAGTCGGGGTCCATTTACGGGTCGCGGTTGCGTCTCTTAGCCTATCAGCCCTATCCCCATACTCTCACTCTCTCTCTTTCTCACTCTCTTTCTTTCTGTCTCTTTTGGTTTTGGGCTGCATCGCGTTTCGAAGGTGGCCGCAAAAAGTTGCAGAAAAACTGGGCAACTTGCCGGCAATTTAATTGAGCGTACAAAAATGCGCTGCCATTCCCCCGTTCCTCCTGTCTGTCTGCTGGTCTTGTCACAAGATGCAAAGAGGTTCAAGATGCAAATGGATACATGGATATCATATACATATATTCTTAAGTCGACATTAATCTGCATATTTGGAAACCTTATTTACAATATAATATATTGGATTGTTACATAAGTAATTGAGGATTTTTATACTTTGATACCGAAGGTCTCATAGTATATTGGTTTTGTGTAATGTCCGTCATGGTGTCCGTCTGTCTGTCTGTCCGTCTGTATGAACGCAACTTTTTTCGACACCCGTAAAGCTAGAGACTTGAAACTTTGCAATTATGTTTGTCTATAGGCGCGACAGATAAAGTGTCAAGATTGGGGTGCCACGCCTACTAGGAGGCTGGGAAATCGATAAATTCGATAACTGAAAACCGATAAAACCAAATATTTCTCACATTCTTACAGCTAGAGTTACCAAATTTTGCACGCAGATAGCTAGTCATGTCCCTGAAAAAACTGGATCAAAATTTTGGATGCCTCGCCCACTCCTTCCGCCCCCATCATCCCTGCTCCTTGAAATTGGAAACGCCTATAGTTTTCACATATTTTGGGCTCGAGCCACCAAATTTTGTGTCAAGATAGATATTGACGTTCCACAAAAAAATTCATCAAAATTTTGGATGCCACGCCCCCTGATTCCGCCCCCATCCCCCCTTCTCCATGAAATTGGAAACGCCTATAGTTTTCACATTTTTTGGGCTAGAGCCACCAAATTTTGTGTGAAGATAGATATTGACGTTCCCCAAAAAAATTCATCAAAATTTTGGATGCCACGCCCACCTCTGCCACCCGCCTTATAAAATCGGAATCGGCTATATCTTTAACAGTTTTTGAGCTAGAGCCACTAAACTTGGTAGGAAGATTGATATTGACAGTTAAAAACATTTGATTCAAAAATTTGGATGCCACGCCTACCTCTGCCGTCCACCTTTTAAATTTGGGAGTTAAGTTATCTTCCACAGTTTTTGTGCTAGAGTCACCAAATTTGGTAACATGATAGCTGGCGATGTTTACCACATGGCCCACTCACTTCGCCCCTGCGTTCCCCCTTATCAACCGTTCTTTTACTGGTATCAAAGTATTCCGCAGTCGGTTGAGTCCGACTGCAACGTTTTTACTTGTTTACAATTTGGATTTTGACATTTTTTTTGATCGGCTTCTGACAAAGTTATTTATTTTTTCTTTTGACATTTAGTAGCTGTCACTCTTAGCTTGCTTTGGGAAAAAATTGCGCGTAATTGTTCATATTTGTTAGTTTGAGTCAATTTTACTATGGAGTCCAAAAACGAGCATTTTCGTCAAATTTTATGTACTTTTTACAATATATATATAATCCGCAATTACTTATGTAACCACCCGCCAGTATTGACAACTAGTTCAGAAACAGTCTAGATCTAGTTGCAAAGTGGCATTAACTAGTTCTCGCTCGATTGCTTTGCAATGTTAACAACTGTTTACATTTACATGAGGATGTCCTACGAGGGCAAATAGTTCTGCTTAGCATTACCTTGAATTAGTTCACAACTAGTTCTATAGTTGCCAACTGACTACTTTGAGTCGAATAAATAAAAAAAATAATTTCCAATTGAGTATTATGGTTCATGATCCAAGATTTTGTTCAATCCAACATTGACAATATCTGCTTTTCTCATGTTGTCTAGAAGTGTAAGAAATTAAGGAAAACCCTTAAACCTGAGATCTCTCGATAATGCGGCGTTGAGCTATTGCCATCAGTATTATAACTAGATGCAAAGTAACTAGTTGAGAAGTAGTTGCAAAATAACAAGTTGAAAACTTGTTGGAAAATAACTAGTGGAGCTTTAGAAGTGACTGCAAAGTGTTTGTAAATTAATAAAATATGCTTATATACAACCATTAAGTAGGTATACATAGAGGAGTCAAACGCAAAAAATCGAATAGCCTAATTGATCCAATTTGCGGAGGAGCCACCGGCATTCGGCATTTAGACAGGTCAAGAATAGCTAAGGCAATTGCTACACATACATTCAAATGTGCTGCACATGAACATACACATGCACACACACACACACATTGATATGCGTGGCTAGAAAAGTAACAAAATCCCAAATCACTTGAGAGCCACCAAAAACTGAAAAAATATGCATGCGCACATGCACATGCATACACACATATATATGTGTATTTAGGTATACATTGCCCTAATGATTTTTGATTCATTTGAGCTCGGAGCCACCAAATACAGAAAACATGCAGATGTGTTGTTGTTGTTCGCACTCTGCTGCTGCTATTCCCCTTCCACAATATACAGCCGCTCAGAGCAAACAGCATACAGAAACATACATACATACTACATATATACACCTAACGGCGATCTTGTCGCTGACATACAGACGTATACACAGCAAATTGCTGGCACTCCGTCAGTACCGAGAGAAGCGCCGGCGCCTGAATGACTTGCACTTTTTTAGCTACGCAAATGGTCTGCAAAATTTGCGTTTAGCTCGCTGCTTTCAGCAGCCGAATGCTGGTGGCTCCTCCACAACGCATTTTTTCGGCAGTTGGGAAAACGCGATTTGACTCCTCTATGTATACCTGCTTAATGGTAGAACTTTATCAAACTTATGATATTCGTAGGACAAACAAAAATCTGAACAATGATTTTTTTTGCAAGATATAATATGACGCTTTCTTATTATAACAATTACACATGAAATAATTGTTTAAACATCGCATTGTTGTTAATATGTACGTATAGGATATCTTTTATTTTACGCTTCTTATTCTCAAAATTACAACAGTTCCTGTTGCTGTTTGAGTACTTTTTCTTATGTTTCTTGAGTTCTTTGTGTTGCCTCGTTTATTACTAACTGTTTATTGCAAGCGCATCGAGAAGCATGAAACATGAAACAGCGACAACTACAATCGAAAATCTCTCATCTTATGGAAGGCGTTGCCCTGGGGCTTAGTGTTACCGTTACACAATCCTTAGCAGCTGGTGCGTGTCTTAGCTAATTGATCGCGCTGATTCGCAAAATCTCATCTGGCTCCTCCCCTATCCGCACTCTTCCACAAGCAATCACACTCACAAACACGCTCCCTCATTTCTACCTCTTGCATTTTATACCTTGTACCAGAGACCGTTTTCTTTCCTTCTCTTTTATTTCTCTTTTATTTCTGTTTTTTTTTGTTTTTTTTTTTTGTTTACTATTTGTGCATGTTTATGTTGTTGTTGTTGTTACATTTAGCTGCTGTGGGCACAGGTCACGGTGTTTTGGCTCTGGGTCTACATACATACATACATACATATGGGTGCGTATGTAAGTGTGTGTACAGGAGACAACTGCGTCATGCGCCTGCTGTTTTTCCTTCTTTCATGTTGTTTTTATTTTATTTTTAACTGATGCCGCACAGATGCTTTCAGCACGCACACATACACCGTGGAGGACTGTGGACAGAAAGACATACAACGGCTGCTGTTGCTTCGGTTCAATTACTAGTAATTTTAGCCGCAACAACAATAAAGAAAAACATGTAAAAACGATGCAGTCGGACGCAACCGACTGCGGAATACTTTGATACCAGTAAAAGAACGGTTGATAAGGGGGAACGCAGGGGCGAAGGGAGTGGGCCATGTGGTAAACATCGCCAGCTATCATGTTACCAAATTTGGTGACTCTAGCTCAAAAACTGTGGAAGATAACTTAACTCCCAGATTTAAAAGGTGGGCGGCAGAGGTAGGCGTGGCATCCAAATTTTTGAATCAAATGTTTTTAACTGTCACTATCAATCTTCCTACCAAGTTTAGTGGCTCTAGCTCAAAAACTGTTAAAGATATAGCCGATTCCGATTTTATAAGGCGGGTGGCAGAGGTGGGCGTGGCATCCAAAATTTTGATGAATTTTTTTGGGGAACGTCAATATCTATCTTCACACAAAATTTGGTGGCTCTAGCCCAAAAAATGTGAAAACCATAGGCGTTTCCAATTTCTTGGAGAAGGGGGGATGGGGGCGGAATCAGGGGGCGTGGCATCCAAAATTTTGATGAATTTTTTCTTGACACAAAATTTGGTGTCTGTAGCCCAAAATATGTAAGAACTATAGGCGTTTCCAGTTTTAAGAAGCAGGGATGATGGGGGCGGAAGGAGTGGGCGTGGCATCCAAAATTTTGATGCAGTTTTTTCAGGGACATGATAAGCTATCTGCGTGCAAAATTTGGTAACTCTAGCTGTAAGAATGTGAGAAATATTTGGTTTTATCGGCTTTCAGATATCGAATTTATCGATTTCCCAGCCTCCTAGTAGGCGTGGCACCCCAATCTTGACACTTTATCTGTCGCGCCTATAGACAAACATAATTGCAAAGTTTCAAGTCTCTAGCTTTACGGGTGTCGAAAAAAGTTGCGTTCAGACAGACGGACAGACAGACAGACGGACAGACGGACACCATGACGGACATTGCACAAAACCAATATACTATGAGACCTTCGGTATCAAAGTATAAAAACAACAGCAGCAACAACTACAACAACTTTTATGTGTTCGCCATTTTGTGGCCCCCAATGCCACGAATAGGTAAGTAGAACCCTTTAAAAATTTTAGAAATACTAAATTACAAGATCGCCCAGCTAACCTTTATCGGTGTAGTGAACACTTACAGCAATGGCCAAACAATTGAAACAACCTGAGAATAATAAGTAAATAGTTATTTTTAAAAGCTTTTAATAAATATATTTATTTAATTACATTACGGTTACAATGTTGAATCACAAATTTTCTTGAGAAAGAGAGAGAGAAGTCACATTTCTGCTCTTATGTATTTGCTCATCAGTATTTGCATTATAATTATGTTCAATACTTCAATCGCTACTTCAATGATTCTGGGTACATCTACAGTGGCTCACAGCTCAATTGGTACGGGCATAAAAAAGTTTAAAGCGGCTGTAACTTTTAAACCATAAAATAAATCGGAAAAATTTAAACGCCATTATTGTTTACTGTAGTATTTATTGCTATAATATTTAAAGTTTAATTTTATGGCGCTCAATATAAAAAGGAACTGATTTTTGGGCATAGTTTAAAATCTTAAAAAAATATTTAAAAACAGCTTTCTGTCTGTTTTGCATCGAGTCAACCAATTTTGAAAATAAATGAATTATATGAAAAATATCCAAAATTTTTCGAAAATCTGCACGCAGGTGTCCACAAAAAAATTATACGAGCGGATCTGTGACCTACAATTAGTTTACGTTTTTTTTTATAGTCTGACCTGACATTAGAGACGGGCATGGGCCCAATTTTTCGCGCCCAACCCGACCCGGCCCATGGGCCGAAGCGCCAATCTTTACAAGCACCCGATGGCAAAAAAAAACCCGAACCCAACCCGCCCGCCCGAAAAAATTAAAACTTTTTTTAAAAACTTAATTTTTTATGTTTATTAAACGAAATTACATATGTTTGTGCTGTAAGCGACCTTTCTACTTGATACATACATAAAATTACATATTTAAAAAAAAAAAAAAAAAAAAAAAGTCATCCAAATTTGCACTTAAGAGTCTTGTGTGTCTTTCATTGAGAATTTTACCAGATGAAGAAAAAACTCGCTCGGTTGTCGCAGAGCTTAAAGGAATGCAAAATATATTTTTAGCCACAGCTTGCAAGATTTTGAGGTCAGTGGCTTGTTTCTAAAATTCTAGAATTGGCAAGTTTGAATGAGAAGTTGTGGAATAATATTTTTCAATTTCTAAATCAATGGCATTTTTGTCAAGTTTTTTTTTTATTTGGTTGATGCGTGTCAAAAAACTTTTGAAACTCATGACTCGTGTTTGGCGAAGATTTTTCAATTTGCGAGTCATCAAGATTGTCATTTAACATTTCGCGATTTTCAATCAACATGCATTTCACTGTTTCTAAAACATGATCTTTTATTTCTTCTGATAAAAATTTTAACCATATAAACGGAGGGTTTAAAAATAGTCCAACTAAATGAACTGAAGTTGGCTGAAAACGTTTAGGGTAAATCGGGTTGAGCGGCCTAACCCACACCCGCCCGCACTCAACCCGAAATAAGATTTTTCAGCCCGTACCCACGGGTACCCGATAAAAGCCCGGCCCGTGCCCACCTCTACCTGGCATGTAGGGAAATCCCAGTATATATGGGAATATACCATCGGTCTTTGGTATTTTTGAAAAAATAATGTGTAATTACTTTATGAAAGCCAATTAAAATTTGTTCTCGACACCGTACGACTTGAGCTTTCAAATTAACAATAACTCCTTCAATGACCTCAAGCGTAGTGTATAGAGTTCAGGGTATCTCGTAGTCGATATTTTTTGACTAGAGCCTTGTTAGTTGTTTTCGTTAATGTTGTTTCTCTTTCCGGTTCCTTTTTCTTTCTTGTTATACTTTGATACCGAAGGTCTCATAGTATATTGGTTTTGTGCAATGTCCGTCATGGTGTCCGTCTGTATGAACGCAACTTTTTTCGACACCCGTAAAGCTAGAGACTTTGACTTTGAAACTTTGCAATTATGTTTGTCTATAGGCGCGACAGATAAAGTGTCAAGATTGGGGTGCCACGCCTACTAGGAGGCTGGGAAATCGATAAATTCGATAACTGAAAACCGATAAAACCAAATATTTCTCACATTCTTACAGCTAGAGTTACCAAATTTTGCACGCAGATAGCTAGTCATGTCCCTGAAAAAACTGGATCAAAATTTTGGATGCCTCGCCCACTCCTTCCGCCCCCATCATCCCTGCTCCTTGAAATTGGAAACGCCTATAGTTTTCACATATTTTGGGCTCGAGCCACCAAATTTTGTGTCAAGATAGGTACTGACGTTCCCCATAAAAACTTGGAAGCCACGCCCCCTGATTCCGCCCCATCCCCCCTTCTCCAAGAAATTGGAAACGCCTATAGTTTTCACATATTTTGGGCTAGAGCCACCAAATTTTGTGTGAAGATAGATATTGACGTTCCCCAAAAAAATGCATCAAAATTTTGGATGCCACGCCCCCTGATTCCGCCCCCATCCCCCCTTCTACTTGAAATTGGAAACGCCTATAGTTTTCACATTTTTCGAGCTAGAGTCACCAAATTTGGTAGGAGGATATATGGTGACATCTAGAAAAGGTCTGCATTAAAAATTAGGATGCCACGCCCACCTCTGCCGCCCACCATTTAAAATCGGAAATTTCGATATCTCTTACAGTTTTTAAGCTGAAGACCGTAAATTCGGTAGAAAGATAGAAGACAACATCTACCAAAGATCTGCATCAAAATTTTGGATGCCACGCCCACCCAAGCCACCCGCCTTATAAAATCGGAATCGGCTATATCTTTAAAAGTTTTTGAGCTAGAGCCACAAAACTTGGAAGGAAGATAAATGGTGACAGTTCCGTTCTTTTAGTGGTATCAAAGTATTCCGCAGTCGGTTGAGTCCGACTGCAACGTTTTTACATGTTTCTATTTAAATTTTTTTTAATTATCTATAATGATTATGCTCCAAGTTTTATAAAATCACTCAAATATAATTATTATCGTTGAAAAAAAAACCCATTAGATGGCTAAAAGTGTATATTGGTTTTGTGCAAATGTATGTAACAGGCAGAAGGAAACATCTCCGACCCTATAAATATATTCTTGATCAGCATCAACAGCCGAGTCGATATAGCCATGTCTGTCTGTCTGGGCGTCTGTCCGTCCGTCAGAATGAACGCGTCGATCTCAGAGACTATAAGACCTAGAGACTTCAGATCTTAAACATAAGCTCATCTAAGTCATAGCAAGTACAAGTTAGTTACCGATTTTCGATAACTCTCTCCGTTTCCAATACACACATGTGTACGATAACATAAAAATCTTGAATACCAAAAATGTGAAATCTTAATACAAAATAAGGAAAATCTGTGAGAACTTCATCGAAATCGGTTGTGAAACACCAGAGATACCTAAGATTGGAGTTAAGTCACAGATGCATACAGCCAATGACTGTACGCGTTAAGTATAGGGTTCGGGGTATCTCCTAGTCAGGAAATCTCGACTTGAACTTTCTTACTTCTTGTTTTTGTGTTTTTTGAAGGGTTTTTTCAGTTTAAATGTAATTTCACTTGAAGCATCATTACCATAACGACGTCTGCTGTTGCTCGCGTTGCTTCTGTTAATATCCTTTTTTTTGTTTTTCATTTTATGCTCAAGTTGTAATTGAAGTGGTAATTTGTACAACTGTTTAATATGCATGAAGGGCAACAGCCGCAACGTTGCCATTGATAATAATATTAATCAATAAAATGATTAAGGCCGCAAGGAATCATCTTTTGTACATTAAATATATTTAGCCTAACAATTTGGAACCATTATTAAAATGAAGGCGGTTTGGGCCTTAACTGTCTGTATTGCGTTGTTTTTTCAGCCGTCGCATTTTCTGTCCCGGTACATTGCCTACCCTACATACATGTATGTAGCATTTACATTCTGTTCGAATCTATTTTGCTGTATATTCTATTTTGTTTGTGTCTGTTTTGCATTCATCTGGCAAACAAGTCACGTAGCCCAAATCGAAAAGAGAGGGGGCCGTCCTCGAAGGCGCAAGCGAGGGCGTGTAAGCAATATGTAGATAAAGTACACACTCACACGTAAACAACAACAGCAACAGCCACATAAGGGAAAAAGAATAAGAAAACAAGAAAAATATGTGCATACAACTTTTCGGATAATTAGGATAAGCAGCTGGCAATGGACTTGTTTCATTTCAAGAGAACGTAAGAGAGGGGTTGGAGGGTTGTATGCAATGCATCTCAGACAGTAAGAGAGAGAACGAGAGAGAGAGCGTGTAAAATTATTTGCGTGACTGACCAAAGAAAAAAGCGAAAGCATTAAGTCGAAGACGAAACAAAATTTCTCCATTTTTATACTTTTTTCTGAAAGTATCATAGTATGTACATATATTGGTTTTGTACAATGTCCGTCATGGTGTCTGTCTGTCCGTCCGTCCGTATGAACGCAACTTTTTTCGACACCCGTAAAGCTAGAGACTTGAAACTTTGCAATTATGTTTATCTATAGACAGTACAGATAGAGTATTAAGATCAGGGTGCCACGCCCACTAGGAGGCTGGGAAATCTAACTAAATACCGATAAAACCAAATATTTCTCACATTCTTACAGATAGAATTACCAAAATTTGCACGCAGATAATAAGGCATGTCCCTGAAAAAACTGCATCAAAATTTTGGATGCCACGCCCACTCCTTCCGCCCCCATCCTCCCTGGTCCTTGAAATTGTATACGTCTATAGCTTTCACATTTTTTGGGCTAGAGCCACCAAATTTTGTGTCAAGATAGGTAGTGAAGTTTTCCAAAAAACTGCATCAAAAATTTGGATGCCACGCCCACACCTTAAGCCCCCCCCACCCCCCGCCGTTGTTAAAGCGGTTATGAGTGTATCTTCCACATTATTTTGACTTGAGTCACCGAATTTAGTAGGAGGATATATGGTGACATCTACAAAAGATCTGCATCAAAAATTTGGATGCCACGCCCATCTCTGCCGTCCACCATTTAAAATCGGAAATTTCGATATCTGTTACAGTTTTTAAGCCAGAGCCCCTTTATTCGGTAGAATAAATATTGGAATCGGCTCTATCTTTAACAGTTTTTGAGCTAGAGCCGCCAAACTTGGTAGGAAGACAAATGGTGACAGTTAAAAACATTTGATTCAAAAATCTTTTGTAGGCTATTTGCTAGAGCTTGTTGCTCGGTTGGCAACAATACACAAAGGACATGCAATTGTAGCATATAACCGTGGCAAAACACATATTTTCAGCAAAATTTGCTCAATTGTTCGCCTTGCCGAACAATTCGGAAAGCGCTTATATTAAAAACAATTTCGACAACTCTCTACTTTTTATCCCTTACCCCACAGCGCAGCAGGATATATATACATATGAATGTATATTAGTCGATCTAAAACTTATAATAATGCATATTCTGCATTTTGTACAATTAGACTAAGAGCAGCTTTTAATTTTAAATTGTCTCTTAATATTGAAGCTCATATATATAATTGAATTAATATTTATTAGCTAGTGACTAACTGATTGACTGACTGACTGCACAGCCCAAACGAGAAGACACCGTTCTGATTTTCTTTGCAAAATAATAACATATGGGCATATCCACGGGTCGCGAACGTACGTTCGCGTTTAATGCAAAAAAAAATTTTAAAACAACATTTTCTAAAACTTTTTTTTTTGCTTTTCAATAGCATTTGGTAGCTCTTTGCTTAGTGTAAATGATGAGGTTTATCGAGTTTTCATTTACATAATAATTGCAAAAAACATGTGGTCCCGAACGTACGCAAAATAGAAGTCGACTTTGGCTTAATATAGTAAAATGCAAAAATCTGAGAATTGGGATGGAATATTCTAATGCGATAACTTTACTTTTAAAATGGATTCATGTAGCTTTCTATCGAGTCTATTCACAAGAAAATATATCCATTTGTTTTTTTAAAATTGAATTAAGTACTGGTGGCGAACGTACGATTTTTCCATGTTTTTTTTTTCCAAATCTCTTACAGTTTTTGAGCTAGAGTCAGAAAATTTTGGAGGAAGATAGATGGTGACATTAACAAAAGATTTGCATCGAAAATTGTAATGCCACGCCCATCTCTGCCGCCCAAATGTCAATGCATTATGTCTCTCATTACGAACATTTATCATAAAAAAATCGAGCAAAAAAACATAAGTTTGGCATTTTATCGACTTTGCATTCGAATATTTCAAAAAAATTTTATAAATAAATGAAATGTTTGTTAATTCAAGTTACATTTAATCGATTCCCTGTACGTATATGGTAAAACAACAAACTTACAGAGACTTTAAATTTTTTGCTGTGGTTGACCTTTTTTTTGAAATGCCCATATGGATAGCCTACAACACAACGCTTGGATTCTTTTTATGTTAAGTAAGAATATATATGTATATTCTTTACTATGGCTAAGAGACTTTCCTCTTTAAAATCATTGTGACACAGTTGTTATACAAAGAGGTTAAATAAATTTGGACGCGTCGCTCATAAGGGTTACATTGACACTAAAAATTAGAGAGCACGCACACACACACACACGGCGAGCTCCCGCCCGTGCCAAGCATGCTTTCTGGAACTGAGCCCATCTCTTTGGATGAGATTCGCCACGCTGCAACGAGGTTGAAGCCGAGCCAGTCGCCTGGCCCTGACGGGATTCCCAACCGAGCGCTAAGATAAGCAATTGCGCTCACAGCTGCCTACGAAGCGGATTGTTTAGAAATCATTGGAAAATTCAGGGCCTGGTCCTCTTACCGAAGCCTGGCAAATAGCTCGAGGATCCGATCTGCCTGATCGACACTGTCGGTAAGCTACTAGAGCAACTTATTTGTACCCGGCTTGATAGCGCCATTGCTGCTGCTGGTGGAGTTTCACCGCAGCAGTATGGCTTTCGCAAAGCGAGATCTACGCTGGATGCGATTGGCAAGGTAGTCGAGTTAGCTTCGGGAGCGATCGCCGGAAGTAGATGGAAAGGAGGCACCAAGTACTGCCTAGACACAACGCTGGATGTCAAAAATGCATTCAATACGGCTTAATGGGGCTGCATCCTGGAGGCTCTCGAGGCGCTCAACGTTCCGGAGTACCCTCTGAGGATAACCAGAAGCTATCTCAAGTATAGAATCCTAAGGTATGATACCAGCGAGGCGACAGAGGAGCACCAGGTATCTGGAGGCGTGCCACAAGGGTCGGTACTGGGACCTCTACTGTGGAACGTCATGTATGACGGCGTTTTTCGTCTATCAATGCCTGACGATGTTCACCTTGTAGGCTTTGCTGACGATGTGGCGATAGTGGTCTTCGCCAAGGAACTCAACGCAGTAGAACCTAGCCATCGCGAAAACTACACAGTGGCTCTCTTCAGTGGGACTGCAGATAGCACCCCAAAAAACGGAGGCTGTGCTCATAAGCAGCCGAATAGCAGAGGAGACAACTACCATCACCGTGGCAAATACTTCAGTCAGGTCAAAGAGGGTTATTAAATACCTGGGCGTGATGCTGAATACCAGGCAATGCTTCAAGGAGCACTTGGAGTGCGCTAGCACAAAGGCCGTCATAACAAATCGTGAAATCTCGCAGATCATGCCTAAAACGCGAGGACCAAAGCAATCCAAGAGACTCCTCTCATCCAGCGTCACAAGAGCGACGATGTTGTATGCGGCGCCGATATGGCAACCAGGTTGCCGCTTTGACAGCTACACCCGCTGATTGAGAGCCACCCACCGCCTTGGAGCGATCAGAGTATGCAGCGGTTTCAGAACCATCTCGGATGACGCATGTCTGGTTCTTGCTGGAGTAGCACCCATAGCCGAGCTGGCTAGAGAAATCTCGGAGATCTATGAGGGAACACACGGCAAGGAACTTTCTGCTCCCGAAAAGCAGGCAGTGCGAACTGCGGCCAAAACACGCACTTTGGAAAAATGGCAGAGGCAATGGGATGCGTCTAGCAAAAGGCGTTGGACACATCGCCTCATCCCGAACATTCAAGCGTGGCAAAACAGGTAGCATGGTCAGCTGAACTGATCTTTCGGCTGTAGCATCGAGGTGGTCAGCCTCGTGAGATTGATGCTGGTCAGCGGCGCTAATTGGGAAGCGTTCAGCGTGTTTGCGGCGGCCGTCATGATCGATCTGCGCAAGGCTGAGCGCGAGCGTAGAGGACTAGTGGATTAGGTGCAACATAGGCATTAGCGACGCATTACCCCACGGCCGTACCGCTAATGCCATGTTCCGCTTATATAACCTTAAACTTAGCCAATGTATATATAGGGTAAGCAATAAATGAATTGAAAAAAAAAAAACACACACACACACACACACAGCTTGCCACTCACTGCTATTTCAGCTATCTTGGAGCAGCTAGTGGACGACGCCAGGCGTCGCAGCAAAATTATTCTCGCGGGCGACTTCGATGCCTGGGTACTGGAGTGGGGCAGCGTTTCAATGAACACCAGAGGCAGGGTGCTGTTGGAGACATTTGCTGCACTGGATCTGGCGCTTTTGAACAGTGGCAACGGACACACCTTTTCAAGAGCTGGGGCCGGCTTAGTAATTGACCTCACTTTTGTCAGCCCCTCCTTTTTCAACGCAGCACAGTGAGGGATTAGCGACATCTTTACAGCCGGCGACCACAACGCCATCATATGCAGCGGGAGCGTATTGTGCATAGCGCGGCGATCGCGAAATACTACCGCCAGGACACATTTGACGCTGTGGTGTTCTCCAGAGCAATCGCGCAGCTCTCCTCATCGGGCACTGCCGATTCTTGTGTAGCTCAAATGGCACCGAAAATCTCCGCGGCATGCGACAGCAGCATGGCACTACGTCGTCCCTTCAAGCGTTCCCACGTATTGGTGGAACGCTAAAATCGACATGGCACGCTATGCCTGCATTAGGGCCAGAAGGCTATGTCAACGCGCAGTCAACAGGCCTCATTTTGCAACAAGACGGGAGGAATATAGACGGGCGAGAGGTATGCTTAAGAGGACGATCAAGGCGAGCAAGCGAGAATGCTACCTGCAGCTGTACGATTCTGCTGAGCAGGGTCCCAGGGGGAAGTCATACAAAACGGTGGTCAAGCGCATTTATGCAGGAAAACAACACCACCCTCCCATGGAGCCAGACAGGATGCAGGCCATCGTGGACTGTTCGTTTTCCACATGGGAGATCGCAGGCCTTGCCCGCAGCGTTATCGCACCACCCAGACAACACCGTACCAGCGGACATCACACCGGAGGAGGTTCGCGATATAGCCAGAAGCATCGCAGCGAATAAATCCCCAGGTCCGGACACACACACACACACAGAGCGAAATCAAATCCCTGGGCATATGCTAAATAGCCTTGCACGCACACACACGCACCAATACACCAAGAGAGAGCGAGAGTGAGAGAAAGAGACGCAAATCAGAAACAGATTTTATATATAGTAGTAAAGTTGGGGGCGCCTTTGAATTGCCTGCCACAAATTGACAATGTTGAAGCCGGAAATGGTAGATGACAACGAAATAGGCGACTTGACGACTTGACTTAACGACTGGCGACGGACTGACGGACAGAACAGCCACGGTTAATAAATTGAAATTGTTGCTAATTTTTTGTTTGTCATTCTCATCCTCATCACATTTCTTTTCTCATTTTTTCTTATCCATTTTTACGCGTATGTGAAAAGAACAACCAGTCTGAAGAAAAAAAACTACAAAACTAAACTTATTTCGCACAGATTTCAAAATAAATATGCAAAATATTTCTTCGTACCACGTTAATGCATCGGCTGCACACTATAAGAGTGTGGGCAGAGTGGCAAGGTAAGGGAGGGAACATTGAGACTCGCATGGCTGGCTGGCAAACTGGCTTGGGTGCCTGGGCAAAGGGGCCAAAGTCGTCACTCAGTTGTCGCCGGCAAGAGAACTGCAAAAACAAATAAAAACCCATGTAAAAAGTCGAGAAAGCTCGATTAGAAAATACCCTGAACTCCACAGGATGTTCCTGTATGTTGAAATTTTTACAGATGCTCACAGGTGATATACTTATCGATACTTTAAGCAAACTTGATCTACGCGTGAATAAAATAAAGCATAAACATAATGTTTTTATGAAATGGATGTCACAAGCCACCTTTTAAAGAAAAAAAATTATGCCAAAAACGTGCAACAAACTATGCGTTCGTCTCACTCTTCTCGCATGCCGCATGCCGCTTCCTAGTTGCCTGTTGCCCCACGCCTCGCTTGCTGACTCTGGCTATCCGTACGTCAGTCTGTCTGTGGGCCCGAGCTTAAATGTTGGCGGCATGTCATGGAAATAACATTAAAAACACATTAAAACCGCGAGTGTCTGGGCAAGCACAACAAAAGCAAAACGATGTGAGAAGCCAGATAATGTGCGACAAAGATTGTTGTTTCTTGTTTTTGCTGTTGCTGATGATGATGATGGTCAGAGCCAAAAGCCGAAAAAAAAACGACCGAAACGCAAACGAAACAATTGCAAAATATAACATGTAAGAAGGCTCAAGTCGAGTTTGTTGGACTTACTATATTCCCTGTAAGTGTGTGTGCAATTCTCTTCTACAGGTTTTCATTATTTTATCTATAGTTTTGGATCTTCCACATTTAAGATTTTATTGTTAACGATAACGGAGAAAGCGGTTAAGGAGAGATTATAATCCACATTTTCAACACGGTTCAGAATATAAAAATCTCTTGCCTTCCGCCCAAACAAAACTTTGGCGCTTAATTCGCAACACACAAACACACGTACACACATGGAGTTGTTGCAAATGGCCAACGTATTTACCAAAACAATTGTTTGCTGCTTTGTCGCCTTGTCTTGGTTACATACCTGCAAACACAAAACAAAATAAATAAATAGAAACAAAGAATAAGTAAGATGCAAAGAAACACATTTTTAGATACAACAAAAATACAAATGTATCTGGCAGTAGCAATAGCAGAGGCAAATACTTTCGGCTTATCAAATGGCTTCCGTTCGACTGGCCACTAATTGTTGTTGGCCCGGTCTAGAGTTACGCTTCCAGCTCACAGCTTTCAGCGCAGACACAAAGCAATTAGGGCCCATAATAACCAAGAGGAACTTCGCATAAGCCCAGGTATACCCCTCAAATAGAATAAAAAATGGAATCGATACTCTGCCACTGCAGATACAGGCGTATACCTGGTTACGCCTGATTAGACGACTACTACGACGCCACACACAGCTGCTGTTGTTTTACAAATTTAATGTTAACAAATTGCCAACCAATAACATCATGTCAAAAATTTAAAAACAATTAAAAACGTTGCAGTCGGATGCAACCGACTTCGGAATACTTTGATACCAGTAAAAGAACGGATGGTAAGGAGTCTGCTTGCAAAGGAGTGGGACGGGTGGTAATCATCGCCAGCTATCATGTTACCAAATTTTATGACTTTACCTCAAAAACTGTGGAAGATAACTTCCAAATTTAAAAGGTGGGCAGCAGAGGTAGGCGTGGCATCCAAATTTTTAAATCGAATCTTTTTAATTGTCACCATTTATCTTCCTACCAAGTTTGGTGGCTTTAGCTCAAAAACTGTTAAAGATATAGCCGATTCCAATTTTGTAAGGTGGGTGGGCGTGGCATCCAAAGTTTGTATGCAGATCTTTGGTAGATGTTGCCATCTATCCTTCTACCGAATTTAGGGGCTCTAGCTTAAAAACTGTAAGAGATATCGAAATATCCGATTTTAAATGGTGGGCGGCAGAGGTGGGCGTGGCATCCAAACTTTTGATACAGTTCTTTTGTAGATGTCACCATATATCTTCCTATCAAATTTGGTGACTCTAGTTCAAAAAATGTGGAAGATACACGCATTACCGTTTTAACAACGGCGGGGGTGGGGGCGGAAGGTGTGGGCGTGGCATCCAAACTTTTAATGCAGTTTGTTGGAAAACTTCACTACCTATCTTGAAACAAAATTTGGTGGCTCTAGCTCAAAACATGTGAAAACTACAGGCGTTTCAAATTTCAAGGAGAAGGGGGATGGGGGCGGAATCAGGGGCGTGGCATCCAAAATTTTGATCCATATTTTTGGGGAACGTCAATATCTATATTGACACAAAATTTCGTGGCTCAAGCCAAAAAAAATGTGAAAACTATATGCGTTTCCAATTTCAAGGAGCAGGCAGGATGGGGGCGGAAGGAGAGGGCGTGGCATCCAAAATTTTGATGCAGTTTTTTCAGGGACATGACTAGCTATCTTCGTGCAAAATTTGGTAATTCTAGCTGTAAGAATGTCAGAAATATTTGGTTTTATCGGTTTTCTGTAATCGAATTTATCGATTTCCCAGCCTCCTAGTGGGCGTGGCAGCCCAATCTTGACACTTTATCTGTCTCGCCTATAGACATACATAATTGCAAAGTTTCAAGTCTCTAGCTTTACGGGTGTCGAAAAAAGTTGCGTTCATACGGACGGACGGACAGACGGTCACCATGACGGACATTGCACAAAACCAATATACTATGAGACCTTCGGTATCAAAGTATAATTACAAATGAATGTTTAATGTATACAATGTTTAATGAAAAGTCCATTGAGCTGATTTTTAACGGAAATAAGGAAATAATCAATATTTAACATTTATATCTGACAAACTATTAAACTATGGTTTTAAAGGACATGAATAGTATTATTTTATTACCTTTAATTAGATATTATTGTACAACTTTTGAGGTATGTCAGAAAAAATTTTAATTTAAAAATATTGAAAAACAAGCCGGTGACGGTGAATCTCCAGAGGCGCCTTAAAAAAAAACTCGTTACTGGATCATCAGAAACCAAAAAAAGGATATGCACTTTAAAGGTGATGAATTTCTCGAGGTAATCACAAAGAGTTTTTTTAATTTAATTTTTCCAATTTTTTACAGCATTTTGAAGTCCAAAACGCGATTTTAGCTCAAAAAATGCGGTTAATTAGTTATTAAAAAATATTTATTTATGTGAAGAAGTTTTGTTCAATTTTTCAAAAGGATCGGTTCAGTAGATTTTGAGTTATGATGTTCACGAACTTCAAAAAATACGGTTTCGGGAAAATTGATTCTTATGTGACGCGCTGGACGCTTCTACACTATCATTTCCATGTTTGAAACGCTGTAACTCCGTTAGTTTTAGTCGGATTGACATAAAAATATTACACAATATTCTCGACATTCAGAAAAAAAAAATATTAAACAAGAAAGAAGCCGCTAGTCGAGATTTCCCGACAAGGAGATACCCCGAACCCTATACTTAACGCGTACAGTCATTGTCTGTATGCATCTGTGACCTAAACTTCAATCTTTGATATCTCTGGTGTTTCTCAACCTCTTTCGATGAAATTTTACAGATTTTCATTTTATTGCATCAAATTTCTAAAACGTGTTTCAGATTTTCGATATTCGATATTTTTATGTTATTGATCACATGTGTATATCGGAAACGGAATTATTTATCGAAAATCGGAAACAAACTTGTACTGCCCAGGACTTAGATGAGCTTATGTGCAAAATCTGAAGAGTCTAGCTCTTATAGTCTCTGAGATCTACGCGTTCATACATACGGACAGACGGACATGGCTATATCGACTCGGCTGTTGATGCTGATCAAGAATATATATACTTTATAGGGTCGGAGATGCTTCCTTCTGCCTGTTACATACTTTTGCACAAAACCATTATACATCTTTTACCCATTTCATGGTTTCGGGGTATAAAAAGTGGAACAAAAAAATTTTCAAAACCATACCTTCCCCTTAAGGCACTAATAACATCTAATATTTTTACAATATTCTGAGTATACATATATGTACATTAGAGTGGGTCAATTTGTCTGGAGTGAAAAAAGTCACCAAGCGGTTGTCAGAATCGTAAACTAGGATGAATTCTACGAAGATTTGCACAAGTAGTCATGGTTCTAAAATTAAAACGGAGTCGCATTTTTAAGAAGTTTTTGTATCTTAAAGATACTTACATTATTTTTAATTTTCATAAAATTGACAAAAATTAAAATAAATAATTTTGTGGTGTTTAAAATTGTTGCAAAATTTTAAACTTTAACTTTCTTCAGCATCCGCCAATCATATGGTGATAAAAAAAAATATTTTGTATCTAAAAGCAAAAAAAAGGGGCAAATTTAATTATGAAATTGTCGCAGCAAAAAATAACAAACGTAACATACACCAGTGCTCTAATTAAACTACAAATTTTTTTAAATTTCTAACAGGTTTAAGCTTTTATACCCCGAACCCATGAAATGGGTAAAAGGGGTATAATGGTTTTGTGCAAAATAAAGGAAACAGACAGAAGGAAGCATCTCCGACCCTATAAAGTATATATATTCTTGATCAGCATCAACAGCCGAGTCGATATAGCCATGTCCGTCTGTCCGTCTGTCCGTATGTATGAACGCGTAGATCTCACAGACTATAAGAGCTAGAGACTTCAGATTTTGCACATAAGCTCATCTAAGTCCTAGGCAGTACAAGTTTGTTTTCGATTTTCGATAACTATTTCCGTATCCGATATACACATGTGATCGATATTATAAAAATATCGAATATCGAAAATGTAAAAATGGTAGTTGATATAATAGGTAACGATAGAACTTTTCTGAAAATTTCATCGAAATCGGTTGAGAAACAACAAAGATATCGAAGATTTAAGTTTAGTCACAGATGCATACAGGCAATGACTGTACGCGTTAAGTATGGGGTTCCTGGTATCTCCTAGTCGGGAAATCGCGACTGGAGCCTTCTTACTTGTTTTGATAGTATTATGTTAAGCAATTTATTGCAAATATAGACAAACTAACATTTCATTGACATAATAGTGCCGTTAGACATTTCTGCTCAAGAAATATATATATATTTATATATATATATATTTTCTATTTTCCAGCTCTGATTTCTTAAGCCCATATTTAAGTTTATTTGTATACCCCTAACCCATAAAATGGGTAAAAGGGGTATAATGGTTTTGTGCAAAAGTATGTAACAGGCAGAAGGAAGCATCTCCGACCCTATAAAGTATATATATTCTTGATCAGCATCAACAGCCGAGTCGATATAGCCATGTCCGTCTGTCCGTCTGTTCGTCCGTCTGTTTGTCTGTATGAACGCGTCGAACTCAGAGACTACAAGAGCTAGAGACCTCCGATTTTGAATATAAGTTCTCCTATACCATGAGCGGAACAAGTTTGTTTCAAATTATCGATAATTTTTCTAGTTTCCGATATACACATGTAATCGATTACAAAAAAATCGCGAATTTGGAAAATGTAATGGGGGTTGAAATAATGGATTAAGATAGAACTTTTCTCAAAATTTCATCGAAATCGGTTGAGAAACACCAGAAATATCGAAGATTGAAGTTTAGGTCACAGATGCATACAGACAATGACTGTGAACGTTATGTACAGGGTTCGGGGTATCTCCTAGTCGGGAAATCTCGACTAGAGCCTTCTTACTTGTTTTCTTTGTAAGATGTAATGAGCTCTTCGTCGCTACTGTTTAGGTCCTTCGGAACTCGTGGTCTGAGCATAAATTCAGAAACACGAAGAAAAACTCTAAGCTCATCTAAAACCAAACCTTCAAACACAAAAAATAAATGTTTTCGGCGTTGCCGGAAATCGGAGATAGGATACAGAATTATCGAGATGTTTTGTCTCTAATAAATTTGTTTAATTCAATACTTGTCATAACACAATTGTTGCAGGCAGAAACAAAAATGTTCACCTCTTTTTTAAAGAAAAATTTTACGATACTTTGTTTCATTTTATTTTTCAAAGAGAGTACCTCACTTACATGATTTTTATACCCCGAACCCATGAAATGGGTAAAAGGGGTATAATGGTTTTGTGCGAAAGTATGTAACAGGCAGAAGGAAGCATCTCCGACCCTATAAAGTATATATATTCTTGATCAGCATCACCAGCCGAGTCGATATAGCCATGTCCGTCTGTCCGTCCGTCCGTCTGTATGTATGAACGCGTAGATCTCAGAGACTATAAGAGCTAGAGACTTCAGATATTGCACATAAGCTCATCTAAGTCCTAGGCAGTACAAGTTTGTTTCCGATATTCGATAACTATTTCCGTTTTGGATATACACATGTGATCGATTACAAAAATTTCTCGAATTTGGAAAATGTAAAAATAAGGATTGAAATAATGGGAAACGATATAACTTTTCTGCAAAATTCATCGAAATCGGTTAAGAAACACCAGAGATATCGAAGATTGAAGTTTAGTCACAGATGCATACAGACAATGACTGTACGCGTTATGTACAGGGTTCGGGGTATCTCCTAGTCGGGAAATCTCGACTAGAGCCTTCATACTTGTTTTGTTTGAAATTGAATTATTTATGGAGTCTGCTATGTCAATTGGTTCCTCTGCTAATGATACTAAATTACTGAATTTGCTGCATAAAGATGCTGCAGAAAGATCACAATTCTTAAGCTTTTGGTTTGCCAAGTGATTAACATGAACTTAATTTGCCCATTTGCTCACTCTGAAAATGTGTTATTAACAATGCTTTTTGACGAAAAAAATATATTATCGTGAAAAGCTTTACGACCCCACAATATTAAAAATTAACTGGAAGCCCTCCATTAATTTTAACTGCGCTGATTATCTTGATATGATAAACTAAGATAAAGACAGCATTTTATCAGAGCCGCCATTCACTGCAACCGGATCCTCAAATTGCTCTAAATATTCAAGGAATCAAGCGATTTGTGCAATTATTGACTAGCGTTTCACGTCGCACTATTGAAGAAAATTGCGATAGTTTAAGGGCAGTCACGGTCCAAAGCCGAAACGCAACATTTAGGATGGACAGAATACAAGACCTTAAAAATGGGTAATTGTAAAATGAAATGTATATGTTGCATCGTCGTTAGTTTCGTTATTCGATTCCTTCGTTTTAGGCGCAGCGAGTTTCGGTCGCACCGGGATCCGAAACACAACTAACTCTGTGTCTTCCCTTTTTCTCGTGCCTCTCTACCGAACCACACTCGTTGTCGCCCCGCCAAAACGGGACTTTGCTAAACTACATAGCAAAACAGACACATAAATAGGCTGATGCAATATCGCAATGTTCTTGCGATTCTGGTGAAATACCCAAATACGCACTAACACAATAAACTTCTCACATACATTTCTAGCCTACGCCGCCACGGCGCCACATATTCAAACTACTTATGCTTCCACATATATTAATTTTTACCTTTTTTTTGCTTTTAGATACAAAATTATTTTTTTGACGTGATAACGTCTTATAAACCGATGAACCCTGGCAGCACTCCCAAAAAAGCATGACTCATTGTAACGTTCCACTTGAACAGCCTACTTTTTCATACCTAAATCTTATTAATTGTCTTATATTTTTATGGCATCTATATGGTGTAGTGTTTTGTTCTGGCTGATTTTCACATAAGATCTAACTGCTATGTTCGGGCACGCTTCCTTCTTCAAAATTAACATACACTTTTTAAGTGAACAAAAATCAAAGTCATAAAATATTGCGTTAGCGGGCTCGACGTCATAAATCAAGGAGGTGATTTGAAACAATTTAAAAATTGCGAATAAAGAGTTGAGGGCCAGATAGCGCTTAAGGCATAGAATTATTTATAAACCAATAGCCTGTCCCAGACTATAGTTTCATATACAATCATATTGATTTTAAATAATTTTAAGCAGAAGGTCTCTGGTATGTTAAACGAAAAATATCGCCAACCAATATGCAAGAAAAATATCAATACATCGAAATAATCGAAATCAAAAAATCGCCGGATTTATAAGACTACTATTTAAAAAAATATCGATATTCCGATAGTATCGATAGCGATTGCACATCCTTCGTCGCAAACTGTAATTTTTGCAACATACACGTGAACTGTTTTACTATATACATATTTGTAATTTGATTATTGATCCGCTTATAATCACACCATGGCAGACCAGCCTGACAAACCTATGGATTTCACGGATCTGCCACTACCTTCAAGGAGTAATGTACTCACGGAGGCGCAAGACGCTGCCGCATTCACGTCTGCAACGCCATTCGCTGAGCCACCAACAACCGCGGCTCCAAAATCAAAGGCACAGAATCAACGTGATTACAGACAGCGTATAGCAGCACAGGCGATAGCTGCGAGGAAATCGAATGCCGAAAGACAGCACAACTACAATCTACACAAAGCTGCTGTATCCTCTTCTCTTTCAGGGGCAAGATCAAACGACCTTCAAACTGGTACACATCGACAGCGCACACACCAACAACGTCAAACTTCAGCAGCAGAACCAGCACAAATCACTGGTCAAATCCTCTGATCAAATTGAAGTACAACAGGTACAAGCTACATTGATCACCAAATGGGCATCTTCGATCATGAGATTCAAATCAACTTTTCTGGACACCGATTTTGGCTACGCTTGTTCGATTTGCGACAGTGTGTGGTTCAAGAACTGGAGGTGGTCTCGGAATGGTTCATCAAAGAAAATCGACGACTGTGCAGAGAAGAATATGAAATGGTTTTATAAATACTCCCCGAAACAACCACAACAGTTGGTGTATGTGGCGATGTGTCGGGTAACGAATATAGACGGCTTGCACATCATCACGGACAAAGATGCTCCTTTCGTCTTCAAACACGGTCAAGATGGTAACGGCTCTCAGATAACGCGAGATATTCGTAACGAATACATTCGACTCCGTGCACACGTACCTCAAACAATCACTAAGAAAGCAGTAAAATTCTGTGATGATGCTAACAACGCTGGACAAATTTTAGTGACAAACATTAACTCTCAGAGTTTGTCTGCTCACTCCGCGGATATTGGCCGAAATTACATGCTTCACATCGTTTAAATTTGTACTTGGCGCCGTCTATATTCATCCTGGAGCGAGTATCCAAAACATTGGTATGTTGCTGTACCAGCACTTGTCCCATATGTGTACAACAGCCAGTATGTGCCACCGTTCTTAATGAATATTGATGCCGATGTACCCATTCTTTTTTGTGGCGACTTCAACACAAATGTGAAAAATTATGACACATTTCTGAAATTCATGAAAGGTACGTACAATCTCGAATGCGTTTCAGATGTTAATGAGTCAACAACGCTGAGAGGAACATCCATTGATTTGACTTTTTCAAGGCACATAACCCTTGAAACACTCCCCTTCATTTCTTACTCTTCCTATCATCGTCCTATCCTTAACAAAATGAAGCAAATTGGAGTATCCTAAATAAAATTTAAGTTTTTCGTTTAACCTTTTTTCATTAGGGATATATAAAATTTCAGCAGGAATGAATGTTTTCTTATGACGTTAACTTATCGTCCGTAAACCGACTTTACAGACAACCGTTTTTTTTTTTAAATTCAGAATTTAGCGAAATAATAAGGGTTAACACTGACCTAATATTAAACTACGATTTGGCTCTGTTTTTAACCCACTGCAACTCCCCGTGGTGGTAGTGTTGAGCAACGCCCAATAAATTTTATCAATGCCAGCAGGGGTTTGCGATAGGTGTAGTTCGGGTCGGAAGGGCGAGGGTGAGGGTAGGTGGATGGGGGTTGGTTTTCTTGTTTCGAATGACTTGCAAGTAAAAGTTTTGCCACTCGACACGCGCATAAACCATGAATGGATATCATAAAAGTATATGCTTTAGGTATTTGTGTGTGCGTGTGTGTGTAACTGTGCTTTTGGTTTATGATTGATGATGCCATTGATTGATGCATGACGCGTTGCTTGTCGTTGACGTTGTTGCTGCCTTTTAATTGAATTTTCAAAGCTGCCTTCGAAAACTGTTTTGCATGCTTATCAGCGGCAAGACACACGCTCCGAACCGCCCCGCCATCTACCACCCCTCACTCATCACGGCCAAAAATCATTTTACTAGCCATACATTCAGAAAAAAATATTTAGAAAAACTCTTAGAAAAAAATAAATGGAAAATGCGCCACATAATCGTCGTCATCAACACATTTTATTGTAATATCATTGGCAGCATTTTTGGACAACCGAAGGAGAAAGTGAAAGTGTGTGTGCGTGTGTATGTGTGTGTGAGTTTAAAGCATATTTGTCTTTTCGTTATGCTTTTTGTTCCATTTCTTCACGATGTTACAGTTGTGGTATCTTCAGTCAACGGCAGCTTTTGTGGTTCAAAATTGAAAAATGGCCAAAGAAGAAGAAACAGAATTCGATGTCTGTTTTTTATGATGCAGCAGTCTGCTCTCTTTTTCTCTCTCTCTTCAGTTGCTGTTCCTGCTCCTGAAAAATGGCCAGGCCAATCAACATTGTTTATAATTGTCATCAACAGTGGCTCCATCCCTTCTCCCCTCTCTCTATTAGCCTGGCTTTGGCGTTGGGCCTGACGACTAATGCGGCACCTTGGAATGGTCATGGCGTGCGTTGGGCAATTTCAATTAAACACTGGCTTTATATTTTTTTCCCTTTTTTGTTGTGTTTTTATTTAGGCTGCTTGCTGTTGTTTTGGGCTATGGCCATAATCACAGCCACTTTGTCACCCACCCAGTTTGACTTGAGTTGGCCTGAAAACGGTGCGTTGGGTCCCAAACAGGCTAAGAGGCCAACAAAACAACAACCAACACACCATCAAACGATGCGACTCTCTTTTGGCTTAATGCAGCTGCCGCACGCAAGTGGCGCATAAATTCAAAATGTTTTCGTTGCCGCCCCACATAAGTGGCGTAAAGGGGGGACAATGGGGTGCCGGAAATGAAGATGATGCAGCACAAAAAAAAAGTACAACACGCACACACACACACACACACACACTGCGACTCTGACTCCAACTTTACTTGCGACTAGATTTCCATTGCTTAAATATATAACACTATGTACATATGTATGTATATTCAAGTATTCAAATATATACACTATGAAAAAATAGTTTTTAAAAATGGCCAACTCAACCCAAATACACTCCTCTCCTCGTTTCCCATCTGCTTTCATATACATACATACATATGTATATACATAGTACACTTCTTTTTATACCCCGAACCCATGAAATGGGTAAAAGTGGTATAATGGTTTTGTGCGAAAGTATGTAACAGGCAGAAGGAAGCATCTCCGACCCTATAAAGTATATATATTCTTGATCAGCATCACCAGCCGAGTCGATATAGCCATGTCCGTCTTCCGTCCGTCAGTATGTACGAACACGTCGATCTCAGAGACTATAAGAGCTAGACTTTTCAGATTTTGCACATAAGCTCATCTAAGTCCTAGGCAGTACAAGTTTGTTTCCGATTTTCGATAACTATTTCCGTTTCCGATATACACATGTGATCGATAACATAAAAATGTTTTAGAAACTTGATAGAAAATAATGAAAGACTGAGGGTATTCACCAGCTGTTGTAAAATTGTAAAGCGTAAAATTTTAAATCCAAAAGTTTACAACGCAACAACAAAACACATGAGAAAAAAATTAGACATTTCTGATGCCCTGGGGTATGTTTAAAAAAGCTGTCGTAAAATTGTAAAGTTGTGATGAGTTGAAGTGTTATAAAATTATTCAAAGAATCGAGTAAAACTACTTGGTATCGAGTCATTTTGAGGTTTTTGTCTTAAAAATATCGGTCACACCAAACAAACAAAATGTGATAAGAGTAAGAAAATTGCCAATTTAATTATTTTTCGCTTTATCAACGCTTGTCGCTCACTTTGTTTTGGTTTTGTTTATATTTTGTCACGAGTAAACTTTTGGCACTCAAATGTCTCTTGTCAAAACAGCTGTTTTAACACAACAATTACTACAGTGAATCACAAAGGGGTCGCTCACTAGCTTGCTTGTAGGAAATTTCCGATTTACAATTTTACGATAACTTGTGAACACCCTCACTCAACGAGTATTAAAACCAAGAGACGATGATAGCACAAAAGTACTCATTTGGTTTTCTACACGATGGTGAGCTGAATCTGGCTCGGCCAAAGTAACGAGAGCGGCAATTTCCCCTTGACGAATCAGCTGGCATGGTTTTCGTTCTTGCCGTTTTGCTGTGGCTGCGCGCCATATTTTAATTGTTTTGTTTTGATTATAGCTAGCTGTTAGTGAATGTCGCTTAGAAGTGCATGAACCTCTAGTTCGGCCGAGCAACACTGTATTAACGTTTCGTCGACACTTTTGTGAATGTCGTTGACGCTCGGTTATACCCCTCACTATGCGTTCGATTGACGTATTTTGTTCGGGCATGTCCGCTCAAACCGTTAACGTTTCTCAATGCACGCTGGGTTGACCCAATAACATGCAGGGAAGCGACAATAAATGAAACTCGTTTGTCCCTATGCCATGCATAGAGAGACGTAACTGCCGCTCGTTTGTCCCTATGCCATGCATATAGAGACGTAACTGCCGCTCGTTTGTCCCAATGGCATGCATAGAGCGACGTAACTGACGCTCGTTTGTCCCTATGCCATGCATAGAGATACGTAATTGTCGCTAGGCCGACTCAATGCCATGCATAGAGCGACGTAACTGACGCTCGTTTGACCCAATCCCATGCATGGAGAGGCTTCTCTCTTGACGACAATGCGTCCACATGCATAATACAAATGTTTTACATTATAAACGTTTTTATTTCATTTATTTATATTAATTTTTTTAAATATATTAATATATCACATTTATAACAATACTTGCAAATATGCCAGTAACGACATTTACTGCAACTCCGCCGCTTTCCGCTGAAGACATTTTTGTTTGAAAAAATTTGTTTTTTGTCCCGCAACAACAAGTCGCAGCTCCTTCTTCACATTGCCACTGGCGGAGTCCGGAATGTAGTCTGGAATAGAGGAAATATAATAATATTATTAAATAAACACCGTGTAAAAATGTTTTTAATTACCAGTCTGGATATTGTTTTCCAAATTACGAGCAATCGTTGTGCAGGTGCAGTTATTGCAAGGAGTATTTATTTTTGTACTGAAATAAACGGGAACAAATGTTAGAAAATATAAAAAAGAATATTTACATGGTTTTGTATTTACGTACGCAGTGGAGTAGAAGCCAAACGTTTTATTTTTGGTCCCGACAATTTTTTTCTTTATATGTGAACAATTAATTGTAAGAATGTCAAACGAGTGCTTAAATGTCAGCCGAAAATGAGGCAAAGGCAACAAAGAAAGAGAAAAGCATATCAACATGAAAAATGTTAGAGCGTCCGCCTCTCTCTATCTCTCTCTCTGTTAAGCGTTCGGCTTCAATCGTTTTCGGCTAGACGCATTGACGTTTTGGGTGTAAAGCAGTGTTGACGAAAAGACAATAACAGCCCCAGCCGAACTAGAGGGGAGCGCTGACATGCATACATACAAACACATCTCATAGTGTGTATGCATTTGAGCACACAGCGTTTGTGTTGATAGAAATTTTGGTACTATTACATAATTAAATATTTTATAAATAAAAATCATTGTTTTTAAAATTCTTATAATTTATTGAAACTAATTTAAATTTATAAAAATGTACATTTCAAATAATAAAATTCAACAAAATATAACAAAAATTAATTAATTGATATTCATAAAATAAAAATAGAAGTTTTCTCATTATTGCGATGGAAATTATTAAAAATGTCCCCACTAGGCACAAAAAAAATAGTATTCGCTATTAATTATTGTATGTATAATACATTTGTTTATTTTTGGCATTGACTAGCTTTGATTTTCATAATTTTGTTATGTCTTTATGCCCTTGAATATGCAGTTGTGTGTGTACATGCACACACATTGCTTTCAAATTCACAGACCTTCCGCAACAATAGTTATTTTGCAGATATATGTATGTAAATCTATTAATAACGCAAATATGTATATTTTATTGTTTTTATTTTTAATTGATTTTAAAAATATATTAAAGTCATGTTTTAGGTTACTAGTTAATAATAATTCTAGTCTAAGGTTAAGAATATGCAATTAGAAAGAGTACATCGCATACAACAAGATGATGTTTAAGCCAACTACTGTAACGGGAGATCATGGCGCAGTAGTATAAGCGTGTGCAATATCGAGCATTTACGTCCCCCGAGTCCCGGGCTCGAATCCGCAATAAGAAAACTTTTTTTTTTTAATTTTTTTTTAAATTTTTTTTTATTTATATCTTACAAATAAATTATAAAACAAATAACATTATACATTTTTACATACTAATACATTTTTACCATCTAAACTTGACACACTGTCTGTGCTTGCTTTGTTTTTGTTTTGGGCCAGTTCGTCTATTTTGCAAACGCACCAGCCGCTTATTCGGCAAAAGGGCAGCAAAGCAAAATATCTATTTATAGCTTTCAAGGACAGTCAAATGTAAGAATAAGAAGTGAGCAAACGCCACTAGCCAGCTGGGCGTGCGCTTACGATTGCTAGGGCGCATACAAAAAGCAAGTGCAGCTGGCTTTGGCTGTCTATTATAGGACAGGGGGGGCGCCAGCGGAAAGCAAGTAATGGTAAAAAATGCATTAGTATTTGTATACGTGTGCATTTTGTTTCCATTCTTGCTGGGCTAGCTTTGCCGAGATTTTTGGATTTTTCCTGTCTCATGCCCTTGCATATGCAAGTGTGTGCATACATGTACATGTATACGCAGTACGTTAAAGTGTATGCGTAACAATTCATTGTTTCGGCATTTTTGACCTACCACAACATTTAGGATTTTGTATATACATATTTATAAAATGCAAATATGTATATTTTTTTATTAAATACATATTTATCATTATTAAATAATTTTTAAAATTTTTACATGTGTATTCTATTTTAAGTTATAACTTATGTTTAAATTACAAAGATATATAATTATGTACTGTCGGCCCTAGAATGTTAATAGCAAATAAACATGAAATTCCGTCGGCATTTCGATATTTATTTAATTGTTTAGATTCAATTAATTTGTTTTTGGTGCATATTATATAATTATATATAAAGTTATTATTTATTTTAAAACAACATAAATTATTATCTACTTGCTTAGTAAATGCCGGTGGCCAATATTTATAATTCTAATTTGCAGCGCACTTGACTCCGCCTACAAAGTACAAATACGAGTAGTAAAAATATAATGCTCTAGTTAAAAAAGTCGACTAGGAGATACCATAAGTCCTACACATTATCCGTACATATATGGCCAAATCGACTCGCCTTATGATGCTGATCAAGAATATATATATATATTTGGGTCCGAAATATTTCCTTTTGCCTGTTACATACATTCGCACAAACCAATATACCCGTCTCGTTTATAGAAAATCAAAATGTTCTCGTCTAATTTCACAACAGGCTGCAGTGTTTTGTGTGTATATCGAGAATGGGCAAATGCAAAAAAGCGAAACAACAACACTTTGCCGGTGTCTGAGACGCACAAACAGCACAAAGAAAATCCACCCTTTGTTCCAATATTCAAATATAGTCAATAAAACAATAATAAAATAATTTTCAATTTTTAAGTATTTAAATACAAAATACGATTATTTTATTGCGTATTTATTATTTTTTATTCAACTTGATAAATGAATTATTATGCTCAAAAATATAAGCAAACATGTACTATGAATGTCATATTTATTTATCTTGCGTTTATATATTTTATTACGCAAAGTTTATTTAAAGTCAAACTACCCTCCCTTGCTAGGGTAGCAGCAAACTGAATTTCTGTAACAACAGCAAGAGAAATGAAGGACGACAACGTATAATCTGTTCACATGCCTAACACTTTCAGCCATTATGGCTGTTTAGTTAGACACAAAACAAATACTACAGAAATTATGGCAAGTTATGGACTACAGGTCACTTCCCCAGGCACCAGCTGGCTGTCGCCGAGTACATTGAACGAAACATAAACAAACGTGGTGATTACTCGTTGGAACGAGCTAGCTTGGCTCACCATCTGTTTCGAGTACGAGTACTTTTGTGCTATCATCGTCTCTTGGTTTTAATACTCGTTGACCCGACATCGAAATCGGTTAAGAAGCACCAGAGATATCGAAGATTGAAGTTTAGTCACAGATGCATACAGACAATGACTGTACGCGTTATGTACAGGGTTCGGGGTATCTCCTAGTCGGGAAATCTCGACTAGAGCCTTCTTACTTGTTATTTGTTCTATTCTCGCGTCTCAGTACATTGACACTTTTCATTTGTGTGTAAAAATAAATGGCCTTTAAAAAGGGTCAACGGATTCACATTGGTTATTGGGTCATTTGGAATTGCGGTTCGTTAAGGTCCAAGTTATTAAAGTGTTAATCTTAAATTTGTATGATTAACCATATTATCGTCTTGATTTTTTTTTAATTATAAAAATTCTCTTTATTTTCTTACTTAAGAAATATTCGCCTAATCTGTAGAAAAATATTGCATTTTAGGTTTTAAACCTCATACTTTGAGCTAAAAGTTTTTTGCAGTTCTTGACTCTCAGATCCATTAGCCATTTTGCTTTGGTTGCAAGCGGCAAGTAATTGTTATTAATAATTTTTTGCATTTACAACATTTTCATTTTCCAATGCGAAATTTGTTTTTAGCTAAGAAAAGCCCTGAGCTTTAACCGTTGTTCTTTTCTTTCGTTGTGTTTATTTTCTCTACGCCTTTTCTTTACCTTTGGCTCATATATAATTAATTTTATAAAATAACTCATTTGGTTTGAAGTTTTGTGTGACTTTTGAATACGCACAGCCAACAACAACAGCTACAACAACAACAATTTAAGCTTTGGCATAGTGAATCAAATTCTTAGCATACATATCTAAACATTAGAACTTGAGTGTAATGGAAATTTTCCACTGCTCCGTCATTCTCTGTTTTTCACCGTTTTTATTGACGGCCGTCAATGGAAGTCCATCTTACCTAGATTTTCCCCATAAGGCATTGACAATCAACTATCAATCTAAATGTCGCTCCTCTTAGGCCCAATTTCTCAATGTCCGGTTAGTCAACTTATTATAAGTTTAGTCGAATTTGAGTTTCTCAATGTTCGGCTAGCACTTACTTATCCAATGCATGGAGGTCCAGTTACTACTTATACCGATGCTAAGTAACGATATATAAATATCAATACAATCATCGTAAAGCGAACAGCTGACTCAAGCTGACACTTGCGTTGTTTATTTTTTATACCCCGAACCCATGAAATGGGTAAAAGGGGTATAATGGTTTTGTGCAAAAGTATGTAACAGGCAGAAGGAAGCATCTACGACCCTATAAAGTATATATATTCTTGATCAGCATCAACAGCCGAGTCGATATAGCCATGTCCGTCTGTCCGTATGTATGAACGCGTAGATCTCAGAGACTATAAGAGCTAGAGACTTCAGATTTTGCACATAAGCTCATCTAAGTCCTAGGCAGTACAAGTTTGTTTCCGATTTTCGACAACCATTTCCGTTTTCGATATACGCATGGAATCGATTACAAAAATTTCTCGAATTTGGTTTCATCGAAATCGGCTAAGAAACACCAGAGATATCGAAGATTAAAGTTTAGTGACAGATGCATACAGGCAATGACTGTACGCATTAAGTATAGGGTTCGGGGTATCTCCTAGTCGGGAAATCTCGACTAGAGCCTTCTTTTTTTTTTTGTGTTTGTCTTTTGTGCTATGCTAATGTAAATGTGTTTGTTGTTTGTTTTTATACTTTGATACCGAAGGTCTCATAGTATATTGGTTTTGTGCAATGTCCGTCATGGTGTCCGTCTGTCCGTCCGTCCGTATGAACGCAACTTTTTTCGACACCCGTAAAGCTAGAGACTTGAAACTTTGCAATTATGTTTATCTATAGACGGTACAGATGAAGTGTCAAGATTGGGCTGCCACGCCTACTAGGAGGCTGGGAAATCGATAAATTCGATAACTGAAAACCGATAAAACCAAATATTTCTTAAATTCTTACAGCTAGAGTTACCAAATTTTGCACGCAGATAGCTAGTCATGTCCCTGAAAAAACTGCATCACCCTTCTACTTGAAATTGGAAACGCTTATAGTTTTCTCATTTTTCGAGCTAGAGTCACCAAATTTGCTAGGAAGATATATGGTGACATCTACAAAAGGTCTGCATCAAAAATTAGGATGCCACGCCCACCTCTGCCGCCCACTATTTAAAATCAGAAATTTCGATAACTCTTATAGTTTTTAAGCTAGAGCCCGTAAATTGGGTAGAAAGATAGAAGGCAGCATCTATCAAAGATCTGCATCAAAATTTTGAATGCCACGCCCACCTAAGCCACCCGCCTTATAAAATCGGAATCGGCTATATCTTTAACAGTTTTTGAGCTAGAGCCACCAAACTTGGTAGGCAGATTGATAGTGACAGTTAAAAACATTTGATTCAAAAATTTGGATGCCACGCCTACCTCTGCCGCCCACCTTTTACATTTTGAAGTTAAGTTATCTTTCACAGCTTTTGAGCAAAAGTCAGCAAATTGGGTAACATGATAGCTGGCGATGTTTACCACATGGCCCACTCCCTTCGCCCCTGCATTCCCCCTTATCAACCGTTCTTTTACTGGTATCAAAGTATTCGGCAGTCGGTTGCGTCCGACTGCAACGTTTTTACTTGTTCTGTTTTATTTGCTTGAAGAGAGAGCAAGAGAATGAATTGCTAGCTGTATAATAGAATGGAAAAGTTTGTGCCATGCTGTGTTGTTGCAGCTTTTAAGCGAATTAAGCCAAACGAAAACTATTTTTAAAATGTTTCATTCAATGTTTGTATAAATTGTGTGCCATTTTAACATACAGCAGCGCTTTAGCAAGTCCATCCCTTACAGCAGAGACGTCAAAGCGATGCTTCTGGAAGATCATCGCCAATAAAAATGCAGAAAATACACTAATACAAATAAAGCAGGTATCACTGAAAAAAATATTATATGCATTTGAATGACAAGAAAAAGTAATAATTGTGACCTCCACACATGTAGTTTTGTGTGTAAGCCGATTGTAACATACACTTTTTTTTAGTGCAGTCTCGTCTGCAAAGCAACAACAAAATCCCTTGAAATTTCGTAGCGCAACAACAAAATTGCTGAGCATTGGCAGCGAAGAAACAAACAAAATCAAGTAAGAAGGCTCTAGTCGAGATTTCCCGACTAGGAGATACCCCGAACCCCATACATAACGCGTACAGTCATTGTCTGTATGCATCTGTGACCTAAACTTCAATCTTCGATATCTCTGGTGTTTCTTAACCGATTTCGATGACATTTTCAGAAAAGTTCTATCGTTATCCATTATTTCAACCCCCATTTTTACATTTTCCAAATTCGCGACTTTTTTGTAATCGATTCCATGTGTATATCGGAAACTAGAATAGTTATCGATAATTTAAAAAAAACTTGTTCCGCTCATGGTATAGGAGAACTTATATTCAAAATCTTGTAGTTTCTGTGATCGACGCGTTCATACAGACAGACAGATGGACATGGCTATATCGACTCGGCTGTTGATGCTGATCAAGAATATATGTACTTTATGGGGTCGGAGATGCTTCCCTCTGCCTGTTACATACTTTTGCACAAAACCATTATACCCCTTTTACACATTTTATGGGTTAGGGGTATAAAAAGAATACGCAAAATTGTTCTTGTATATCCCATTGCTTATGGGAAGAGCCGTTCATGTATGCGCAAACTGCTCGCCTATACCAAAGAGCTATTGTATTACAAAAACAAATGAGCTCGAAGAGCTATGGGCTTTGACATCTATGCCTTACAGCATCTCCATCCCATTCTCCACCCCGCTGCAATTTCAGCTGCCTTCAACTTGCTTCTACTACTATAAAGTCATATCTAGAGTCTCTCGTTTCGTTTTGTTCCGCGATCCACCTGCAAAGGCATTCAATCATAATTACAACGACAAAGTCATAAAAAAAAGAGACTCCAAATTGATGAGGTGTGGCACTGGCACTGTTGCCTTACCCAACCACCCTCCCCAACCACCGTTCAACACCGCACACACACACAAGCCTGTTTATGCTGGGAAGCACCTTTCCGCCCCTTTCAGCCCCATTTAAAAGAAAATTAATTAGCGCCTGGCCGCTTGCCTGCCACCAAAAGCCACAAAAAATAAAAAATAATAATACAAAAAAAATAAATAGTAGAATGACATCAAAATATGTTCGGGAAATGGAGAAGTGAAAGAATGTGGAATGGAAAACGAGGGGAACGGTGGAAGCTTCATTGCTAGTGGGCGTAGCGATGCTTGTCGCGTGGGCCTCCAACTCCGTCCACGGCGTTGCCTCATTTTATTTATTTTCTTGAATGCTCGCTCGACGGCAAAGTGTCATCCGAAATTAATTGCCAGACAAATGTCTAATCTTTGCCATTTAAAAAGCGCATAAATCAAACACTATGAGGAGACTATAAAAATAATAAGGAACACTCGCAAAAATTGCTCCAGAGTGTAGTCATCAGCTAAGAAAAGAAAATCCCCATTTTGTTTTAGATAAATTTTTTAATACTTAATAATAAATATTATTTAGGGTATTCGGAAGCTATAAAAAATGTGATAAGTAATAAGTTGAAAGATTCACAACAAACAAATACAAAGCTAACATGCCCCTGGGTATGTTTACAAACATCTTAATATTTGAAAAATTGTGAGAAACTGAGTAGTTGCCAGACTGTTAATAAAAACAGCTGTTTTTTGAGATTTTGATGTAACAAAATTAGGTCACACTGAGCAATTTACTGGTTGTGAAAGCTTGTAATTTTAAAAATAAATCTTTTTTCACAGAAATAAGTATTTTTAAGTTCTTCTCTTGGCATCCTGATCAAAAACACAAATCAATTTGTTTTTCAGTCAGTTTAGTTTTGTATTTTAGTTGCTTAACACAAAACAGTTGCTCATTGCAGTTGAACTTTCATCGAATTGAGAAACAGCTGACTAGTCACAAATACGACAAAAAAAACGTAAAATGTATACTTACTAGCTACAGTGTAATAAAAATATGACTTATCACATTTCTCATAGCAAATGTAGAAATGAAATAATCGCCCTAACTCACTATCATTTTATAAGACTTATTTAAAAAGGCAAAAAAAATAATTTTAAATTCTTAAGCTTATAGTTATTACTTGAATGTGGGGCCCATAAATGTCAGAACAGTTGCCAGAGAAGCTGCAGCAGCACTCGCTTGGCCCTTTAACTGCCTCACTTACTAACCCAATCCCTTTTCCCAATTGCACTAGCCCCCCTTAGGCCACGCCCTTTGCCGTTTGCCTCTGGCTATGCATTTATGATTTTCTTTTTGCTCTTTTGGCATTTGCAAAGCTTAGCAACTTGGACGGATTGGTTGGTTGGTTAGTTGGCCAGTTGCACTCCTATTGCCAACTTTGTTCGTTCGCTTTGCACTCTCTAGATGGCCCCCCTACAAATAATTTCTTTCTCCACACCTATATCCGCCATCTCTTGTGTGACGATAGCTCTTTGTATACTCATGAATATTGTATGTGCGTATATTTTGTACAAAAACGCATATAAATATTTATATTGAATGTTGCTAATTGTCTTTTAATATGTTGCTCACAAAATTATTATTCAAAACATAAATAATTATTATTTCAACAGTTTAGCTTTAATGTTTTTCATTATAACTCAATATATAAATAATAATCATTAGTAAAGTTAACTCTTCATCTACAATTTAGATTCTACATGCATTTATTCAGTATTCTATATTTTTATACTTTGATACCGAAGGTCACATAGTATATTGGTTTTGTGCAATGTCCGTGGTGTCGATGACACCCGTAAAGCTAGAGACTTGAAACTTTGTAATTATGTTTATCTATAGACGGTACAGATAAAGTGTGCTGGGAAATCGATAAATTCGATAACTGAAAACCGATAAAACCAAATATTTCTTACATTCTTACAGCTAGAGTTACCAAATTTTGCACGCAGATAGCTAGTCATGTTCCTGAAAAAACTGCATCAAAATTTTGGATGCCACGCCCACTCCTTCCGCCCCCATCATCCCTGCTCCTTGAAACTGGAAACGCCTATAGTTTTTACATTTTTTGGGCTAGAGCCACCAAATTTTGTGTCAAGATAGATATTGACGTTCCCCAAAAAAGTGCATAATTTTGGATGTCACGCCCCCTGATTCCGACCCCATCCCCCCTTTACCAAGAAATTGGAAACGCCTATAGTTTTCACATATTTTGGGCTAAAGCCACCAAATTTTGTGTCAAGATAGATACTGACGTTCCCCATCAAAACTTGGATGCCACGCCCCCTTCTCCAAGAAATTGGAAACGCCTATAGGTTTCACATTTTTTGGGCAAGAGCCACCAAATTTTGTGTGAAGATAGATATTGACTTTCCCCAAAAAAATGAATAAAATTTTTGGATGCCACGTCCCCTGATTCCGCCTCCATCCCCCTTCTACTTTAAATTGGAAACGCCTATAGTTGTCACATTTTTCGAGCTAGAGTCACCGAATTTGGTAGGAAGATATGGTGACATCTACAAAAGATCTGCATCAAAGATGAGGATGCCACGCCAACCTCTGCCGCCCACCATTTAAAATCGGAAATTTCGATATCTTTAATAATTTTTAAGCTAGAGCCCGTTAATTCGTTAGAAAGATAAATGGCAACATATACCAAAGATCTGCATCAAAATTTTGGATGCCACGCCCACCCAAGCCACCCGCCTTATAAAATTAGAATCGGCTATATCTTTAACAGTTTTTGAGCTAGAGCCACCAAACTTGGTAGGAAGATAGATAGTGACAGTTAAAAACATTTGATTCAAAAATTTGGATGCCACGCCCACCTCTGCCGCCCACCTTTTACATTTTGAAGTTAAGTTATCTTCCACAGCTTTTGAGCTAAAGTCATCAAATTTGGTAACATGATAGCTGGCGATGTTTACCACATGGCCCATTCCCTTCGCCCCTGCATTCCCCCTTATCAACCGTTCATTTACTGGTATCAAAGTATTCCGCAGTCGGTTGCGTCCGACTGCAACGTTTTTACTTGTTTTAATTGTGTTCTTTTTGTGTTTTTTTTTCGCCAACATTTTTTTTCGCCACTGCAATAATTCGTGCCGCATAGGCAAAATGAAGAAAGGTAGGAAGGAAGAACTACCTGAATGCAACTTTTTCTTTTGCACTTTCCCTTGCACAGTTCGACGGACGACTGAATGCATTACCACCCGTGCGCCGCCCTTGCCTGCTGCAACTAAACCTGCTCGGAGTTTGACTCGGTTGACTTTTTTTGGCCCTTTGGTCTTTTGCGAAAATATTTATTTGACAACTCTCTTTGCATTGTATTGCACTAAAGTCCTTCAGCGAGCATGCGCCCTGCTGACCAGTCCATCATCAACCCCACTTTCGTTAATATTTTGGCAGTGCCCCTTGGCTAAAAGTTGCATGCGTCTTGTGCACTATTTTAACACTTCTTGTGCAAATTTTATGCATTTTTTTGCGAGCTATATTATTTTTTTTTCTCTATTTGTTCTTTTTTGAAATTCTTCTTCACTTCGTGTTCTTGTTGTTGTTATTAACGGTTTTTCTGCATTTGCACTTTTTTTTTTTGTCGCTACTTTCATGGGTGCGTCGCCACAATTAAACTTTACGACTGCAATTTTTATAGCGTGCTTTCTTTATTTATTTTTATTATTATTTTTGTTTCATTTATTTCTCGTTTATTTTGCTAGTTCTTTTTTATATATTTTTGTTTGTTTTTATACTTTGATTCCGAAGGTCTCATAGTATATTGGTTTTGTGCAATGTCCGTCATGGTGTCCGTCTGTATGAACGCAACTTTTTTCGACACCCGTAAAGCTAGAGACTTGAAACTTTGCAATTGTTTGTCTATAGGCGCGACAGATAAAGTGTCAAGATTGGGGTGCCACGCCTACTAGGAGGCTGGGAAATCGATAAATTCGATAACTGAAAACCGATAAAACCAAATATTTCTCACATTCTTACAGCTAGAGTTACCAAATTTTGAACGCAGATAGCTAGTCATGTCCTTGAAAAAATTTTGGATGCCACGCCCACTCCTTCCGCCCCCATCATCCCTGCTCCTTGAAACTGGAAACGCCTATAGTTTTCACATATTTTGAGCTAGAGCCACCAAATTTTGTGTCAAGATAGATATTGACGTTCCTTCTCCATGAAATTGGAAACGCCTATAGTTTTCACATTTTTTGGGCTAGAGCCACAAGATAGATATTGACGTTCCCCAAAAAAATGCATCAAAGTTTTGGATGCCACGCCCACCTAAGCCACTGCCTTATAAAATCGGAATTGGCTATATCCTTAACAGTTTTTGAGCTAGAGCCACCAAACTTGGTAGGAAGATTGATAGTGACAGTTAAAAACATTTGATTCAAAATTTTGGATGCCACGCCTACCTCTGCCGCCCACCTTTTAAATTTGGGAGTTAAGTTATCTTCCACAGTCTTTGAGCTAGAGTCACCAAATTTGGTAACATGATAGCTGGCGATGTTTACCACATGGCCCACTCCCTTCGCCCCTGCATTCCCCCTTATCAACCGTTCATTTACTGGTATCAAAGTATTCCGCAGTCGGTTGCGTCCGACTGCAACGTTTTTACTTGTTTTTTTTTTGTTCTGTGGGTGAGAAAAGTATTATAGAATTTAAAGCGTTTGTTCAGTTTCGGTCGAATTCTAAAACTCAAACTTTTGGTTGCACCTCGAAAAGCAATATAATCAACGGCAGTAGGCATATTTTGCACGAATTTTCGAGTATAATTTGCCATGGTGCCACTGCACGGGGGAATACACTATGATGGTGTTCACGAGCCCGTAGCAGCTTTTCAGGTTGCAGAGTTGACACACTAACTCACAAACATATTTTGCTATGTGTTTTTTTTTTTTTTTTTTGTGTTTGCTGGCTTTTTTTGACGTGATAACGTCTTATAAACCGATGAACCCTGGCAGCACTCCCAAAAAAGCATGACTCATTGTAACGTTCCACTTGAACAGCCTACTTTTTCATACCTAAATCTTATTAATTGTCTTATATTTTTATGGCATCTATATGGTGTAGTGTTTTGTTCTGGCTGATTTTCACATAAGATCTAACTGCTATGTTCGGGCACGCTTCCTTCTTCAAAATTAACATACACTTTTTAAGTGAACAAAAATCAAAGTCATAAAATATTGCGTTAGCGGGCTCGACGTCATAAATCAAGGAGGTGATTTGAAACAATTTAAAAATTGCGAATAAAGAGTTGAGGGCCAGATAGCGCTTAAGGCATAGAATTATTTATAAACCAATAGCCTGTCCCAGACTATAGTTTCATATACAATCATATTGATTTTAAATAATTTTAAGCAGAAGGTCTCTGGTATGTTAAACGAAAAATATCGCCAACCAATATGCAAGAAAAATATCAATACATCGAAATAATCGAAATCAAAAAATCGCCGGATTTATAAGACTACTATTTAAAAAAATATCGATATTCCGATAGTATCGATAGCGATTGCACATCCTTCGTCGCAAACTGTAATTTTTGCAACATACACGTGAACTGTTTTACTATATACATATTTGTAATTTGATTATTGATCCGCTTATAATCACACCATGGCAGACCAGCCTGACAAACCTATGGATTTCACGGATCTGCCACTACCTTCAAGGAGTAATGTACTCACGGAGGCGCAAGACGCTGCCGCATTCACGTCTGCAACGCCATTCGCTGAGCCACCAACAACCGCGGCTCCAAAATCAAAGGCACAGAATCAACGTGATTACAGACAGCGTATAGCAGCACAGGCGATAGCTGCGAGGAAATCGAATGCCGAAAGACAGCACAACTACAATCTACACAAAGCTGCTGTATCCTCTTCTCTTTCAGGGACAAGATCAAACGACCTTCAAACTGGTACACATCGACAGCGCACACACCAACAACGTCAAACTTCAGCAGCAGAACCAGCACAAATCACTGGTCAAATCCTCTGATCAAATTGAAGTACAACAGGTACAAGCTACATTGATCACCAAATGGGCATCTTCGATCATGAGATTCAAATCAACTTTTCTGGACACCGATTTTGGCTACGCTTGTTCGATTTGCGACAGTGTGTGGTTCAAGAACTGGAGGTGGTCTCGGAATGGTTCATCAAAGAAAATCGACGACTGTGCAGAGAAGAATATGAAATGGTTTTATAAATACTCCCCGAAACAACCACAACAGTTGGTGTATGTGGCGATGTGTCGGGTAACGAATATAGACGGCTTGCACATCATCACGGACAAAGATGCTCCTTTCATCTTCAAACACGGTCAAGATGGTAACGGCTCTCAGATAACGCGAGATATTCGTAACGAATACATTCGACTCCGTGCACACGTACCTCAAACAATCACTAAGAAAGCAGTAAAATTCTGTGATGATGCTAACAACGCTGGACAAATTTTAGTGACAAACATTAACTCTCAGAGTTTGTCTGCTCACTCCGCGGATATTGGCCGAAATTACATGCTTCACATCGTTTAAATTTGTACTTGGCGCCGTCTATATTCATCCTGGAGCGAGTATCCAAAACATTGGTATGTTGCTGTACCAGCACTTGTCCCATATGTGTACAACAGCCAGTATGTGCCACCGTTCTTAATGAATATTGATGCCGATGTACCCATTCTTTTTTGTGGCGACTTCGACACAAATGTGAAAAATTATGACACATTTCTGAAATTCATGAAAGGTACGTACAATCTCGAATGCGTTTTAGATGTTAATGAGTCAACAACGCTAAGAGGAACATCCATTGACACACACACACACACACACACACATAAGTATACACACAAGATACACTTACAAAAAGGCTCTCTTCTATTTTCCCTTTCGGCCTGTGAACGGAAATTGCGCTAAGTGCCCTCGCACGCAAAATAAACATTGGGCTTGCTAGCTTGCAAGCTGCTGTCATGTTGCTTGTGCTTTTAATATGAGTCCTGTTCAGTCCTGCTTCAGCTAGAGTTACAGCTTACAGCGTTTGCAGCTTGTTTATTTATTTCTTTTTTAGGGGGGGTTTGTGCGCTGCCTTTTCGGGTGCAACACACTTTCAAGTACTCATAGTTAGTCAGTGCGGGTTTTATATAATTCGACTTTTCTTCTTCCTTTTCGCTTTCTGTGTGAGTGAGTGTGTGTGTGGGTTTTGTTTTTAAGCCTCGAACCCATGAAATGGGTAAAAGGGGTATAATGGTTTTGTGCAAAAGTATGTATCAGGCAGAAGGAAGCATCTCCGACCCCATAAAGTATATATATTCTTGATCAGCATCAACAGCCGAGTCGATATAGCCATGTGCTTCTGTCCGTCTGTATGAACGCGTCGATCTCAGAGACTACAAGAGCTAGAAACTTCAGATTTTGAATATAAGCTCTCCTATACCAGAAGCAGTACAAGTTTGTTTCAAATTATCGATAACTTTTCTGGTTTCCGATATACACATGGAATCGATTACAAAAAACCTCGAATTCGGAAAATAAAAAAATAGGGATTGAAATAAAGGGTAACGATAGAACTTTTCTGAAAATTTCGTCCTAATCGGTTGAGAAACACCAGAGATATCGAAGATTGAAGTTTAGTCACAGATGCATACAGACAATGACTGTACGCGTTAAGTTTAGGGTTCGGGGTATCTCCTAGTCGGGAAATCTCGACTAGACCCTTCTTACTTGTTTTTTTTTGGTAGGGCGCCAGTGCATTCACCCCTATGTAGTAGTGGGCGGCTAAAGAGCGACCACAAGGGTTAGATTACTTTAAGTTGCAAGACGACAAGCTAATACTCTTACTGCTTACTTTACGGTGGTCAAAAAAGAGTCTATCGATAAGTCGATAAATCGATAGCTGCATTGTATGGTTGCTTACTATTTTATATAGTTAAAATATTATCCTGATCATATTATTATATCGCTTTTTTGGGCTTTAAACATGTATAGTATAGTATATAGGGACATATATAGTACTCTTACTAAAATCAAAACTGTTATGCGTTGTGTGCAATTTTTTGCAGCTGTCTGACACTGTCGTACCGTAATATTCACCCAGAGGCAATAAAAAGGGCCAACAACCGAAATTGGTTGCTAGTTTTTCCCTTCTATATATTTTTGTATTTTCCCGCTCTCGCTCTCCCTCTCTTTTCCTTTTTCGGTCGCTTTCCGTTTTTTGTGTTGTTGTTTCACTTGGAGGAGCCCAAAGTCGTGGCTTTGATTGAGAGGCAACAGCAGCCAGGCAGTCAACCCCTTGGACAAAAGCGGTGCCGAGAAGAGGACCTCAATGGGGGAGGGAGGAAAAACCTGTGACTTTGATACAACGGGCTGTCGACAACGGGAGCTCAAGTCATTAGGCTAGGGCTGCATAGTGCTAGTCCTTGTTCTTTGTTTGACAATTTTATGCCCAAAAAGAAAAAAACCATGAAGAGTCATTGTTTGTCCGTGTGTATCTTGGCCTTAGCACCCTCGAAGGGGAAAATCACAAGGGCTAGTTGTGGGCGTGGACTCCACCAGGAAGCGAATGTCAGCGCGCTTAATTTTTTGATCATGCGAGGACGCCCGCAAGGAGTCCGAGGAGTCAAGCTTCAAGCCGGGGGAATAGCTCGCACATAAGAAAGTATACGTACATAATACAAATATATATTATTTATAATAAATTCTAAAACAAAACGAAAAGGGCAAGAAATATACACCCTGAAAAATTAACAATATGTTACCTCGAATTCCGTTTATCCATTATTCCAAAAATAAAATTTAATAGGTTAAAGGATTTGTGCAATAGAAACACCAATATTTAGGGGATTTAACACCAAGGCACAAACCTAAAGGGTCATTCATTTCAATATGCCACACGATGCAGCACGCATGGCCAGCGACGCCATGTGGCAAGCACAGACCCTAGAAACTAACGTGCCACCAATTGGCCAACAACCCCCCACAACCTCTCTCTTTCTCTCTCTCTCTTGGATTATTTGCATAAATTAATTACAGAACGCTGCCACGTTTCTAGTTGGACGTCCAAATCTGCAAAATGTGCCAAACTGGCAGCGGCAAAAGTAGAATTGGATATTGGCAAAGGGTTGATACAGAGTGCGAAAGAGAGAGAGCGAGAGCGAAAGAGCTATAGAGAGAGAGAGAGAGAGAGAGAGAGAGAGAGAGAGAGAGAGAGGGAGAAAGAAAGACCGTGCAAGTGGAGTTGTCAAGGTAAACTTTTTTAATTATGAAAATTAAGTGCAGCGACGACTGCAATAAGAGCGAAACTTTGTCAACGTTTGTGTTTGCGTGTGTGTGCTTAGTACGTGGTGCTATGCTGGTTGTATTGTGTGGCTGCCACAACCCAAAATTGAAAGCTGTTTTCCAAATTGGCAACAACAGATGTTGACATTAATTGGAGTCCATTGCTAATGCATGTAAATGAATGAGTGTGAATGGAAACGAATGTGAATTTTTAGCCATAAGGATAAATAGTAAGTGAATGAAATAGTTATAAGGTGAATCAATGAATCTAAGTCCCCATTTACACGATGAAGTTTTTTTTACGAAGTTTTTTCATGAAGTTTTCGTTTGTTGGCAAGGGGAGTAGAGGGGTGACAACATGTGAAGTCGTGCAGTTTTTTTCCCCCATTTTGCTCTGCCTTATTCCGATTGCATGTAATCACAGAGTTGCACAGTCAGAAACACAGGGTTTCATGTCGCACTCAGAAGTTCTTTAATTGAATCCATTTTATTTGCTTTATTACTTTTATAACAAATCAGTCAAATATTCACAGAAGTTCACAAATTAAACAATCGATGAAAAATATGTATTTATATCGACAAATAAAAATTGGTAATTCATATGAAATAAAACGTAGGTTTATGTTTGTGATGCGATTATTAGGCTTAGGACTTGCCGGGTGTAAAAAATTCTGTGGCTTGATGGATATAAGTTATTCTTTTTTGAATAAGTCAACATATGATTTTTATGTTCAGAAAATTTATCAAAGTGTTCTGGTGGTTGCTGAAAAACATTTTTCATCGGCTGCAAAAGAAGAAAAACAACTAACGTGTGGTGAAAGTGATATTGATGATACGACAAATGTAACTGTATCTGGTGATGGTACTTGGAAAAAGCGCGGTTTTTCATCATTATACCATTTTTGTAGAATGTTCATATAGTAAATTATGTGAAGCTTGGAAAAAAAAACTAAACACAATTGAATTTGAAGAGTGGAAGAAAGATCATTTTGGCAAAAACGAATGTAGTGCCAATCATCAAGGACCAGCTGGTAATATGGAAGTTTCATCAATCGTTGCAATGATTCAACGCTCTTTTCAAAAGTACGGCCTAAGGTACTCAAATTAAAAATTGACGGAGACTCCAAAACATATTCCGGAGTTCTTATTGCCAAACCTTATGGCGACGATTTTATTATAAATAAAAAATCATGCGTAGGACATGTGCAGAAGAGGATGGGCAAGCGCTTACGTGATTTGGTCAATAAAACTGTAGAAGAAAAAAAAACAAGACCGGTATAACAATAAGAAAAAAAAAACTCTTTCTGGCAAAGGCAAACTTACTGGCAAATTTATTAAAAAGTTAACAGTTTATTATGGTCTAGCTATACAAAGAAACTGCTTTTCGGTGAAAAATATGAGAGACGCTATATGGGCAACTTATTTGCATAATATCTCCACAGACAAAAATCCACAGCACGATAAATGTCCAAAGGATCTAAACTCATAGTGCACTTGGCCGCGTTCTTCAGCAATGAAAACTCTTTCATCATACAAACACGACTACGATCCTTAAACAAGTGAGGTTTCATCAGCTATCAAGCTTATTTATGAAGATTTCAGCAAAAAAGAGCTCTTGGAGAGGTGTGTTGGTGGCTTTACGCAAAACGATAATGAAAGTTTGAACCAGTTAATATGAAAAATAGCTCAAAAAATACTTCCTGCTGGCTTAAAAATAGTAGAGATTGCTGCATTTGTAGCTGCTGGTACCTTCAACGAAGGAGTCTCAGCTTTGTAACTTTTTATGCATGAATTGGACTTGAAACTTGGCCGAAACAGCCACGAGTATGCCCGAAAAGAAGATGACAACCCCATTCTCATTGCCGAAAAGAAAGCTGACTCTTCAACTGGTGATGCCAAAATTCGTCACAGGCAAGAGCTAAAGGATGCCCTGAATATTGCCGCAGCAGCAGGTACTTTGCTTTACTGTGCCGGAACCGATGATAATATGTAAGTTAAAAACAATAATTTTCTTTGCATGTTATTTCAATTTAAAACTTTAAACACGTTTATCTCAAAACTTTATTTTTAAAGTCGGTTGACACGATTTTGTTCAAATATTGCAAACATCTTTGCAATTAAATTATCTAGATATTAAACGAAGGATTTATTTTTATTTTTATTACAACTAATTTTTTCGAGCCAATTTGACCAAATTAGGTGTTCGTTTTTTTTCAGTCTGTGAAAAATTCAAATTTTAATTTTTATACCCCTAACACATAAAATGGGTAAAAGGGTATAATGGTTTTGTGCAAAAGTATGTAACAGGCAGAAGGAAGCATCTCCGACCCTATAAAGAATATATATTCTTGATCAGCATCAACAGCCGAGTCAATATAGCCATGTCCGTCTGTCCGTCCGTCCGTCTGTCCGTCTGTCCGTCCGTCTGTCTGTCTGTATGAACGCGTCGATCTCAGAGACTACAAGAGCTAGAGACTTTAGATTTTGAATATAAGTTCTCCTATACCATGAGCGGAACAAGTTTGTTTTAAATTATCGATAACTATTCTAGTTTCCGATATACACATGTGATCGATTACAAAAAAATCTCGAATTTGGAAAATGTAAAAATGGGGAATCAAATAATAGGTTACGATATAACTTTTCTGAAAATTTAATTGAAATCGGTTGAGAAACACCAGAGATATTGAAGATTGAAGTTTAGGTCACAGATGCATACAGAATATGACTGTACGCGTTAAGTATAGGGTTTGGGGTACCTCCTAGTCGGGAAATCTCGACTAGAGCCTTCTTACTTGTTTTAACCTCTGAAACCCACCTAACCCATTAAGAGAGACATGCCGAGGGGGAGGGAGATAGGAGGGGTTATCAGAGACAATGTTAATGAGTCTTTGTCAATGTTTTTTCCATCCATAATTCGATAGAGATGCCATAAAGAAGCAGGACTAAAAGAGGAACCGAGTGTGCAACCGTTGCAAAATATTTGCCACAACTACCACCCACCACAACCCCTCTCCTCACTCTCCCGTTCCTATAGAGTGTAAAAAGTATTTTGAACTTTTGGCCACATGCTTCATTTATCACAAATTCATTTATCATTTGTCGTCAAACACACACACCCACACACACATACAAAGCAAATGCTAAGTGTTGTGTGTGAGTGTGAGTTAGTGTCCCAATCAGCAGCGCAAAGGAAGTCGCCACGAACTTAGCCCTGAGAAACAAAATAAGGAGAAGAGAAAAAAAGCTGCAGGCAGACGAAGAAAAATTATAAAGCAACAGCCAGGAGACCAGACGGAAAGAGCGGGAGAAAACGAGAGAGGGAGAAGGGGCAAAGAGTCAATTCGCATAAAGCTCGATAAAAATGTTGGCGGAAAAGCAAAGCGCCCAAGATAGCTGAGCTGCAAGCAAGAAAATGAAAATTTTTTATATATGGGAGGAAAGGAAAAAAATCCAGGAAGAACAATATTAAGCGAAAAATACACTAAATACTTAATACCCTTGCAAATTAAAAAAATTAATATTCAATAAAGAGATCAGTTTTTCTTTTATGGCACTTTGATTTCTACCATCTATGGTTTAAGAAGATAATTATTTAATAATTTTGATGGGTAACAATCTTAAATGGCAAGAAAAAACCTTAAACTCTTCTATATAACTATTTAGAAAGTTATTGTACCCTTTGTCACCAAGTTATCTGGCTGCTCGTCGTCGCGACTATTGCCAAAAAAAAAGAAAAGAAAAAAATTATCGGGTCAGGAAAAGCTACAAAAGTCTAGTCGAAAAGTGGGCGCACCAAAAAGTCTCAGAAAAAAAGCGCCAACAAAATACGTATCATATATCCCAGCGAAACGAAGCGAAAATAAAATTTCCAGCTAATGACAAAAACTTCCGGTTTCTGCTACGGCAACAACAACAACAACTGCAGCAACTGCAAAAAGTGGCAATTTCTTTATTGTTGTTGTTGACGTTTGGGCACAGGAAGAGAGCCAAGGGTAACCAAAGCTGCAAAAAAAAAAAAAAAAGCAAGCTGACAAAAACGCGGGCGAAACGCGCGCGACCCATGATTAACTTCGCATAAGCAACAACAAAACAAGTAAAAACGTTGCAGTCGGACGCAACCGACTGCGGAATACTTTGATACCAGTAAAAGAACGGTTGATAAGGGGGAATGCAGGGGCGAAGGGAGTGGGCCATGTGGTAAACATCGCCAGCTATCATTTTACCAAATTTGGTGACTTTAGCTCAAAAACTGTGAAAGATAACTTAACTCCCAAATTTAAAAGGTGGGCGGCAGAGGTAGGCGTGGCATCCAAAATTTTGAATCAAATGTTTTTAACTGTCACTATCAATCTTCCTACCAAGTTTGGTGGCTCTAGCTCAAAAACTGTTAAAGATATAGCCGATTCCGATTTTATAAGGCGGGTGGCTTAGGTGGGCGTGGCATCCAAAATTTTGATGCATTTTTTTGTGGAACGTCAATATCTATCTTGACATAAAATTTGGTGCCTCTAGCCCAAAAAATTTAAAAACTATAGGCGTTTCCAGTTTCAAGGAGCAGGGATGATGGGGGCGGAATCAGGGGGCGTGGCATCCAAAATTTTGATGCAGTTTTTCAGGGACATGACTAGCTATCTGCGTGCAAAATTTGGTAACTCTAGCTGTAAGAATGTAAGAAATATTTGGTTTTATCGGTTTTCAGTTATCGAATTTATCGATTTCCCAGCCTCCTAGTAGGCGTGGCACCCCAATCTTGACACTTTATCTGTCGCGCCTATAGACAAACATAATTGCAAAGTTTCAAGTCTCTAGCTTTACGGGTGTCGAAAAAAGTTGCGTTCATACAGACGGACAGACGGACACCATGACGGACATTGCACAAAACCAATATACTATGAGACCTTCGGTATCAAAGTATAAAAACAAAAGTGAAAGTGCACAATTTATGGCCTAACAAGGAACTGTGCGTGCATGTGGACAGGAGCGAGGGAGGGGGCTCCAAAGTTAGAAAGAGTTTAATATTGAGACACAATAATAATAATAATTGCATGAATATATACTACGATCATATTCAAGTACTCGTATCGGATATTCGCACCCGTTGCTACCCTGCATCACGCTAGACCGGTACAAGACTAGCGATATGCCTAGAACTCAGTGATGAGTACTGGTGCTCGCCGCAACACCAGCAATGCAATTTACCTATCGATTTTCCCTTCTGGATGTCCGCAAAACGTACCGAGCGGTACGGCGGTGCATTACCACTAGCTAGCGATTTCCCTGGTACCGAAGGAGTAGTTCGCCCTAATCGGCTATTTGGCTAGGGCTATTTCTCAGGTACACAAGGCCTAGTAATATCGCTAGTACGCCCTAATATTTTCGCTAGTACAAAAGTAGTAAGAAACAGACACGTTTAGAGTTTAAACATTAAACACCACAATTTACTTTTTAATTTGAAGAAAAAAAAAAAATTGTTTTTGTTTTATTCTTAGTATGTTACGTGTTAAGTGTTTTTACATTATTTTTTTACCACGCGTTTTTTCTGTAACTCCATCGCCTTACGCAGCTCCGGCTCCGGCGGCTCAACCTGGCATTTAAAGATTGCTTCTGAAATGTAAAATAGTGATTAAATTTAATATCAATTATACTTCTTATTACTGTTTACTTTTTCCTATTAGCGAGTAATAGATGATGGAAATTTTTTAAACTTGTCCTCCGCTAAAACTTCATCGTTGTATACCATAGCTAGCTCGTCTGTTTAAACATATAAATAAATAAATCAAAGCTATAGTATAGAAACTCTATTACCACTTAAGTCAAAATAAAATGATTTCATTGATTAGCTCTTATTTCTACTTCTATTATAATTTTATAAATATATATGTACTTACTAGAATTTATTAAACTGCACGCGCACTCGCTTGAACGCATTTCACTTCTGACTGCACACAAAAATGTGTTCGCGACCAAAAACCAGAGAGCACAATCGAAAACAAAAATTGGCAAAATTCTGGTTATAACTAGTTAATTCACTGTTAACTTTACCATGCGCGCTTCATCTTATACTGTTGCTTTTGTCACTTCTGTTACCTTTGCTATTTTTCGTTTTATTTGCCTAACGCTCTCTGCATTACTAGTACCTAACGATTTAGCTAGCTACTAAGGATGCATCATAGGACTAGAATTAGGTATGCCTTGACACCAGCCGTACTGCAGGGTAGTCTCAACCATTTAAGTTTGGTGTGCGTGTGTGTGCGTGTGTGTGTGGGTGTGTGTGGCAGATTGGAATGTTAAGTGCTTTGACGGCAGCTGTTGCTCTTGCTGCTGGCCAAAAAGGTGCTGGCCAAAGGTGTTGCTGTCCCCCTTCCCGCTACATCACCAAAAGGAGTAAATAAAATACAAGCCAAAAGTAAAGGCATAACATAACAGAGCCGAACCGTACTGAACCGAACCAAAAAGCCAGAAATCCAAAAAACACACAGAAAACAACGCGAAATTTGAAAGGGGGTGTGAGAACGAAGCCAGACATTTGAATTAAAGCGTGCAGCGCTTAAATCCACGTTGGAGGTACATAGGTAGGTAGGTAATGATGTAATGGCTGAGGTTATGCCAAAGCTAATGGTTAATGGCAAATGGGTTATGGGTAATCCAAGCCGAGTCATGCGTCTGCAATTCTGTAAGTGCTTTCGTTCGTTCATTATTAAATAAAACATACTGTTTTCATTTTATGGTCACACTCCCAGAATCCTCTTCACAACTCCAGTAATAATTGATTTCACCCCTGGCAGTACAATATTTCAAATTTGGATTTAATATTGTAATATCCCAAATTGCATTTAAGCTATTTTATTATCCCTTTTATAGATACCTAAATTTTTGTTCAGGACCTGGTATAAATAAGCTGTGAGAAATTGAAAATAACTGTATTTACATTTCTCTCTCTTCACTTTGATTATTAAACAATTATGGTATTCATTTGCAATTATGCACAAGATTAGATTTTAATCAATTGATTCGCCATTTGCAACTTTTGAGTTTTAGTGGCTTGGAGACTCTAGAGTCTAGACCATAGATGTCAAAGCCCATCGCTCTTCGACCTCATTTGTTTTTGTAATAGCTCTTTGGTATAGGCGAGCAGTTTGCGTATACATGAACTGCTCTTCCCATAAGCATTGGGAAATACAAGAACAATTTTGCGTATTCTTTTTTGTTTGTCTCTTCGCTGCCAATGCTCAGCAGCACAGTAACGTGGCTTTCCTAATTTTGTTGTTGCGCTACGAAATTGCAAGGGATTTTGTTGTTGCTTTACAGACGAGACTGCACTAAAAAAAAAGTGTTTGTGACAATCGCTTTACGCGCAAAACTACATGAGTGAAGGTCATAATTATTACTTTTTCTTGTCATTCAAATGCATATGTCATTTTTTTCAGTGATATCTGCTTTATTTGTATAAAAGTATATTTCCTGCATTTGTTTTTGTGAAGGTCTTCCATAAGCATCGGTTTGACGTCTCTGCTCTAGACTCTTGAGCTTCACTCAAGATTCCCACTCGTTTGAGTATTTACACATACATATGCATAGGTATGTTTGTATGTACGTATATAAATGAACGCACATTTTCCCACGTCGTTTCAACAACAAAGCCAAACTCATTTATCAGCGGCATTTCAACAACAAAAGCGGCCCACATCCAACAAAAACAACAACAGCAATAAGGAAAACTACGCGTCAATGCACAAGAAATAAGCAGCATCATCATTTATAGAGAACATCCACATGTTTGTATGTACATATGTAGTTCACAGTATATAGATGATTATATTGTACGCTATTTGGTCGTGGGCGACATGCTTATTATCGACTTCAGGTTCATTATTATTATTTTAGTTCTTCGTTTTTTTTGGTGTTGTTTTGCTTTCTGTGTTGTTTTTTTTTTTTTCATACCCTGATACAAGGTAAAGAGTATTTAGTTTTGTGCAATGTCTGTCCGTCTACAGATCTGAAACTCTGCAAATATCTTGGGAAATCGATTAAAAGTCATTAAACCTCCATGTCCAAATCGATTAAACACGCATATATTTCACATTTAAACAGCTAAAGTTACCAAATTTGGTGGGAAGATAGCTTGTGACTTCCCCCAAAGAACTGCTTCAAAAGCCACGCGGCCCATCCCTGCCGCCCCCGCATTTTCCATTTACAGGTTTCCTTACCATACGTTCTTTTACTGGTTTCAGAGTATTCTGCATTCGGTTTGCACTGATTTCTGTTGGTGTTATTTTTATATCTTGACCCAGACGCCATTTAATTGGAAATTTGTCCCTTCGAGGAATGGGCACAGATGCGAATAGTACTTTTGAGCATTTCATAAACATCGAAGTAAATAAAGTATAACTATAAAACTGTCATTAGATGCGGCGCATAAACAGCACACGCATAAAAGCAAACAGAGCGCATACTTAATTCATTTTCGTGTAATTTATTTATTTACTTTTTAATACGCCATCATTTGTACAGCACTTCTGCTTGTGCAGCGTGGGTAAGAGGTAAGAGGAAGCGCGGCCTCCATTTAATTGATTTTGCAACTCCCGCTCTCTTTTGGACACTGTGCGCTGTTTGAAATTCAAATCATGAAAGTGTTAAGAAAGCGAGCAGCCAGCCAAACAGGCAGGCAAAAAAAAACCAACTATGTTCGTGTGTGTGTGTGTGTGTGTGTGTGTGTGTGTGTGTGTGTGTGTGTGTGTGTGTGTGTGTGTGTGTGTGTGTGTGTGTGTGTGTGTGTGTGTGTGTGTGTGTGTGTGTGTGTGTGTGTGTGTGTGTGTGTGTGTGTGTGTGTGTGTGTGTGTGTGTGTGTGTGTGTATATACACATGTAATCGATTACAAAAATTTCGAATTTCGAAAATGTAAAAATGGGGGTTGTACTAATGGGAAACGATATAACTTTTCTGATAATTTCATCGAAATCGGTTTAGACACACCAGAGATATCGAAGATTGAAGTTTAGTCACAGATGCATACAGACAATGACTGTACGCGTTATGTACAGAGTTCGGGGTCTCTCCTAGTCTTACTTGTTTATAGTTACATTTAAAATAGGTACAAAAAATAAGAAGAAAGGTATTTTCATAAATTTGACAAACTTAAATACGATAAGACAGACGACAGGGGAAATGTTATAGTTCTAAAAGTAACAAGTAAGAAATAATCTGAAGCCATTTTTACAAATATACTCAAATGTTAAGTCACACATTTTAATTTGGGCTGAAAATTCAGATCGATTCAAAATAGCATCAAAATGCTAATGGTTTCAGTCAATTTACAGTTTGTGAGTAAAGAATTGGTACTTGAAATTAATCCCCTATTTAAGTAAGCCCTGTTATAACAATTAAGAAGGCTCCAGTTGAGATTTCCCGACTATGGGATACCCTGAAAAAAAAAAATCAAGACCAACGTACTAAAATCGCAGCCCAACGAGGTCAATAGTTCGTTAATGCCGGATTTCCTAAAACCGACACCAAAATTCTTAATTTAAGTACGTTTTGTGTAAATCCGGAATTTATGAAAGTAGCCCGTTTTTAGCGTAGTGGGATTGATTTTAACCCGTGTTTCAGATTAAAACCAACCCCAATACAGGCTAAATTCAAGAACGATTTACGAACTAAATTTAAGCCTACTGGTATTGGATTTTACACAAAAAAATCAATTGGTTCTTCTTAATTGAAGAACATTTTGAATATATGGTAAAGAACATTACTTAAAGTTACTAACCATTTGTTCAAAGAGTTTTTTTTTTAAAACTGCTAATGTAAGAAATTAAATTAAAAACCATTACAAATTTTCTGTATTTACTTACCCGTGCCGGGATTCGAACCAGAGACCTCTCGATGATGAGGCGGGTGCCTTATCCGTTGAGCCATTGCCATTCGCATTATAGATGCAGCTTAACACTTTCATATACAGCTCATGAACAAATATAAGCAGCAACAGCTAAGGCACCCGCCGCATAAAAAGACGCGGTCGCAGGTTCGAATCCCGGCGAGGTAAGTTTGAACAAAAAAAAGTTTTTTGTTTTTTTCTAATGAAATTATATAAATAAAACTTATTCTGGTGCATGTCAAAAAAGTTCTGTGTTAAAATTAACACTTGGCTTAAACGAATTGTGAAAACGACTATCGCGACACGAATGTATAAATGCCGATCGACTCTCTTATGAGAGAGATTACGTTATGTTGCAAATACATTTTATGCACGCGAGAGAGCGAACTGGCTACATTCATTTACTATCGGTAAATTCAAGTATTTTGGTCTTATATTGAGCTTAAATCGGATTGAATCTTGGTATTCAGTACGTTAGACTTATATTTAAGAACGTTCGATTTGATTTAAGTTCATTAGCCCAAAATTCGTTCTTGAAATGTTATCCCGCTTTCGAGATTAAACTGACACTTAAATTCTTAAACTATTTTTTCTGTGAAGATATCGCACACACTCCACATGCTCCCCTCTCTCTCCTCTTTCGAGCATCCACACACTGCTCACTTACCTTGCTCTTTTCCTGCTGTTGCCAAATGAGTTTTAGTTTTGCTTTTTATCTCAAACATTTATGTACATATATGTTTATATATAGAGATTTTTGTTGTTGTTTTGTTTTCAACTTCCTTAAAATTACCTGTAAAGTAGAAAGCAAAAAGGCGCAATAGTTTATTTGTCGTTCAGATACAAAAAGTTCAAAGCTAAGATTTACATTTGTATGGATTTAAATAATTGCTCCCAGCATGTGAATAAATAAAGTATATGCATACATATGTATAAAATACATAATATCTAAATAGTTAAACATATTTGTTTTTTAGCGAAGTTTCTAATTGTTGCAATTATTAACACAGGCTCGACGTCATGAATCAAAGTGCACCCACTTCGAAACAATTTGAAAATTGTGAATGAAATGTATTAGGCTGGCCAGATAGCGCTATTTTGAATGTTGTCAAACATTCTTATCAGTGACCTTTCAAAAAAATAAAAATCAGAAATAATCATTATTAATGATTTTTATTTTTATCGCTCAAAATAAAACTCAACATTGACGGACGGCTAATGTGTACGATTTTTCGCCAATATTATGGTATAACCTTATTAAGGATCAAAAAATCCACCCATCGGTATAATTTTTTTTTAATACCCTGTTCCCAAAAAACGGCTTTAAGCGATAAAAATATAAATCATTATCACATTGTGTACAGCTGTGAGTAAGTTTTGATCTCCGATAACTCTGACGTTTCTGAACCGATTTCGATGAAATTTTCACAGATTTGCATAATTTTGTATAAAGTTTCAAAATAATTTTTCACATATTCGATATTCACAATTTTAGTGTTATCGATCAAATGTTTATATCGGAAAATGAAAAAGTTATCGGTAATCGGTAATACCGATGGGTAGATTTTTGGATCCTTAATACGGTTATACCATAATGTTGGCGAAAAATCGTACACATTAGCCGTCCGTCAATGTTGAGTTTTATTTTGAGCGATGAAAACAAAAATTATTAATGATTATTTTTCATTTTTATTTTTTTTTATCAACTATAATGATTATGCTCTAAGTTTTATAAAATCACTCAAAAATAATGATTATCAATAAAGAAAATCCAAAAAATCTGAAACAAGAATATATATATGGGTGTTCATCATTTTTTTCTAGGTCCATTACAAGTGTGCGATTTTTTTGATAAAAAAAAATCATTATTTACGGTCCCTGGTTTGTGGACCTAGAAGACTCAAATAAGCTTTTTGAAAATTTGCTTCATTAAAAAACAAGTAAAAACGTTGCTGTCGGACGCAACCGACTGCGGAATACTTTGATACCAGTAAATTAACGGTTGATAAGGGGGAATGCAGGGGCGAAGGGAGTGGGCCTTGTGGTAAACATCGCCAGCTATCATGTTACCAAATTTGGTGACTTTTGCTCAAAAGCTGTGAAAGATAACTTAACTTCAAAATGTAAAAGGTGGGCGGCAGAGGTGGGCGTGGCATCCAAATTTTTGAATCAATTGTTTTTAACTGTCACTATCAATCTTCCTACCAAGTTTGGTGGCTCTAGCTCAAAAACTGTTAAAGATATAGCTCCAATTTTATAAGGCGGGTGGCTTGGGTGGGCGTGGCATCCAAAATTTTGATGCAGATCTTTGGTAGATGTTGCCTTCTATCTTTCTAACGAATTTACGGGCTCTAGCTTAAAAACTGTAAGAGATATCGAAATTTCCGATATTAAATGGTGGGCGGCAGAGGTGGGCGTGGTATCCTAATTTTTGATGCAGATCTTTTGTAGATGTCACCATATATCTTCCTACCAAATTCGGTGACTCTAGCTCGAAAAATGTGAAAACTATAGGCGTTTCCAATTTCAAGTAGAAGGGGGGATGGGGGTGGAATCAGGGGGCGTGGCATCCAAAATTTTGATCCATTTTTTTTAGGGACATGACTAGCTATCTGCGTGCAAAATTTGGTAACTCTAGCTGTAAGAATGTGAGAAATATTTGGTTTTATCGGTTTTCAGTTATCGAATTTATCGATTTTCCATCCTCCTAGTAGGCGTGGCACCCCAATCTTGACACTTTATCTGTCGCGCCTATAGATAAACATAATTGCAAAGTTTCAAGTCTCTAGCTTTACGGGTGTCGAAAAAAATTGCGTTCATACGGACGGACGGACGGACGGACGGACAGACGGACAGACGGACAGACAGACACCATGACGGACATTGCACCAAACCAATATACTATGAGACCTTCGGTATCAAAGTATAAAAATAAAATAAGCAATGCAAGTGTCAGCTGACTCAGCTGTTCGCCTTACGATGATTGTATTGATATTAATATATCGGGACTTAGCATCGGTATAAGTGTTTAACGGACCTCCAAGCATCGCAAGTGCTAACCGAACATTGAGAAACTCAAATTCAACTTAACTTAAAATAAGTTGACTAACCGGACGTTGAGAAATTGGGCCTTAAAAGAAATATACAAAAAAAAAAGCTACATAATAAAATGCTACTTAAATACACTTTAAGTTAATCATTTTAATGGCAATTGTTTTTGGACTGTGCCAAAAATGGATACAAAATATTTCCAATGAATTAACTGAAAATCAATATTTATTTGGTCATTTTTTTTTTTTTTTTGGGTGGTGGGGGAACGGTGTGGTGGGGGGGGTATTAAGCCATATATGGCTTTCTATGCATTAAGCGCATTTCAGAGTTTGCCATATATTACTTTATATTCAATTAGGTTACTTCATGTGAAGTTGGTAAAACAGTTTCTTTTGTCATTATGGCATAGAAATACATTGCATTTCTAACAAAAAGTGTATGAGCGGAGAGAACAATTGTTATGGCAGAGTTGCCTTTGCTTTTTCCAGGTGGGAAAATGCCCAATATTGTCCGGTGTCTCCAGTTCATTGATACAAGTTGGAAGATTGATATTTCCTTTAAATGGAAAGCTCTCATCCGAATACTGTGGCAAGTGACCAGATTTCCATATCGGTGCTCCTGTCTTTTTTGGCATTGGCTTTGGCTTTGCTTTCGAAGTGCACGGCCTTTCACAACTGTCATCTGAACTACTCTCATCGGACTCCGAAATATAAACATCTTCCTCTAGGAATTTTTTATTTCCAACAACTTTGTCTTCGGAACCGGGTGTGTTATCGATTTCGTCCACGTATTGCAAATTACCGTAAAATGATTGTGCATTCATTTCTAAAAAAAATATTTCAAATGTACATGGAATATATCATGCACGCGTTACTGCATGTACAGCCATATATGGCTTCCGCAGTTTTTTGCATAAAATAGTACATGTGATACCAACCTATTCTCAAATTATATTTTTTTATGAAAGAAAACTTTATATTCTGTTAGAATAAAAATACTTTTCAGCGATAAAAGTGTTTTTTAGTAGAGCAAATTAAATTTTAAATTCAGCAAAATTCACTTTTGTTCATCTGCTTGAGACGCTTGCACAAAACTGATTGAAACTTGAGATAAGGCAACACAAAAAAGCTCTGAACATCGAATTCCAACAGAAAATACTGATAACAAACGGCTTAGCGTATGTACCGTTTTACACAAAAAAAAAATTATTGAAAGTTAGAAACCATATGTATATGGCTTTGTATGCGGTAGAGGGTTAAGCTGCAAATAGATTGGTGCATTTGGTTTTTATTTTAATTTGTGCTTTTTCTATTGTAAAACTGAATTTAATCAAAAACTATTCGCAAAAACTTGAAAATTTTGCCATTTTTTATTTTTCTTCAACATTTTTCAGCAACGAATACAAAACTTTATTATTAATAAAGCATTATTCCATGGAGTATAAGGAAACAAGGAAGAAGGCTTATTAAAAATAGAAAAGTGGAAAATATATATACAAAAAATATACTCTGATGCTTTTTGGTATCAAAAGTATATACATATGTATGGAAAAGGCAATGGCAAAATGGAAATAATCAAAAAAAGGGAAAAGAGGCAATAGAAATTTAATGTAACGAACGGGGGCGTGACACAAATGGGGGCGAGATACGCAACGGACAGCGGGCAACGGGGCTTAAACTGTGACAAAAGTTGTTGTAACTTTGCCCGAGGTTGACTTTGACGTTGAGAGAGAGGGAGGCTGTGTGTTGGGGGGTAGTGAATGAGGGGTTTTTAAAGAGGCACGACAGACATTGCGCCTACTGCGACGCATGTGCTTGGCCTGACCTCAAATCGTTGGCAGGCAGCATCCATATAAGCTTAAATTTTTTTTATATATTCACAAAAAAACATCAAGCTGACTTTCTTTGTTGTTAAACCGTACGCAACCTTAAGCAACCCTCCCCTTCCCATACTCTTCTTAGTTTTGAGCCACCCTCAGTTAGAATTCGGCTGCCCTTACCGTGTTAAAACATTGCTTCAGTATTTTCATACCCCAAACCCATAAGAGGGCTAAAAGGGTATATTGGTTTTGTGAAAAAGTATGAAACAGGCAGAAGGAAGCATCTCCGACCCCATAAAGTATATATATTCGTGATCAGCATCAACAGCCGAGTCGATATAGCTATGTCCATCTGTCCGTCCGTCTGTCCGTATGTATGAAGGCGTCGATCTCAGAGTTTAGAAAAGCTAGAGACTTCAGATGTTGAACATAAGCTCATCTTAGTCCTAGGCAGTACAAGTTTGCTTCAGATTTTTGATAACTATTTTCGTTTCCGATATACTCATGTGATTGATAACATTAAAATCTTGAATATCGAAAATGTGAAACAATGTGAAAAGTTAGGTAACAGAAACAGAAGCACACAGAAACGACTGCACGTGTTAAGTACAGGGTTCAGGGTATCTCATAGTCGGAAAATGTCGACTAGAGCCTCCTTACTTGTTTTTCTTTCAGTTTTGGTCTTGTTCCAGATCAAGACGCAGCTTCTTGTCCACTTGCTTTTGAACGTTCATTCGCCGCGTTTTGTTTTATATGTTTAATTTTGTTTTTTTTTTGTCTTTTTCTTAACTTTTGGCTTACAAAAGATGCTTTTAAATGATTAAACGCTGTGATTTCTTGTGTATTGTTGTTGCTGCTGCCTGAGTCGTCACTTTTTTTACATTGTTGTTGCTTCTTTTTGTTATTTTCTGGGAATTTCACTTGGGTGACATTTTAAGCTCGAGCTGATTAACATCTTTTTTCTTTTCATGGGATTATCGTCATCATCATCATCATGGTTAAAATGATTTTAATCATTGTCTTATTAAGCACGTCTGCACATATATATTTTTGTATATGTCAATTTAACTAATCAATAGATATGATTTTGAATGACAATTTCTAACAAAAAGAAAAAAAAAAGGGATATGGCATAGATAACACGAATATTTGAGAGTAAGTTTGTGGTGTTATGTTCATATGATTTACCAAAATTCTTATTGCTGTGAATTTTCTTCTGCATTTAATTGACTTGGTTACTGAAAATGGTCAAGAAAAATAGATAAAAAAAATAAAACCAAATAATTCTCACATTCTTACAGCTAGAGTTACCAAATTTTGCACGCAGATAGCTTGTCATGGCCCTGAAAGAACTGCATCTTGGATGCCACGCCCACCCAAGCTACCCGCCTTATAAAATCGGAATCGGCTATATCTTTAACAGTTTTTTAACTAGACCCACAAAACTTGGTAGGAAGATAAATGGTGACAGTTAAAAACATTTGATTCAAATATTTGGATGCCACACCCACCTCTGCCGCCCACCTTTTAAATTTTGAAACACAGTTTTTGAGCTAAAATCACCAAATTTGGTAACATGATAGCTGGCGATGTTTACCACATGGCCCACTTCCTTCGCCCCTGCATTCCCCCTTATTAACCGTTCTTTTACTGGTATCAAAGTATTCCGCAGTCGGTTGCGACCGACTGCAACGTTTTCACTTGTTTTTATTTGACAACAGCTGCGTTTTGCCAACTGGATGACAAACTAATTATGCCATCAAATGGAGAAAACAATACAGAAAATAAGAAAGAAAAACAAAAAGAGGAAGAAGAAGAATGCTTTGGTCGAGTGTCTAGCCAAAAAAAATATAACAATAAACAAGTAGAAAGCGAAGGAAAGAGCTAGAGCGAGGGACAACTGTTAAGAAGCATAAAAAAGGTGCAATGAAGATGACAAAACTTTGTTGTTTTTATCATTGGATACTGAAAGTATCACAGTATATTGGTTTTGTGAAATGTCCGTCATGGTGTCTGTCCGTCTTTATGAACGCAACTTTTTTCGGTACCCGTAAAGCTAGAGACTTGAAATTATGTTTGTCTATAGGCGAGACAGATAAAGTGTCAAGATTGGGTTGACACGCCTACTAGGAGGCTGGGAAATCGATCAAATCGATAACTGAAAAACGACAAAAACCATATATTTCTCACATTCTTACAACTAGAATTACCAAATGAACGGAGATAGCAAGTCACGTCACTCAAAAAACTGCATCAAAATTGTTGATGTCACGCCCACTCCTTTCGCCTCTATGGAATGGAAACGCCTATAATTTTTACAGATTTTAGGCTATAGAGCCACATAATTTGGTGTCATGACGTAATGACGTTCCCCAAAAAACTGTATCAAAAATTTGGATGCCACGCCCACACCTGCCGCCCACCTTTTAAATTTAGAAGTTCAGTTATCTCCCACAGTTTTTGAGCTACAGTCACCAAATTTAATTGTAACATGATAGCTGGCAATTTTTACCACCCGCCCCCGCATTCCCCCTTTGCAAGCAGACTCCTCACCATCCGTTCTTTTACTGGTATCAAAGTATTTCGCAGTCGGTTGCATCCGACTGCAATGTATTCACTTGCTTGTATTTTTGTGGAGCATAAAAACAATTTGTCGAGCTTTTTTCCCCATCTCCAGCTTATACCGTACGGTATTTTGAACGCGTTTTTATCAGCAATCACGGCCGGCTATCTATTTTTCTCTATCTGTCTCTTATCTCCGCGATTGCCTTTTCAATCGAATTGATTAAAAAATCATTTGAAAAATTTTATGTTGCCAAATAAAGAAGAATAAACACTTAAAAGCCAACAAAAAACAATAAATGTGCTTGCTCCCCTCTCTCGCTCTCCTTCTTTTCCACCCACACTTTGGAGTAGTTTGCTGAAAATTCATATTTCATCTACATCTCAACTGATAAACCGCAATATGAGAAATAACAAAAGCTAGTCATTTTAGACATCTTTTTATCTCAATGCTTTCCATAGCATCTGCTTTATCACGAAATAGTCAAGCAAGTTTTCCTTCCGGTGGTAAATTTTGATTTAAGAGTATTTGAGTTATATGTATATCAGCCAGACTTACTTTCTTTTCACACAATTGGCTTTAAGTTCAAATCAGTTGTTTAAAAATTTCTTTTTTAATAATCGCCCAATTTAATAGGATATTTAATGTCTTTTTTTTAAAGTGCCAATGCTTTTAATTCCTCATCAAACAGCATAAATGGAAAAAATTTTGGTTGGTAATTAAGGTTGGGTAAACAGTCGTTACTCGGTAAGCGGAAGCAACGAAATACAAAAATAAACAAGTAAGAAGGCTCTTGTCGAGATTTCCCCACTAGGAGATACCCTGAACCCTTTAATTAACGCAGTTACAGTCTTGTCTGTATGCATCTGTGACTGAACCTCAATCTTCGATATCTCTGGTGTTTCTCAACCGATTTCGATGAAATTTTACAGATTCTCATTATTTTGTATCAAGTTTCTAAAACATTACATGTGTATATCGAAAACGGAAATAGTTATCGAAAACAGGAAACAAACTTGTACTGCCTAGGACTTAGATGAGCATATGTGCAAAATCTGAAGTCTCTAGCTCTTATAGTCTCTGAGATCGACGCTTTCATACATACAGACAGACGGACGGACAGATGGACATGGCTTTATCGACTCGGCTGTTGATGCTGATCAAGAATATATATACTTTATAGGGTCGGAGATGCTTCCTTCTGCCTGTTACATACTTTTGCACTAAACCATTATAAACCTTTTACCCATTTTTTGGGTACGGGGTATAAAAATCAACTAAAAACAAGTAAAAACGTTGCAGTCGGACGCAACCGACTGCGGAATACATTGATACCAGTAAAAGAACGGTTGATAAGGGGGAATGCAGGGGCGAAGGGAGTGGGCCATGTGGTAAACGTCGCCAGCTATCATGTTACCAAATTTGGTGACTTTAGCTCAAAAACTGTGGAAGATAACTTAACTCCCAAATTTAAAAGGTGGGCGGCAGAGGTAGGCGTGGCATCCAAATTTTTAACTGTCACCATCTATATTCATAAAAAGTTTGGTGGCTCAAAAGCTCAAAAACTGTTAGAGATATAGCCGATTCCGATTTTATAAGGCGGGTGGCTTGGGTGGGCGTGGCATCCAAAATTTTGATGCAGATCTTTGGTAGATGTTGCCTTCTATCTTTCTACCGAATTTACGGGCTCTAGCTTAAAAACTGTAAGAGATATCGAAATTTCCGATATTAAATGGTGGGCGGCAGAGGTGGGCGTGGCATCCTAATCTTTGATGCAGACCTTTTGTAGATGTCACCATATATCCTCCTACCAAATTTGGTGACTCTAGCTCGAAAAATGTGAAAACTATAAGCGTTTCCAATTACAAGTAGAAGGGGGGTGGGGGGCGGAATCAGGGGGCGTGGCATCCAAAATTTTGATGCATTTTTTGGGGAACGTTAATATCTATCTTCACACAAAGTTTGGTGGCTCTAGCCCAAAAAATGTGAAAACTATAGGCGTTTCCAATTTCAAGGAGCAGGGATGATGGGGGCGGAAGGAGTGGGCGTGGCATCCAAAATTTTGATGCAGTGTTTTCAAGGACATGACAAGCTATCTGCGTGCAAAATTTGGTAACTCTAGCTGTAAGAATATGAGAAATATTTGGTTTTATTGGTTTTCAGTTCTCGAATTTATCGATTTCCCAGCCTCCTAGTAGGCGTGGCACCCCAATCTTGACACTTTATCTGTCGCGCCTATAGACAAACATAATTGCAAAGTTTCAAGTCTCTAGCTTTACGGGTGTCAAAAAAAGGTTCGTTCATACAGACAGACAGACAGACACCATGACGGACATTGCACAAAACCAATATACTATGAGACCTTCGGTATCAAAGTATAAAAAAGAATTTGTATTCCAGCTTAAATAAAGCTAAGAGGAATTTGTGGATTTGTGGCCACTTAGGAATGATAAGCTGAGAAAGCCTGAAATATAAGTATCTACCGAGAGTTAAATACGAAACGTCACAATAACTAATACGAATAAACAATGTGCGGTTTTCGCAATTATATACTTTGAAATAACACTGGATCGTATTTCTCATAAACATATGTTTTTTTATGTGACTTTAAGATTTGTTCGACTGCAATTAGAAACGTTGAGAATTGTAAATCAGAGAAGGAATAAAAACTAACCAAGAAAACGTTAAATATAATTATTTTTTTTGCTACAGTAACAATGAAATAGGTTATAAATACATTAAAAAAAAATTGCTATTTCCTCCACCTAAATGGGAACATAACTACTGTAAAACAACAGGTCTTTGGGAAATTCCGCTTGAGTATAAAAAATCAAAAACTTTTTACACAGTACATCTGAAAATAAAATTCTGAAACACTAGAATTCTTATTTGCAAATACATACATTCATATGCATATGTAAATGTTATAGAAACATTAAATCTGCACAGCATTCGAGAAAAAATAACAGAAACTGCTCATTTAGAGTAAACCTCAATCCTCAATCCCCAAATTGGCTACAAACACACGCACACATACATACATGCTGACATTTAACGATGTCAAACGTTTGTCACCTCAGCCCTGTTCCCCCTCTCTAGCTGACCATTAAAATGTCATGCACTTTTCGCGGCAAAAACTGAAACAAAATTTCCAACTACAAAACTGCCGCTAAATGCATAGAGCATAGTGACAAAAAGAGAGAGCGAGAGGGCATCGAGTTTTATTGGCCTGAAGCTCAATTACAACACATTTACAATATAGAAGTTGCGCTTGCTGTTGTTGATTCTTGTTTTTTTTTTCGAGGGTGCAGCAAAATGCACGAAAATGCTAAAACAACAACAGCATTTATACTACATATATCGTAATGAGCAAATGATAATAATGATCGCCGCACACACACAGACTAAGAGAGATACAGACACACGGCATGAGAGCAGGAGTAAAGGTAGAGAGGAAATGCAAAGAGCACAGGTAGTCAGGGTTGTTGTCTGTTGTTGTTGTTGTTGCAATGCCGACATGCATGCATAGTAGGTATAATTGCTGTTGTTGCTAATGCACAACAGTTAGAAATTTCATTTCTTTCGTTACCTTTATCTTCTTGGTTTTTGGTTGCTTTTCTGTTTTGTGGTTTTCTGCTACTTTTCAATTTTTGTTAAATTTGATAATTTTGCAGCTTCTATTTGTGTTTTTTTGGTTTTCTCTATCCTTATAAATTCACATCTTTTGCATCTGACTTTTTTCTCTATCTGGCTATTTATAACTTCTTTTTTTTTTGTGCTTGAAACTTTCGGCTTTTGATTTTGTTGCACTTATGCTTTTCTTTCTTTGTAATAAAAAGCACTTTATGGAACACACACCAGAAAAAAATTAGTTAACTATGCAATTTTTGGTTGGTAGACCGCGACGCGTACCGCCCCCGATCCCGATTCCGATCTATCGGACTTTAAGCTTTGCGGAGTTTTTAATTTTATTCGCTTTCGCGTGGGAGTCAACACACGCCGAAAAACAAACAAGGCTCTCTCACACACACATACGCGTCCGAAAATTGGTGTCAATAAATAAATATTGTGGTATTTTTAATATATATACACATACATATATATCAAAGACCAAAAAAAGGCTTCACGAGCGAGTGGCAGAATAACCGGTTTCAACTTACTAACACGGAACAGCGTGGAGCGTTTTGTTTGACCGGCGTTTATAACTGCATTGAAAATTCGTTTCGTTCAACAAACAACGTTTAAAATCACAAGAAACTTCAACCGCACCGTCCGCTACACGACCGCTTGGTTCGGCTTTGTTTTTGCTTCTGTTTATGTTAACTTAGCAGCTCGTGGGGCTTGGCTAGTTCGGCATGTTTCGCCGCTGTTATGTGCATGAAATATGTTGCATCGAACTCGGTTCGCTCTGTTAACGCGTTGCTATGCTGGCAGCGCGCAACAGCGCCGTAACATGCGTTCGAGTTCGATGTGGAGCATGTTGTGTGGATCTCAACCATGGAATGAACACAAACATAATTGTGAATGCAAAATAAATAAAATGAACAGTTGCATAATTGTAAATAAAAGGCAAGACAATTTACTTTAATAGAAATCGATATGGTTTTGACAATTTTAGGAATAGGAGCGAGTTCGACTTGATTGAGGGCGCTGTTTGAGCCTGAACCGGTTCAACAGGATGAAGGCCGCCTAAGAGAGAGCTAACTGAGAGATAGAAAGAGAGTGAGAGAGAGAGCTAGGAGCTGCAAAAAAAAATGCCACCAAAACAAAACTCGAAAATGTAGCTACAACAAAAACTTTAAAGAGTTCTTTCCTTTTTCTTATGTTTGTTTATTTCGAGTTTTTCGATGTGAAGTAAGCAGACAACAATTTTTTTGCTCTGCTCTAGCAGCGAAAATGGCAACGCTGCTGCTGGAAAAACCGGTTCGTAGCCAAAGGAATGCACAAAATACCAACAACAAAATCAGAAATAATGCAGCATGCAATGCCTTTGAAATGAACTAAACCAAAAACTGGCAACCAACAAACAAAAACAAACACACAGAAAACTAAAATCAAAGAGCTCGCAACTGGAAGTTGTAACTGGAAAGAAGAGCAGGCAAGAGTGGGGCCTATGAGTATAAGAGTGGAAACTGTTGTTGTTGTTGTTGCTCTTGTTGTTGGCTAAATGACATAAATCTGCGTGGCAAAGACTTAAGACTTAAAGACAAAAGACTTAAGCAACGAACGTGGCGCAGCATGTTTTCTAGCCTGCAACTGGATTACTGTTACAAGGCAAACTTTGCCTGGCAAAGGCAAACGAGCCGACTACCATAACGGTACAAATACAATGCATACATATGCTAAAAACGTGACTTTAATGTTTTCGAAGCTTGAAATTTTACTTACATTTTTAAGGCATAATGAAATAATTGAATCACTGTAAGTATAATGATTCTTAATGCCAACCTCTTAAAGAAAATTAAAAAAAAAAACAAAAACAAATTTTTCAAAATAAAAATACTTATTCTGACATTAGGTTTAAGATACCTTAAACACCGTTCAAACAACATAAACAAAAAAAAAAAAAAAAACACAACACATAAAAAAATTCTGTTTTATTATTATTATATTTTTTTAGTGGTAAGTTATCTCCTCTTATAACATACTTTTAAAATTTTAATGCACATTAGATTTGACCCATATGCTTATATAAGTGGAAGTTAACGCGATTTCTTAGAAAAATTGTGTTGCAGTATTTGTAAAAGACACAAGCATGCCAAAAAACGGATTTATTTATTTGTCGATTTTTTTTTCTGAATACGAAGTAGAGTAATAGAGTAAATAAATATATATTAATGTTACAAAAATAATATATAAGAAATATTAATAAGCTGGTCGATTTTCAACCAAGGACAAAACATACTAAATGTATAAAAAGATTTGTCTGTTAAAAAAGTAATGGTCGTTGTTAAGTATTTTTACAAAAAACTGTTCATTAAAAAATGTCTTAATTAAGTCCTAATTATTTTAATTTGTTATTCAAGTTGTCAAAAGCAATTAAAAATCCTTCCGTTTAATATAATGTCAATAACATTGAACTATAATTAAATGATTTCTGAAAACGGAAAAAAAATTGCTTCAAATGTTGGATGTTCCATATCTGCTTTCATTGTCAGTTTTTACAATTAATTTAGGATCTTAAAAGGGCTTTTGAGTTGAACAAAAAGATCTTGCAATATAACTTGAATTTTTTGAGCTTTCTTACATTATTTTTTTTGTAGGTAAACCCATAAAAACCACTTTAATCCTTTTTTAATGGTTTACTGTGAGGCTTTCGAATCTGAAAGCCAATAACTTTTATTTTCACAAACTTCAAGTTTTGGACTTGGAAAACAAATCAATTATTTGATCCAAAAACCACCTAATTAAGAAAAGAATCTTGTCTCTAAGGCTGTTTAGATAATTTTCGGTGTTCCACAAGAAAGTTATCATGGACTTTTATTATTAACACTGTGCTTATAATGTTTGCTGATAATGTGAAACAATCCAAACTACACGCTAATTTTGATAAGTCTCAAAAGTGGTTTCGAGCAATTTAATTAAATCTTTTTGTTGGCAAGGTATACACCAAATTTGTATCTCTTCAATAGTAATAAGATGGTTCACATTAAATGATGCTTTATTTTTATAAGCATATCTCTATCCCTACATGACTAACAAATATAAATACTATGTTGTAGTATTCATTCTCAAATACAAATATTGGATTTATCAGGGTAGAATAAAATCTGTACAAAACGCGTTGCCCTTCTTCTCTTTCAGACCTTCTCTTTCTGATCGCATTATCAATGGAGAAATTGATTCTTCTGAATTAAGCAACCAAATAAGGTTGTCTCCGATCAGGAACACTAGAAACTTTATACGTCATTTCTATCATAAAGGAGCTTTAAGTCATTTTAAAAAGATAGAGCCATTTCAAAGAAACAATAGAAAACCAAGGTAGTAAAAAGTCCCTTGAGCAACAATGATGGTCTAAGGGAACCCAAAACATTTTTCACCCCCTTCTTCAGATGGTTTAACAGGTTACTAAGACCTGAGTTTTCACTTAAGTAACCTGCATCTTTCTGGTGCGGACACCTGCAGACTTTGTGGAACATCAAACAGCAATTCATTTTTTTTTAAATGTCCGGTCCTTAGTAGAAAACATCATTAACTATCGGTAATACTATAAAATCAGTAACTAGAGGGGACGTAATCTACAAAGGTATCCATATACACAAAAAAAAAAAGTGGGCAGAAAAGATCTAATAATTGTTGCTGATCCACGAATTATATACTTTATTGGGTCGGAGATGCTTCCTTGTGCCTTTTGCACCAAACCATTATACCTTTTTTTTACCCATTTCTAATATGTTTAGGGTATAGACAAAACTAGCAAAGTGATTTAAGGCAGATTGGCCATTTGTATTTGTTTTTGCTATTTTAAACAAGTAAGAAGGCTCTAGTCGAGATTTCCCGACTAGGAGATACCCTAAGCCCTTTAATTAACGCAGTTACGGTCTTGTCTGTATGCATCTCTGACTAAACTTCAATCTTCGATATCTCTGGTGTTTCTCAACCGATTTTGATGAAATTTTAAAAGATTTTCATTATTTAATCAAGTTTTTAAAACGTATTTCACATTTACGATATTCGATATTTTTGCTATCGATCACATGTTTATACCGGAAACGGATATACTTATCGAAAATCGGAGAAAAAAAACTTGTACTGCCTAGGACTTAGATGAGCTTATGTGCAAAATCTGAAGTCTCTAGCTCTTATAGTCTCTGAGATCGACGCTTTTATACATACGGACAGACGGACAGACGGACATGGATATATCGACTCGGCTGTTGATGCTGATCAAGAATATATATACTTTATAGGGTCGGAGATGCTTCCTTCTGCCTGTTACATACTTTTGCACAAAACCATTATACCCCTTTTACCCATCATATGGGTTCGGGTTATAAAAATTACGCTCATAGATCCTTGTGATCGTTTTTGTAGTGTTTTTCGTGTTATTGTTTTTTGTGATTCATGCGAATTATGAACTTTTTTGTACTTTGAGTTTTCCATTGTTGTTGTTGCTGCTGCTTAGAAACTGCAAATAGCAACAAAACACTCGACCAGCAAGAATCTGACCTAAAAAAAACAAAAAGAACATACAAAGACAATAAACAAAAAAGGGGGAAAATAATAATAATAATGGCAACCACCAAATAAATAAACCACTTTCTTGGGTGCTACGAAAATTATGCAAAGCGCAGACAAATGCGCAAATTTGCAAAATGCCTACAGCAACAATAGGAGCAACCACAAAAACGTGCAACAGCTGCACTATTTTCCCCTTACCCCACTTGACACACCTCCATTTTTTATACTTTGATACTGAAAGTGTCATAGTATATTGGTTTTGGGCAATGTCCGTCATGGTGTCCGTCCGTCCGTCCGTATGAACGCAACTTTTTTTACACCCGTAAAGCTAGAGACTTGAAATTATGTTTGTCTATAGGCGAGACAGATAAAGTGTCAAGATTGGGTTGACACGCCTACTAGGAGCCTGGGAAATCGATAAATTCGATAACTAAAAACCGATAAAACCATATATTTCTCACATTCCTGAAGCTAGAGTAACCAAATTTGCACGCAGATAGCTTGTCATGTCCTTGAAAAAACTGCATCAAAATTTTGGATGCAATGCCCACTCCTTCGGCCCCCATCTTGCCTGCTCCTTGAAATTAGAAACGCCTATAGCTTTCACATTTTTTGGGCTAGAGCCACCAAATTTTTAGTCAAGATAGGTACTGACGTTCCCCAAAAAAATGCATCAAAACTTGGATGCCACGCCCCCTGATTCCGCCCCCATCCCCCCTTCTCCATGAAATTGGAAACGCCTATAGTTTTTACATTTTTTGGGCTAGAGCCACCAAATTTTGTGTGGAGATAGATATTGACGTTCCCCAAAAAAAATGCATCAAAATTTTGGATGCCACGCCACCTGATTCCGCCCCCATCCCCCCTTCTACTTGAAATTGGAAACGCCTATAGTTTTCACATTTTTTGAGCTAGAGCCACCAAATTTGGTAGGAAGATATATGGTGACATCTACAAAAGGTCTGCATAAAAAATTAGGATGCCACGCCCACCTCTGCCGCCCACCATTTAATATCGGAAATTTCGATATCTCTTATTGTTTTTAAGCTAGATCCCGTAAATTGAGTAGATAGATAGAAGGCAACATCTACCAAAGATCTGCATCAAAATTTTGGATGCCACGCAAACCCAAGCCACCCGCCTTATAAAATCGGAATCGGCTATATCTTTAACAATTTTTGACCTAGAGCCACCAAACTTGGTAGGAATATAAATGGTGACAGTTAAAAACATTTGATTCAAAAATTTGGATGCCACGCCTACCTCTGCCGCCCACCTTTTAAATTTTGAAGTTAGGTTATCTTCCACAGTTTTTGAGCTTAAGTCACCAAATTTGGTAACATGATAGCTGGCGATGTTTACCACCCGGCAAGCAGACTCCTTACCATCCGTTCTTACACTGGTATCAAAGTATTTCGCAGTCGGTTGCGTCCGACTGCAACGTTTTTACTTGTTTTTTTTTTTAAAAGTACGGGTGTTACGTAAAACTTTGCCTCAAATCAACTGGCGTCCAAAAGTCATTGAAAAAGAAACAAAACTATACGAAAGTAAATATATATATACATATATACGTTTATTGTATTGGACTTGCAAATACCTGAGGCGTAAAAGTAACATATTGGGTGTTCATTATTTTTAAGCTCTGCTTCTAACTTCGAATAAGAAAAACCCGAACCCTTTACTTTACGCATACAGTATTCAGTATTCATGCATGACTAAACTAAACTTAACCGATTTCGATGAAGGTTTAAAAAATTTCATAATTAAAACAATTTAAATAACAATATAAATAGCTATAATAACAATATTAAATAAACAATAATAAGAAAATATTAAATTACCAAAATGAAACAGGGTAGTTTGTCGACCAGTTGTCCAAAGGTCACTTGTGTGGAGATGCTTGAATCTTCTGCGCGTTGTGTTTGATCCTAAATGGTTAGTTAGCCCAAGGATTGACATACTTGTAAATAAATTTTTATACCGACAAGTATGTCTATTAATTTGCACCATAGCTGTTGGCAAATTAAAGTCAAAAAATTTCTAAAACTTAAATTTAGAAGTCACTAGCTGATATTGGACAGACATACGAACGGACGGACAGACGGACGGACACCGTGATGGACATTGCACAAAACCAATATACTATGATACTTTCAGTATCAGAGTATAAAAACTAGCCCCAACTTTTCCTGGTCGAGCTTTAACTTGAAAACCGCTTTACCGACTATGCTGCAAATTTGTCAGTTTGTTCCTATGGTTCCCGGGAAGGTTTGTAAACAACACAAAATAGCAGACAACTATTTTGGGTACCTCCCAAACATATACTTCACACATTTATATATATATAGTTTATGGGCTCGGAGATGTATTCTTCTGTCTTGCAAAAAATCCTTATTAATTTTCTACCCATTTTATGTGATAGAACTATAGCGAATTTTTTAAATTTGAGCTATTTCGAAATCAATTAATGTATTCAATCTTTCTTATGCTAGCCTTCTTCTTTTGATGAAAAACGATTTTGTTGAATGTCACAAAGATTGCTTAATGGCCAATATGCCTGCCACAGCACTTTTATTTAGTGCTCTCAAACAAAAAGTGAAAAATATACAAGCATACAAAGAAGGGATGGGGGCAAAAACTTGTTATAAGAAATAATTTGCGGCCGTAAACAAATCGAAATGCGACCGGCGCTCAAAAACTTGCTAATGGGATAACTCGGTGAGGGCGGCCCGACAAAAAAGGGCGTTGCTTTTGTTGCTGTTGTTGTTAAACAAATATTACTCATGGTTCGGGCCTGGTCTGGCTCTGGCCTGGTCTGTTCTGTTCTGGCCTGGTCATGTTCAACAGCATTGCTAACACTCAAGTACAGCAACGTGACGACGTTCGAATCGAAAGCAAACGAAACGAAACGAACCGAAAAATAAAAGGTAAAAAACCGAACCGTAAGCCAGCAGCCAACTCAAAAACGCGTCGAAAACGCAGCCGTTCAGTGATTGTCACGGCACGATAATGAAATATTGTAACTTTTTCTGTATTTATACTTTGATACCGAAGGTCTCATAGTATATTGGTTTTGTGCAATGTCCGTCATGGTGTCCGTCTGTCTGTCTGTACGTCTGTCCGTCTGTATGAACGCAACTTTTTTCGACACCCGTAAAGCTAGAGACTTGAAACTTTGCAATTATGTTTGTCTATAGGCGCGACAGATAAAGTGTCAAGATTGGGGTGCCACGCCTACTAGGAGGCTGGGGAGACACCAAATTTTGTGTGAAGATAGATATTGACGTTCCCCAAAAAAATTCATAAAAATTTTGGATGCCACGCCCACCTCTGCCACCCGCCTTATAAAATCGGAATCGGCTATATCTTTAACAGCTTTTGAGCTAGAGCCACCAAACTTGGTAGGAAGATTGATAGTGACAGTTAAAAACATTTGATTCAAAATTTTGGATGCCACGCCCACCAAAGCCACCCGCCTTATAAAATCGGAATCGGCTATATCTTTAACAGTTTTTGAGCTAGAGCCACCAAACTTATTAGGAAGATAGATAGTGACAGTTAAAAACATTTGATTCAAAAATTTGGATGCCACGCCTACCTCTGCCGCCCACCTTTTAAATTTGGGAGTTAAGTTATCTTCCACAGTTTTTGAGCTAGAGTCACCAAATTTGGTAACATGATAGCTGGCGATGTTTACCACATGGCCCACTCCCTTCGCCCCTGCATTCCCCCTTATCAACCGTTCTTTTACTGGTATCAAAGTATTCCGCAGTCGGTTGCGTCCGACTGCAACGTTTTTACTTGTTGTTTTTTTTTTTACTATAAAAAAAATTAAGTATTGAGGTTGCATTTGCTGGGGCAGTTATTCATACAAACATAATACTTGTGTGCATGTATTGTAGAAGGTGCATAAGCGGGCAGTTTGTTGTTGTTGTTGTTGTTGCTGTTGTTGCTGCTATTGAAACGTGCAACAACGCACCACATTCCTTTTGTCAAACGACTCCGACTTCAATCTTCTCTCTGGGATCTTTAGAATGCCATCAACGCAACTTTTTATACCCCGAACCCATGAAATGGGTAAAAGGGGTATAATGTTTTTGTGAAAAGTATGTAACAGGCAGAAGGAAGCATCTCCGACCCTATAAAGTATATATATTCTTGATCAGCATCAACAGTCGAGTCGATATATCCATGTCCGTCTGTCCGTCCGTCTGTCCGTATGTATAAAAGCGTCGATCTCAGAGACTATAAGAGCTAGAGACTTCAGATTTTGCACATAAGCTCATCTAAGTCCTAGGCAGTACAAGTTTTTTTTCCGATTTTCGATAAGTATATCCGTTTCCGGTATAAACATGTGATCGATTACAAAAAAAGTATCGAATTTGGAAAATGTAAAAATGGGGGTTGAAATAATGGGTAACGATAAATATTTTCTGAAAATGTCATCGAAATCGGTTAAGAAGCACCAGAGATATCGAAAATTAAAGTTTAGTCACAGATGCATACAGACAATGACTGTACGCGTTAAGTATAGGGTTCGGGGTATCTCCTAGTCGGGAAATCTCGACTAGAGCCTTTTTACTTTTTTCTTTTTGATAAATACACACACACACATACATAGTGTGCATAAACACTTACTTATTTGTCTGTTTGTTGGGCTTTGGCGTTTAGTACCCAATGCCAAACCCTCCTCCCTTCAGTTGCGCATGCGCAAAATGTTTCAACTTAAGCTTCAGTCATAGGCATCGTCATCGTCCATCGTCTGCGCACTGGAAAAGTATCATAATCATATTATTTACGATTGTATTTGTCTCCACGTCTGGAGACACATTGCCACGTCTCGACGTAATTGCTGCTGCGGCTGCTTTCTGTTTGAGGCAGCTCTTTCTCTCTCTTTTTTTTTGTGCAGTCGATATCCACACGCTTCCACATCGACGGACAAAACGGACAGGGCACAGAACAAAACGAAGCAAAAACAGCATGTGTTATTGCCATTTTCAAGGGCACTTTGCTCGGTGCCCACAGGCGAGATGCCACACGGTGCCACAGTGGTGCAATACCCACAATTAATCAATTAATCTATCGATAAACAACATTTGATGACATGCCATAAAATTCAAATTACAGCACACATTTTTGTGAATTTTGTTTTATTTATTTAAAAAAAAATATTATTGCGACAAAATGAAAAAGTCTGGCACTGACAGCCAACACTAAATGTAAATATATTCCAAACAGATTTGAATACTCTGTAATTTGCACGCAAGAAAAAGTGAAAAGCCAATGCTTAAGTTTAACAGATATAACGTGATAAAGTTGCACAAATGATTGAAAAAATCAAAAACAAAATTCATTCAATCTTATGTTCCTACATTCAGAACTAAATGTTCTTAAATTAAGAACGCTGCTTAGAATTTTTCATAAGAATCAACGAAAGGCGGAAAGGGTTTGGAATCAGCTAAATGATTTAGGTGTTGTTTTTAAGTTAACGAAAAGTCTTATTTTAGGTCTCCGGCAAATTCTAATATTCTATTATTTCTAGTTTTCCAATTCAGTGATTTCAGCCTAGTTATTTTCGATAGTTTCTCCTAGTCCCTGAACCCTAAACTTAACGCCCACAGTCATTGTTTGTATGTATCTGAGACTTACCTTGAATCTTCGATACCTCTGGTTGTCGATCAGTTGTGTCTATCGGAAACGGAAAGGGTTATTGATGATTAAAAATAAACTTGAACTGCCTAGGGCTTAGGTGAGCTTATGTTCAAAATCTAAAGTCTCTATCGTATTTCATAGACTATTGTAAACAAATGGTAGTTATTTGGCACTGATTTTTTACATAAGAAATATTATCAGTATTTAAAATATCTGCACCTGCGCTAGATATCTATCTTAGAATTTTCGGGAATTGTGAGGGTGTGAATTCGTACGATAGTGTGCCTAATAGTTGAGACGCCACTGTTGCTTGCGTGGGTGCAAAGCTTGATAAAGCTTTGACTCAAGTTTGAAGTTTAGATCAATCAGCTGCTAAGCTGCTGATTGTGACAGATGTCAAGGTCTTCTTGCGTTTTAGGGGTAAGCTCTCGTGTTCATGAAAGCTGTGCATTCAGTCTTGGAGAAAAACTGCACTAAGCTAGACGTGTCGCTGAATTGATCAGCCCTAAACATAATATTTTCACGTGTCCGAACCTCAAATTTAATCTGAAAATTTCGGATTTATAAAACGGTAATCGACCAAATATTGGCGCTACGCGACCTCCGGCAGACCATTAGGCTGTAGTCACTGGGATTATTGCTGGCCTCGGAACCCATTTTCGTGGACTTCCAAACCCTGCCACTTTGCGACGGCCTGAATCGCCTCCCACGCGCCTGATTTTCCCTTCATAAGCGTTAGGATATGAGAAATATATCGCGATCTGGCAGCAGTCTACGCCGGTCAACGTGTGCATTAGCAGCTGGCGATTATAATACCCGCCTTGGACTTACACCCTGATCGACAGCACCCATAAGCGTCTGTTCCCGCCTTTCAATTAATTGGCGACACTAGCTTACTGGCCATGCTTTCTCGGAAGTAGCCTCATCCCAAACGGCACATAGATTTTCGGTTTATTCTCACCAGCGACATACCTCATAACCTAAGTATAAAAAAAGCATAAGTACAGTAAACTCTGTGTCAACTCAAACTTATTAATTGATTACCTGTTATACAGATAATGTGGCGGAGACAGTGAGGAACAATTATTATAACCATTTACTATCTCTAAAGCAGCTGAAACTCAGATCGTCGTCAACAGGCCTGCTGACTGCGTGGGACAACCTTAATGAAGGAACTCAATGAAGTGAGTGTATTTAGTTATATATTTTGTTTATCGTTGTTTTGCGGTCAGCCCTAACTTGTTGAATATTAATTAAAAACTGAGTTGACGGGGGTAAAGTAAAGTAATGTGAAGTAAAGAAAATAAATTGATTCTTCTTCGTTCTATTTGAATAAAAAGATTGTAGTTAAGTTTAGTTGCTACCTAAAGATATACCTATGACAAAGGAAGATGAATTATATGAATTGATACTGAATTAATATGAACATGAATCATAACTAAGTTTTGTTAATTTTGGGGTGGAACTCCGGCCGACTGCTGTGTTGCGGCTTCATCAACTTAAAACATCGCGCTCTTACTCTTTAATACTAGTGCCTGGTACTTTACTCCGCTCTGTCCGAAACTTTAGACATGTGACGCCTGCGCTTAATAGCAAGCAAAACCGAACCCTACATTCTCGTACCCTGAGCTGAGCCGCAGCTAGGACAGAGCCGCTTCTAATGCGTAGCCCGTGTTCGTCACAGAATCAATAGATCATGTCTTGGCGTATGCATTTCTAATACCAAATTCAACATTTTCATGAAATCACATTTTTAGTACACAGAAAAGTCAATTGCGGTCGTAAAAAATTTGGACGCAATACCAGAAGAACTTGATTTAAGTTAACAGTGTACTTACAAGAACACTCTTAAACTTGAATATTAAGCGACTTTTTGATTTTAGTAACACCGTATTTAGTAAGAAAACTATGTTTACTTATCAGTTAGTCCGACGCGTCGGTCCGATCTCAGAGACCTTAGGAGCAAGAGACGTCAGATTTTGAATATAAGCTCTCCTAAACCATGGGCGGTAGATTAATTTTGTTACGATAACTGTTTCCCATATACACCAAAAGCTTACCTTGAGTTGTGGTTACGTTCCAAGGAAACACGACGCAAATTAAAACGACGAAGAGTGAATTATGATTTTTTATAGCAAACCATGTAAAGATCGAAGAAAGGTTTCAGGGTTACGAAAATCCTACTTTTTAAAAAGAAAATTTAACAAAGTAACATTTATAAACAAAAATTAATATAAAATTTTATTACATGCAAAAAACCAAAAAAACAAATTTAATTCAATTAAAATCAAGTAAGAAAGTTCTAGTCGAGATATCCCGACAAGGAGATACCCCGAACCCCATACTTAACGCGTACAGTCATTGACTGTATGCATCTTTTTTTTTTTTTTTTAAACAAAACATTTTCAGTTTGATATTAAAGATCGATTAAACTAAAAAAAAAAAAAAAAAAAAAAAAAAAATTAAAAAATTAAAAAAAAAAAAAAAAAAAATAATTATTTTTTTTTTTTTTTTTTTTAAAAAATATAAAATATTAAAAATTTTAAATTATTATTATTTATTAAAAAAAAATATTTTATTTTTTTTTTTTTTTTTATTTTTTTTTTTTTTTTTTTTAAAATAAAAATTAAAATTTAAGGGGGGGGTGGGGTTTTTTTTTTATAATATTATTAAAAAGGAAAAAAAATTTCCCCCTTTTTAAAAGTTTTTTTTAAAACACGTAAGAAGGCTCTAGTCGAGATTTCCCGACTAGGAGATACCCCGAGACCTAATGCTCAACGCGTACAGTCATTGTCTGTATGCATCTGTGACCTAAACTTCAATCTGTGACATCTCTGGTGTTTCTCAACCGATTTCGATGAAATTTTCAGAAAGTTCTGTCGTTACCCATTTTTTCAACCCATATTTTAACATTTTCCAAATTCGGATTTTGTTTTTAATCGATTCCATGTGTATATCGGAAACCAGAATAGTTATCGATAATTTGAAACAAACTTGTTCTGCTTATGGTATAGGTGAACTTATATTCATCTGAAGTCTCTAGGTCTTATAGTCTCTGAGATCGACGCGTTCATACATACAGACAGAAGGACAGACGGACATGGCTATATCGACTCGGCTGTTGATGCTGATCAAGAATATATGTACTTTATGGGGTCGGAGATGCTTCCTTCTGCCTGTTACATTTGACCATATTATGGGTTAGGGGTATAAAAATACGTTTATATGGATTTTTTTTACTTTCAGAAATTTTAGACTTTGCATTCCATTTATTTATTTTTTTAAACAATAAGTTTTTTATGTCTATAATTGAATCGGAAGCTGTTGTTTGCTTTGACATATTTTCAACATATGTGCTAATATTGGTATTATTTACGTAAATATGTGAATTATTATTAATTGAAAATATGTCAAAGGTCTGCATTATAAATTTTGATGCCACTCCCACCTCTGCCGCCCGCCTTATAATAACGGCTATATCTTTAACAGTTCTTTAGCAAGAGCCACTAAATTTAGTAGAAAGATAGATAGATACATTTACCCACCTCTACTGCCCACGTTTTTAAATCAGAAATTCAGCTATCTCTTTTTTAAGCTAGAGCCCCCAAATTCGGTAGGAAGATATATGGTGACATTTTCCAAAAGTCTGCATACAAAATTTGGATGCCACGCCCACCCATGCCGCCCACCTTTTAAAATAGAAAACATGCATAAATTCCACAGTTTTTTTTGCTAGAGTCACCAAAATTGGTTATAATGTAATGTACAAAATTTCGATACATTGAATCCAATTTTGGTGACTCTAGCGAAAAAACTGTGAAATGAATGCATATTTTTTATTTTAAAAGGTGGGCGGCATGGGTGGGAGTGGCATGCAAATTTTTGAATCAAATCTTTTAGATCTGTAATCATTTACCTTCCCAATAAATTTGGTGGCTCTAGCTCAAAAACTGTCAAAGATAAAGCCGATTCGGGTTTTTTATGAGTGGGCTTGGCATCCAAATTTGTAATGCAGAAAATTGGTAGATGTCACCATCTATCTTCCTTCCAAATTTGGTGACTCTTGCTGAAAACATGTGTAAGATACACGCACTGACGTTGTAAGAACGGCGGGGGCTGGGGGGCGGCAGGCGTGGGCGTGGCATCCAAATTTTTTATACGGCTTTTTGGGGAACGTCATTACCTATCTTGATGGCTCTAGCCCAAAATTTGTGAAGCAGTGTGGTCGGAGGCGGAAGAAGTAGGCGTGGTATCAAAAATTTGGATGCTGTTTTTTGAGGGACGTGACTAGCTATCTTCATGCAAAATTTGGTAATTCTAGCTGTAAGAATGTGAGAAGTATATGGTTTTATCGGTTTTCAGTTATCGATGTTATCGATTTTCCAGCCTCCTAGTAGGCGTGGCACCCCGATCTTAACACTTTATATGACCCGGCTATAGACAAACATATTTGCAAAGTTTCAAGTTTCTAGCCTTACGGACGGACGGACAGATACCATGACGGACATTGATACTTTCAATATAAGAGTATAACAAGTAAAAAGGTTGCAGTCGGACGCAACATTTGATATAATTTAAACAAAACTTGAACCAGTTTGCGACTTAAAAGCCAAAATTGTAAATGTTGTTCAATCGTTTATCGGGAATCTTATGAATCATTTGCCAGTTTTGCACAGGTAATAAATATTTTGACAAAGATTAAAAGCAAGTTCCGAATTTCATAAATACAAGATTTAATTGTTATTGATAACATGTGCAAATCAAAATCAGGAACACATATTGATAATTTAAATTTTTCCAATGGTAAAAATGCTGATAAAAACAAGTAAAAACGTTGCAGTCGGACGCAACCGACTGCGGAATACTTTGATACCAGTAAAAAAACGGTTGATAAGGGGAATGCAGGGGCGAAGGGAGTGGGCCATGTGGTAAACATCGCCAGCTATCATGTTACCAAATTTGGTGACTTTAGCTCAAAAACTGTGGAACATAACTTAACTCCCAAATTTAATAGGTGGGCGGCAGAGGTAGGCGTGGCATCTAAATTTTTGAATCAAATGTTTTTAACTGTCACTATATATCTGCCTACCAAGTTTGGTGGCTCTAGCTCAAAAACTGTTAAAGATATAGCCGAATCCGATTTTATAAGGCGGGTGGCTTAGGTGGGCGTGGCATCCAAAATTTTGATGCAGATCTTTGGTAGATGCTGCCTTCTATCTTTCTACCCAATTTACGGGCTCTAGCTTAAAAACTATAAGAGATATCGAAATTTCCGATTTTAAATAGTGGGGGCCAGAGGTGGGCGTGGCATCCTAATTATACTTTGATACCGAAGGTCTCATATTATATTGGTTTTGTGCAATGTCCGTCATGGTGTCTGTCTGTCCGTCTGTCCGTCTGTCCGTCTGACCGTCTGTCCGTCTGTCCGTCCGTATGAACGCAACTTTTTTCGACACCCGTAAAGCTAGAGACTTGAACCTTTGCAATTATGTTTATCTATAGACGGTACAGATAAAGTGTCAAGATTGGGTTGGCACACCTACTAGGAGGCTGGGAAATCGATAAATTCGATAACTGAAAACCGATAAAACCAAATATTTCTCACATTCTTACAGCTAGAGTTACCAAATTTTGCACGCAGATAGCTAGTCATGTCCCTGAAAAAACTGCATACAAATTTTGGATGCCACGCCCACTCCTTCCGCCCCCATCATCCCTGCTCCTTGAAATTGGAAACGCCTATAGTTTTTACATTTTTTGGGCTAGAGAAATAAATTTTGTGTCAAGATACATATTGAAGTTCCCCAAAAAAATGCATCAAAATTTTGGATGCCACGAACCCTGATTCCGCCCCCATCCCCCCTTCTCCATGAAATTGGAAACGCCTATAGTTTTCACATTTTTTGGGCTAGAGCCATCAAATTTTGTTTCAAGATAGATATTGACGTTCCATAAAAATATGCATCAACATTTTGGATGCCACGCCCCCTGATTCCTCCCCCATCCCACCCTTCTCCATTAAATTGGGAACGCCTATAGTTTTCACATTTTTTGGGCTAGAGCCATCAAATTTTGTGTCAAGATAGGTACTGGCGTTCCCCATCAAAACTTGGGTGCCACGCCCCTGATTCCGCCCCCATCCCCCCTTCACCAAGAAATTGGAAACGCCTATAGTTTTTACATTTTTTGGGCTAGAGCCACCAAATTTTGTGTGAAGATACCTAGATATTGACGTTCCCCAAAAATGCATAAAAATTTTGATGCCACGCCCCCTGATTCCGCCCCCAACCCCCCTTATACTTGAAATTGGAAACGCCTATAGTTTTCACATTTTTCAAGCTAGTGTCACCGAATTTGGTAGGAAGATATATGGTGACATCTACAAAAGATCTGCATCAAAAATTAGGATACCACGCCCACCTCTGCCGCCCACCATTTAAAATCGGAAATTTCGATATCTCTTACAGTTTTTAAGCTAGAGCCCGTAAATTGGGTAGAAAGATAGAAGGCAGCATCTACCAAAGACCTGCATCAAAATTTTGGATGCCACGCCCACCTAAGCCACCCGCCTTATAAAATCGGATTCGGCTATATCTCTAACAGTTTTTGAGCTAGAGCCACCAAACTTGGTAGGCAGATAGATAGTGACAGCTAAAAACATTTGATTCAAAAATTTGGATGCAGCGCCCACCTCTGCCGCCCACCTTTTACATTTTGAAGTTAAGTTATCTTCCACAGCTTTTGAGGAAAAGTCACCAAATTTGGTAACATGATAGCTGGCGATGTTTACCACATGGCCCACTCCCTTCGCCCCTGCATTCTCCCTTATAAGCCGTTCATTTACTGGTATCAAAGTATTTCGCAGTCGGTTGCGTCCGACTGCAACGTTTTTACTTGTTTTTTATGCAGACCTTTTGAAGATGTCACCATATATCTTCCTAACAAATTTGGTGATACTAGCCCAAAAAGTCTGAAAACTATAGGCATTTCCAATTTCATGGTGAAGGGGGGATGGGGGCGGAATCAGGGGGCGTGGCATCCAAAATTTTGATGCATTTTTTGGGGAACGTCAATATCTATCTTCACACAAACTTTGGTGGCTCTAGCCCAAAAAATGTGAAAACTATAGGCGTTTCCAATTTCAAGGAGCAGGGATGATGGGGGCGGAAGGAGTGGGCGTGGCATCCAAAATTTTGATGCAGTTTTTTCAGGGACATGACTAGCTATCTGCGTGCAAAATTTGGTAACTCTATCTGTAAGAATGTGAGAAATATTTGGTTTTATCGGTTTTCTGTTATCGAATTTATCGATTTCCCAGCCTCCTAGTAGGCGTAGCACCCCAATCTTGACACTTTATCTGTCTCGCCTATAGACAAACATAATTGCAAAGTTTCAAGTCTCTAGCTTTACGGGTGTCGAAAAAAGTTGCGTTCATACAGACGGACAGACAGACAGACGGACACCATGACGGACATTACACAAAACCAATATACTATGAGACCTTCGGTATCAAAGTATAAAAATGAATAAACAAATTTGATCAATATTTATCGATGTAAATTTAGTACAAAGCCTAAATTATTCTTTTCCAACAACTTTTCTGATTCTAATACATTTGTTTTTGTTTTTTTTTTCGAAGTTTCTGTAGTTAAACACCCTTAGCCACACTACTTAAGCCACTGCAGGATTCTTATGTAATGTCTTTGTTGTTTGGTTTTGTTAAGTGTATCTAAAATATTAGGTATTTGCCTTCGAATTGAGTACAATTCATTTCAAAGCCGCATAGATTGAAGGCCAGACCCAATGCACAGGCCAACATTGGCCTCGTCTTCAGTCTCTTCTACTGCCAAACTGGCAACTGGCAACTGAAACTTGCTGGCGAGCTGGCTGCTTTTTGGCAATGGTCAAATCTTTTGCTGATGGCATCACGCTGTTCACAGCAGCGCATTGCTCCGGCCACAACAAATACATATAAGTTTATCTACAGACACATACTAGTTCATGTAACACAAAAAGCGTTCGAAGCCAGCGTCAAAGTTTGCTTTCGACGTTTGTAATGTATTGTTGCAACAGCAACTTCGAGTAATGATAAATGTAACAACATCAACATAAGCTGCAATCTGAGAATGAATGAATGTAGCAAACAGACAGACAGGTAAACTTGATGCGGTGTGTGTGTGAGTGTATCTTAATATTTCTTTAAGCAAATACAAATTCATTTAAATCAAAGATGACAGTTTAACAAAAATGCACTGAGGCACAATATGAAAACTCTTCTATATAGCTCGTATCTACATTTCAAATATTCGTTTAGACTTCTGGGAAAATGACAGAATAAAATACAGCCAAAAATACACAATGTGTGGCAGAAAGGAAGATTGCATAGTGATTTCTGCTGATGTTAGCCACATTGGATTCGAGTACGAGTCAGTGGGCTACCTGTTGATAAGCCGACTGAGTTTGAGGTTCTGTGGCCAGTGACGGATTCACCAGTAGGCTGAGTAGGCTGTAGCGGAAAATTTTAAGAGGCCGCAAGTTTTACTCGAAAACCGATGGTTATTTTTGCTAAATATCTCTAAATTGTGTATTCACTAATTCGCTAAGAAACAGCTATACACTTTTGTATACTATATATGTATACATGAAGAGAGTAAAAACCTATCTTTGATCGGCTTTGAGTCAAGAAAAGTTAAACGCTTTAGCTCTTTTATCAATGGAATCAAAAGTAGTGAACAAGATGACATAAGACGATATAATCAATGAAAATCAAAAAGTTATTGTAATTCATTAAATACTAACAGATAATGAGTACACTTAAAAATATATATCAACTATCCACGAATGCACAGTTTTTTTGTAAGCTTTGTTTATATACGTAACTATTATATGGTATTAAGACATAAGTTTCCTTAAAGTGGTACAAAATTGAGATTTTCTTTGCTTTAAAGACCGTTTGTTTATAATTCTTTGCTGTGAAAATAATAAAGGATTTGATTTATGTTATTGTGAACTCATGTATCGAATTTCAGAGGTCAATCGAGGCGGCAAAAATTTAAAAGCCTACAGGCCGCAAATCAGTAAATCCGCCACTGTCTGGGGCGGCAGTGGCACAGACATATAAATATACATTTAAGTTTTGCTCAGTTACCCTGCAGTACGGCTGGTGTCAAGGCATACCTAATTCTAGTCCTATGATGCATCACTAGTAGCTAGCTAAATCGTTAGGTACTAGTGATGCAGAGGGCGTTAGGCAAACAATACGAAAAACAAAAAAATCAGCCCTAAGATGCAACACTAGTAGCTATTGATGAATTTTTTTGGGGAACGTCAATATCTATCTTCACACAAAATTTGGTGGCTCTAGCCCAAAAAAAGTGAACACTATAGACGTTTCCAATTTCCTGGAGAAGGGGGGATGGGGGCGGAACAAGTGGGCGTGGCATCCAAAATTGTGATGCATGTTTTTGGGGAACGTCATTACCTATCTTGACACCAAATTTGGTGGCTCTAGCCCAAAAAATTTGAAAACTATAGCCGTTTCCAATTTCAAGGAGCAGGCCCGAAGGAGTGGGCGTGGCATTTTCAGGGACATGACTAGCTATGTGCGTGCAAAATTTGGTAACTCTAGCTTCAGGTTGTGAGAACTATATGGTTTTATCAGTTTTTAGTTATCGAATTTATCGATTTCCCAGCCTCCTAGTAGGCGTGGCAACCCAATCTTCACACTTTATCTGACTAGCCCATAGACAAACATAATTGCTAAGTTTCAAGTCTCTAGCTTAACAGGTGTCGAAAAAAGTTGCGTTCGTACGGACGGACGGACGGACGGACGGATACCATGACGGACATTGCACAAAACCAATATACTATGAGACCTTCGGTATCAAAGTATAAAAATTGGCATCTTCTATTACTCGTTAATAGGAAAAAGTAGACAGTAATAAGAAGAATAATTAAATTTAATCACTATTTTACATTTCAAAAGCAATCTTTAAATGCCAGGTTGAGCCGCCGGAGCCGGAGCTGCGTAAGGCGATGGAGTTACAGAAAAAACGCTTGGTTAAAAATAATGTAAAAACACTTAACACGTAACATACTAAGAATAAAACAAAAACAATTTTTTTTTTTTCATTAAATTAAAAAGTAAATTGTGGTGTTTAATGTTAAAACACTAATCGTGTCTGTTTCTTACTATTTTTGTACTAGCGAAAATATTAGGGCGTACTAGCGATATTACTAGGCCTTGTGTACCAGAGAAATAGCCCTAGCCAAATAGCCGATTAGGGTGAACTAACGATTTCACTACTCCTTCGGTACCAGGGAAATTGCTAGCTAGTGGTAATGCACCGCCGTACCGCTCGGTACGTTTTGCGGACATCCAGAAGGGAAAATCGTTAGGTAGATTGCATTGCTGGTGCTGCGGCGAGCACCAGTACTCATCACTGAGTTCTAGGCATATCCCTAGTCTTGTACCGGTCTAGCATACTGCAGGGTTGCTCAGCTAAGAATTACACATACTTACTCGCACACCCCGTCCTGCTTGCCACAACGTATTCCCACAGCTGGTTAAACGATACTCGCACAATTACCCAACAATCATGTGGGCTAGATGAATTAAGCGATTTAACACTATGAGAGCAAAACAAAGCGAATGTTTATCCTTAAATGCTAATGCGTGGAGCACTTAGAAGACTAGAATGATTGACTAGTGGATATCCTATTCCCTTATTCACTTACAACACTATATTTTTCATCAAAATTCATTTTTATTAAATAGGTATATAGATTCTAATGAAACATAGCTTGAGGCCAATCAAACCATATTTAAACCCTTGAAGATATATACTTTAGATGAATCACTTTCCTTATTCCGGTGCGCTCCCTTCATTACCCAATACCTCACATTGTTGCTCTAAAGTTCGGAATAAGAGCGGGAACTTATTGTACCATTATCCTTTTCTTTTGCTTGTGAATCAGTTCAAGATCCCTCTAAAGCGATATTGCGTATGCCGAAGCAGTTGATTAAATGTTTCCAAGGTTTCCACTAAATGTCCTTTGCATTCAAACATCACACCATCTTGTCGGGTCGGCTTTCAGCCCACTTCAAAAAGTGGACATTTTGTGGCATTGTCCTGTAGGCTGTTTCGGGGCGGAACCACATAACTGACAATATTTGCATCTCTTGATATTGTCATGTTCTCATTCTACACACAACTTGCCTTTGGAATCTAAACCAGTGTATGGTTAAAACTTTATAATATTTTTACTTAACCATTTATCATTCATTTGGTGTAATGAATTCTTGTACAGATGTGTTAATCAGTTTAAGCCTGATCAGTTAATAAGCAAAAAGTTGAACACAACTTTATTATTGCGAATTTATCACTTTTTATACCCTGAACCCATGAAATTATCAACAGGATCAAGGTTTGGTGTGAAGAGAATTAGAAAGTAAATATTCTTCTCACAACGACCGGAGTTAAAAAGCTGTTCATCATTGAAAGCTGAAACCAAAAAGGGGCAAATGGCGTCGAAGAATAAAGTATCCATGGATGTGAGAAAAAAAAACGTTAATAAATTGCACGTAAGAAATTTATTCTAGTATGCACTGTTAGGTTTTTCAACGTCTTATGGAGCAGTAAAAGTGTGTACACAATTATTATTTTAGGTGCACGATGTATACCATATCCTTGCAGCTCCCTTTGGGTTAAATTTAGAACGTCAACCTTAGTCTAACGTGCACTTGAAGCGAAATTTGGCTTGCAGTTGGTCGAAAGATCGTAGACTGTAAGAAAAGGTTAGTATGGTCAGTCAGTATGAAAGCAATTGGAATTGATATAAACTTAATGCTTACTGGATAAAATTAGCTAATCAAAATTGAAATACACTTGGTTTTTGAATTTGTCCGATGTTGTCATGTCCTTTTTGAATTATCGTAATCTAAAATTAAGCAAAGACAGAAACAAATAAAATAATTAACATTAACATATGTTGGTACAATTCAATTATTCAGTGACTATCGTTCTCTACTCTACTCTACTTACCGGAGAGTTGGCGGCTTGTAAGCCATTCGAGCTAGCATACGTTGGCGAGCAGCCTTGTCGTCTTCGCTCATTCTGCCGCTTACTATGAAAGTTGGTCCGTCCTTCTTGGTCTTGCAATAGTCCACGTGGCGTTCATATGCCGAATTACAGAATTTTCGTTCACAATAGGGACACTGCTCCAATCCTCTATCACGTTTTGGACGCACTGTTGCACGCTTAGCAGCTAAAGTCGATGGAATACTTGCCTTGCTGTAGATACTAGAAGTGCAGTTAGTTTAATTGATTCAACCTACTTTAGTTTGAAAGGTTCTTCTGAATTTACCTTGGAGTTTTGACTGCACTGTAGATGCTAGCTTTGCTTTTAGAATCACCGACTACCTTTGCTTTGCACATTGCAACGTGCAGATCGTAGGTGTTAACTCCACAATGTGGGCACAGCTCCGATACAGTGTGACGTTTGTATTTCGAGCACTGGGAAGGACTTCGTGATGAGCATTCGGTTTTTGGAGGCTTGCTTAGACACTTTGCAGCCATCTTTCAGAATGTTACAAAGTAAGCTAAAGAGTCGCAGTAGGCGGAGCGAAAATTATTGATTACCTTGTTTGATACAGGAGAAATGCCATTATTGGCAGTCACATTGGTCTTTCTGCTAAGCCTGTGGCATATAGGCATATGTCGTCTTAGGGCATTTCTGTTGAAGGTCCTGCCACAGATATCACATGGAAACAGCTCGAAATCCGTTGCGTCGACAATATCCTCAATCATTTTGTCCGCGCTGAGTATGGGTAAGGGTGCAGTTATCACGGGATCGTTTATGATTGTCTCCTTGTAAAATACTTTAGCAAAAAACTTTTTCAAAAACGCTTGCGGAACTCGGACAATAAAACACATAGTAAAACTTTCGGAACTTATAATTGACGAATAAATTTTGTAAAATAAGCAGAAAAAATTACACTAAATTATTATAAAAAATGTGAAAAGTATAACTCTCGTTATACATGTGAACTGTGAATGAATACTTTGTTTCTAAGCAATATTTAGTTTAAGGAAAAATTAGCAACGAATACTAGATCTAAACATTTTTGTTTTATTCGTTAATATTGTATATGTATAAAAATTTATTATCTTAATCATTGTGTGGATTATTCCTTCGGTATTAAATAGTTTCCCTCTTTCTCTGCCATTAGATTAGGTGTCGGGCATCTTGTTAACTGCTAGTTTCAGCTTGCTGGCAAATAATGCCCGATGTTGGCCGAGCGCCGCTTAATTGCAATCAAATGCGGCAGTTGCAGTTGTCGGTTAGCTGTTGCACCTCCACTGTCATTCGCCGCCCTACTTCACCTTACTTCAGCCTCTAGTGAGTTAAGCGCGATGTGGCGGGCGATTGTGCCCATAGCTGGGTGTATCGCAGTTGCAGTTGCAGTTGTTGCTGCAAGTGCCGCAGTTGTCTAAATTTGACAGTTGTATTTTGACTTAATTGACAGCGGCAGACTTTAAGTCAAACTGGAGGCGGTAACTAGGGCGTCTGTCGCATGTATGTAAGTTTGCTGCCAACCTTTTAAATCGTTTTAGTAAAATTATTAGGTTGATGTGCACTTTTTGGGTCCTTTGTCTTAGTTATTCACTAAACAAATTGGTGGCATAAGTGTTAATACAGTTGCTTGCATTCTATATTGACACATATATAAATAAGTAGCTGCATAAGAAATAACTGACATTAAAACCTGGGTAGCTTTTCTCCCATTCTGAAGGAAAAGTATAAAGTACTGGGAAACAAAAAAAATAAAAATGGCTGCAATTCATGTTAAAGCTGCTATAAATAATGTGCGACATCGACTAGCGCATATTTTTATCTATGTATTAGATATGGAAATACTTTTGCCAAATAGCATGTAGTTATGCCAATAGATTAAGATGAGTGACTAACTGAAGTTGGCTGCCTGCATAACTGGCCAAGTTTTTTTTTTGTCTCTTCTCTTTTTGTTGTTTTCAACGCTCAATTACCCAGCAGTAGCGTTAGCGCTCTCCTCCCGCCAACTCTTTCGCTCACTCTCCTCCTTGCTTTGTCTCTCCGTCGGTGAATGTCTTTGGCAGCCGGCTAGAAAAGACAGACGCCGCATTAGTCGTCCATGGAGTCTGGTTGCGATTCTGTTTCGTCTGCTTTGCTGCTGTGTGTGTGTGTGTGTGTCATTTGAGAAGCATTTATGCACCACATTCAACATTATCAGCATTTATTTTTCTTGGTTTTTATTTCGCTATTTTCCAGCATCATTTCATAGCCAAGACACACAGCTTCACACAAGTCGCAGCTGCAGTCGACGTTGGTCCTTACATTGAAATCGCAGTTAGCGTCAGAGTACTGTTGTTGTTGGTGCTGCCGTCAACGATGATAACAATGTTGATGATGAAAGCCATTGATGTGAGCTGTGATGATGACGCTCAAGCTGGAGCTCATTTCCTCGTCCATGCATTCAATGTGTGTGGTATGTGTGTGTGTGTGTGGATTCCACATACATGAACAGCTTCATATAAAACATATAAAGTTCCGCCTTATCAACAATGTGTCCAATTTATGGGACGCTGGTCTACCGGCAACGGTTCTTATGCCTTTAGCTGGATGCCACTTTTCAGGCATTTCTTTCCTTTTTATACTTTGATACCGAAGGTCTCATAGTATATTGGATTTGTGCAATGTCCGTCATGGTGTCCGTCTGTCCGTCTGACCGTCTGTCCATATGAACGCAACTTTTTTCGACACCCATAAAGGTAGAGACTTGAAACTTTGCAATTATGTTTGTCTATAGGCTAGACAGACAGGCTGGGAAATCGATAAAATCGTTAACTGAAAACCGATAAAACCATATTTTTCCAACATTCCTGCAGCTAGAGTAACCAAATTTTGCACGAAGATAGCTAGTCACGTCACTAAAAAAACTGCATCAAAAATTTGGATGCCACGCCCACTCCTTCCACCCCCATCTTGCCTGCTCCCTGAAATTGGAAACGCCTATAGCTTTCACATTTTTTGGGCTAGAGCCACCAAATTTTGTGTCAAGATAGGTAGTGCCACGCCCACACCTTGCGCGCCCCCACCCCCCGCCATTGTTAAAACGGTTGTGCGTGTATCTTCCACATTTTTTGAACTAGAGTCACCGAATATGGTAGGAAGATATATGGGGACATCTATAAAAGATCTGCATCAAAAACTTGGATGCCACGCCTACCTCTGCCGCCCACCATTTAAAATCGGAAATTTCGATATCTCTTACAGTTTTTGAGCTAGAGCCCCTAAATGCGGTAGAATGATAGAAGGCAACATCTACCAAAGATCTGCATCAAAATTTTGGATGCCTCGCCCACCTAAGCCACCCGCCTTATAAAATCGGAATCGGCTATATCTTCAACAGTTTTTGAGCTAGAGCCACCAATCTTAGTAGGAAGATAAATGGTGACAGTTGAAAACATTTGATTCAAAAATTTTTGATGCCACACCCACCTCTGCCGCCCACCTTTTACATTTAGAAGTTCTGTTATCTTCCACAGTTTTTGAGCTAAAGTCACCAAATTTGGTAACATGATAGCTGGCGATGTTTACCACCCGGCCCACTCCTTTGCAAGCAGACTTCATACCATCCGTTCTTTAACTGGTATCAAAGTATTCCGCAATCGGTTGCGTCCGACAGCAACGTTTTTACTTGTTTTTTTTACACGCTTTTTATTATGTTTTATTACTTGCGCGGACGCACTTAGGCAAAGTGCAGTCAGCCCGCTTCGCCTCACTTCATTAAATATAACAACCCCAACCCACATAAAATAACCATCATCAACTCCGAGCTGCTTCATTTGTCACGTGCACAAGCGACCCAAAAAGAAACCAACAACAGCAAAGATTTAATCGTAATTGATTTGAATGCGCCCAGCTGACAAGCACTTCACACCTTTCATTCGGATGCGATGGATGCGAGTGCGGCACTTGCTGCAATCGTAATTTTTTGCACAATTCTCTGATTGAACTATGCACATACATAAGTGAAGATTGTATTACAAATTGGGGGGGAAATGGCTTCAATCACAACATTTATTGACCTTAATTAGATTGTATTTTATTATTGGAATTTTTGACAGTTTTTACAATTCAACTATGATTTGAACACAAACTCGATCTACAAATCGGTTTTTTTTTCCAAAGCGTGTTTTCCCCCACTGATCTTATAAACGAGTAAATAAAAAAAAATGTTGAGGACATGAGTTCATACGCTTTCTTGCACATATTTGTAATCGATTTTAATTATTAAAAAAGAAAACATAAAAAATGTATGTCTCGGTCGGGATTCGAACCCACGAGCATCGGCCTGTGAAGCGGCAGTCTTTCCTCCATGCCACCAGAGCTTGTGAATTTTGGCAGTCAAATTTGAAAGTTAGGCAAAAGGGAAAACTGTTTTTCATGGTTCTTACATGATATTACAATTTCAGAGCTCTAGCTAGTCGGGAACTTGGTTTTACTAATAAACTATTAAAACTTTTAAGTCTTGTTTCTTAGTTATCTATTTTAAAATTTCTGAACATATTTTTTGGAAGTCTAATTAGAAATTGTTCACCTCGATTTCAAAAGAGAAAACACCATTAAGAACCAATTTGTCAATGTCCGGTTAGTCAAACCATCTGAAGTTTAGTCAAATTTAAGTTTCTCAATGTTCGGTAAGGAGTAACCGAGACACAAAGTTAACCGAGGCCTGAGACTCTGTTAACATTTACACTCCAGTTAAGCCCCGATACAAATATCGATGAAATCATCTTGAGGCAAACAGCTAACTCAAACTGACACTTTAAGAATATCGGCATCTTACAAATCAGAAGTGGGATTGAATCTATTTTTTTTTCGCCATGGAAGACATAAATATAAATAATTTTAAAGTGGTTCAATTGAAAAATTGGCTGGCAATGTTGAAGTTACCAACAAAAGGCACGAAAGCGGAATTGGTTGCACGATACTACCAAGTTTCGCCTGATCGACGTGGATGTGCACCGGAGCTGGACACCGACGAGGAGCCCGAAGATGCTGCAGAGGTTCAACTCAACTTGCCTGTAATGGAAATGGACAATATTGATGGCAACTGTGGCGCCAGCGGTGGTGGTGCTGTGCAGGTCAGCATAGGCAGCGCGGAGTGTGGAGTATCAACTCAGCAGGAGAGGGAGAATAAATTACTGCAAGTGATTCAGCAGCTACAAGCTGAAAACGAGGCAAACAAGAAAATGATAGGCGAGTGGAGGCAAATGCAGCAAAAGCGCGGGATCGGCGTTGGAGGTAGCGGCATTAGCAGTAGCGTCAGTGGCAACGCTATTGCTATCGAGGGTGGCAACGCTGATAGCGAAGATAGCAGCGATGAAAGTAGTGCCGACCAGATACCAGTAGAGGGCGCTGATGTACCGAGTTGTGAAACAATTGGCAACGCGGGTATCACAGCTGATATCGATCATTTTGGCGAAAATGCAACCACAGAACAGCCGAGAATAATGGAAGGGAAGTTTTCAGCTAAGTTGCTGGCGTTAGCAAAAGAAGCTACGGTGGACTTTAATGGTGGCGTGGGCGTCCAAAATTGGGTGGAATATTGGACAGATATACAATCTGGATGAGGCGTGCCTGCGCATGCTATTGATCAACAAATTAAAAGGCGATGCACAGCGCTGGGTGCAGGCGAATCCGGCGTGTATGTTGGAACCATTTAAGAGATTGTGCGAGCAGCTGGTCATGGTGTTCGGCAACAAGACTTCAAAATCGGATATGCGGCGAAAGTTTCAGGAGAGGACATGGCGATCGGAGGAAAAGTTCATCGTCTATTATGAAGAAAAAATGTTATTAGCGCAAGAAATCAACGTGGATGACGAAGAATTACTGGAGCAAGAATTAGAAGGGATACCGGCGAAAAATATGCGAGACCAGGCACGTATCCAGTGTGTTGCTAGTCCGCATCTTACACCATTTATTAGTTTATGTAAAAAGACTACACCTAATAATGATTTTGTGCAACAGGCAGAAGGAAGCATCTCCGACCCTATAAAGTATATATATTCTTGATCAGCATCAACAGCCGAGTCGATATAGCCATGTCCGTCTGTCCGTATGTATGAACGCGTAGATCTCAGAGACTATAAGAGTTAGAGACCTCTGGTTTTGAACTTAAGCTCATCTTTCCGTTTCCGATATACACATGTGATCGATAACAAAAAAATCTTGAATTTGGAAAATGTGAAATGTGTTTTAGAGGCATAGCGACATAGTCTCGCCGCCAAAATCTTGGCGTTTTCAAATCGTCATAATATCGCGCGAGCTTATGACGTTTTGAAACGACATAAGATCGCCGAGAAGAAACGAAATAATCTCGCCGCCAGTTTTTGACGATGCACTTACATTTTGTGTCGGTTAGTCGGGCGCCGAAGTCTGATAATTGATTCTTGTAGAATTCGACAAAATAAGACGAAAATATTAAATAAAATTTATCGATATCCCTCTTAGTTATCTATACAAGTAACCCTCCTACAACGCGGGGGTTAGGTTCCTAAGAATTGCCGCGTTGTAGGAGATATGAACTCCATACAAAAATCAGAGTTTGGTTCCAAACTGAAAAATTGAATTTTGTTCGTACACAAACGTGTACACACTTGTGACGCGACAGTACGTCTTTTTTCAAGCTCCGCGATAAAAATATTTTTTTTAAAGCAATACACCGGCATTATTTTGTTATAAATTTTTGCTCTCCACAAAGCATACAAAAACTACTCTGCTCGCAGCACGACAACACTTTTCCCTACTGCTTTGTCTTTATTTGCACAATAATGGCACCTGTTCCAAAACATTTGCGCGAAAACTCCACTGGTGATCTCAAGGCTGGAAAGGGGACCGACTACAACTCGCACATCCAGCTTATTAACCAACGCTTTGATGAACAGGCTGAATTAATATCAAGCAGGATGAGAGAGTCGGAGGAACACCTGCTCTGCATACTAAATGAGAAGCTGGATGGCATGAACGGTGAGCTTCACAGCATTATGCAGCGGGTGCAAAATCTGGAGCAAGCTGCGGAGGGTACTCGAGCACTACACGTGCAAGTTGCGGCGCTTGAAGCCAAGCTCAATGCGCAAGCCAATGCATCCATCGCTAAAGATGTTCTGCTACATGTTGTGCCCCTCGTAGAGGGTGAGCAGCTGCGGTCCATTTTCAACGCACTAGCATTCTCCCTTGGGGTCACCCCGGCACCGAGACTTAATGAGATCTTTAGAATCAGGCGATCTGGCAGAACAAATTCGGTAGTCGACCCGGAAATTATTGTAAAATTTGATAACACACACGACAAAGTAAAAATAATGCGAGCGGCAGCAGAATACCGGCGAAACAACAACACGCAACTAAACTTGAACATGCTGGGCTTTGACACATATGGCAATGTACCAATTTACCTTAATGAGCAATTAAGCAAAGAGAACTATGAGATCTTCAAAAAAGCAATGCAAATGAAGAGGCAAAAGCTGCTGACAGCTGTGTTCTGTCGCCAGGGTATCGTCCACGTCAGACAGAGCGAGAAGGGAGATGTAGTCAGATTAGACAACCCGCAAAAGCTCGTTCCCTTACAAAGCTCATCTGCAGTCGCCACGTCTACACCACCGACCAATCAGGCGGAGCTTTTTCGCTCTTAAGTTATGCGCTTTAATATTGTCAAATCGTATGTTAATTCATGTTTTAAGTAATTTCTCTTTCTTTCCTATTTTAAGTAATTTCTCTCGTTTTAAAATTTTGAATCTTTTAAAAGAGGGCTCTCATCTCTCATATTTGAATGCGTCTGATGTGCAGCTGATTTTGGTTGTTGTCGTTATTATTATTATTATCTCATTTTTAGCGTTAGGTAATATACAATTTTTGATGTGCTTCTGTTAGGTTTTAAAATCAAGCTTTTTAGATGTCCGCATCTTTAATACCATCCAAGTCGAGCACCCATGCCATGGTTAGAGCTCTTTGTAAGCAAAACAGCGGTTTAAACATTTGCCATATTAATGCTCAGAGTCTGGTTAAGAAGATGGATGAGTTTCGTTTTATTTTTGTGAATTCTAACGTTGATGTGGTCTGTGTCTCTGAAACATGATTTGTCCCAGAATTAAGTGACTTGTCTATTATTTGTGATGGCTTTAATGTTTTCCGTTCTGATCGTGTAAGTCATGCAAGTGGTGTAGCAGTGTATGTAGTAAAGAGAATTAAGTGTAAGTTTGTTCTAAGTCATCCCCTTGACAGCCCAATTGAATATTTGTTTTTAGAATTAATTAGTCTTAATAAAAATATTAAGACGCTTCTAGGGTGTGTGTATAGGGCACATAACCACATTAGTTACTCTGACATGATTGATACTATAGCAAACTTATCACTGACCTTTACTGATATTATTATAATTGGCGACCTAAACAGCAATATGCTTCAGAACCAAGACTTATCAGCAGAATTTAATGCACTGGGTCTTGAACTTGTAAATGAATCAACACCGACCAATTTCTCTCAAACCACAAATACTTTACTTGATGTTATCTTTGTAAACAAAGCAAACAGAGTAATATTGTATGACCAAATATCAGTACCTGAATTTTCCAAACATGACCTAATTTTTCTTTCTTATGACACTCAACTTGACTCTAATAATCAGATTATTCAATACAGAGACTTTAAAAATTTAGATAAAGTATGTTGTTCAGTGACTGTAATAATTGTGATTAGAATAGTCTATACTTCCTTCCGTCGGTTGACACCCAGTTAGGATTGTTACAAACTAATATTGAATATTTGTACAATAAGCATGTACCGCTTAGGACCTTAGTTATTAAGCCGAAGCTAAATCCATGGTTTAGCAGTGATATAACAAGTGCAATAAAACACCTGGACAAGCTTTACGAGAGGTGGAAACGTTATAAGACTGACCAAATATTCCAACTTTTTAAGACTGCTAGGCGTAATGTAAATGACTTGATCAGTAGTGCTAAGCGTAGACATTATGGTTTAAAGTTTGACAATATAAATTCCACGCAAAAATTATGGAAGGAGTTGAAGAACGTTGGAATTGGAAAGGCAAAATCTGTGATAAATGGCGACTTGGATGTAAATGTTCTTAATGGTAGTTTTGTAAATGTCAATGTTCGTCCAGCAACATGTAATCCGTACATAAACTCTGTGTCGTTAAATAATTGTACTAGCTGTTTTAACTTTGTTAGTGTTAGTCAATGTGATGTACTTGAGTCAATTAAGTCAAATGCGTGTGGATTAGATGATATTAACCCAAAGTTTGTAAAAATAATACTTCCACTAATTTTAGGTCATATTACGCACATTCTAAATTATGCAATAACCACGTCCACAGTTCCTGAGATGTGGAAAATCGCTAAGATTACTCCCATCCCAAAAGGCAAGGATGAGTTTAGACCGATAGCTATATTGCCATTCTTGTCCAAAGTTCTTGAAAAATTATTGGCAAACCAAATTTCAACTTTTATGGACACCAACAACTTACTTAGCAACAAGCAATCTGGGTTTAGGAAAAAGAAAAGTTATACAACCGCAATTTTAAAAATTGTCGAGGACATAAGAAGTCATATGGATAATAGTGAAGTTACTCTATTAACACTTCTTGACTTTAGTAGGGCTTTTGACACGGTTAATCACGAAATTTTGACAACGAAGTTAAGCAGACTTTATAACTTCTCCACAACTGCAGTTAAGTTAATGGACTCATATTTAAGAAATTGAAAACAGGCTGTAGTTGTTCAGGATTCTACCTCCGGCATTGTGGTAACAACACGTGGTGTTCCACAGGGATCAATTCTAGGTCCTCTACTTTTTACAATTTATGTCAATGATCTCCCAAGTGTTCTGTCCATGTGTGAAGCCCATATGTACGCTGATTATATGTTAGTCGTCCTGTAAGTCAGATTAACCAATTTATCATGCTATGTAATAATGATCTGTAACGTGAATGTAAATGGGCAAGTAGCAATGGAATACGTTTGAGCCCGTCAAAGTGTAAATGTATCATAATGTATAAGAAAAAACTAAATGTTAACAATTTAAGTAAACTCTGTGTTGATAATGTAGATATTGCGTATGTGGAAAAGGCTGATAATCTAGGAATAACATTTAACAATACACTAACATGGAAAGACCAGGTAAATAAGGCTGTGGGTAAGACATATGGTGTTCTCCGGCAGCTTGTGCTAACACAGCCCTGGCTGCCGATTAATACAAGAATGACTATCGCGAAAGCATAAGTTACACCAGTTTTGTTTTATGGAATTGAAATCTTTGCCAACTGTGATATTGCTAGTCAGCAGAAGCTAAAAGTAGCTTTAAATAGTATAGCACGTTATGTTTTTGGACTCAAACGATATGACCATGTTACATGTTTTACAAATCGTATTTTTGACTTAGACTTAAAAAACTGGACTAGATATAAAACTTTAACTTTGCTCCATCAGATCATAATTACAAAAACGCCTGATTACTTATATGACAAATTACGCTTTGCGGTATCTTTAAGGACCTGCAATATTGTATGTCCCAGAATTAAACTTTCATCCTCCGACAGGCACTTCTTTATATGGGTTGCTCGGCTTTGGAATCAGTTGCCACTTGAGATTAAGACTATTAGAAGCACATCAAGTTTTCGAATCAGGCTAAAAAGACATTTACAACAACATAGCTAATGATGTTGATTTTTCATCATTAGTAATAAAAATAAGAATAATAATGGTGATAACGATGACAATAACATTGTGAGTGAGGTTGCAGAGAGTAATGCCCATAGTTATATACAATTTTTTATTTTCATTTTAATGTTTAGTACATAAGTAGTATTATTATTATTATAATCATTGTATTAATCATATTTATAATTTCTGTTTCAATTTGTATAGGATTATTTAAATATGACTAGTGCACTAATTTATAAGTACTCCCACTTGTAGCACTAGGAATAAAATTCAATAAATAAATAAAATAAATAAATAAATATATTCATTCTAAATATATGTATATATGTATGTATATTTTGTATACCCCTAACCCATAAAATTGGTAAAAGGGGTATAATGGTTTTGTGCAAAAGTATGTAACAGGCAGAAGGAAGCATCTCCGACCCCATAAAGTATATATATTCTTGATCAGCATCAACAGCTAAGTCGATATAGCCATGTCCGTCTGTCCGTCCGTCTGTCTGTCTGCCCGTCCGTCTGTCCGTCTGTATGAACGCGTCGATCTCAGAGTCTACAAGAGCTAGAGACTTCAGATTTTGGATATAAGTTCTCCTATACCATAAGCAGAACAAGTTTGTTTCAAATTATCGATAACTGTTCTGGTTTCCGATATACACATGGAATCGATTAAAAAAAATAATCCGAATTTGGAAAATGTTAAAATACTGGTTGAAAAAATGGGTAACGATAGAACTTTCTGAAAATTTCATCGAAATCGGTTGAGAAACACCAGAGATATCGAAGATTGAAGTTTAGGTCTCAGATGCATACTGACAATGACTGTACGCGTTAAGTATAGGTCTCGGGGAATCTCCTAGTCGGGGAATCTCGACTAGAGCCTTCTTACTGGTTTGTATTTATTTATTGAGTCATAAATACATATTATGTAATTTGATAACACTTCATTTATTTTATAAAAACTAAAGAAAACCAAAATAAAATTTCAGTTTAACGTAACATATTTAAGTTGAAAGAAATAATAAATTAAATCGAAAATAGAACCATAATTTTCTATTAGCGTTTTTCCATTGCTCAGTTATTCTCAGTTATGCTAGTAAACAGTACCAAGGGTTCAGTTTGCGTGTATTCTCCCATAAGGAATTAATAGCGTATTTCCACTGCTCAGTTATTCTCCGTTAGTTAACAGTAACTGAGGTTCAGTTTGCATGTATTCTCCCATAAGGAATTAACTGAAGTAAAACTGACCGTAATTATTTACTGAAGAATTACTGAAGAGGAACAAGTTCATTTGAACACTTGTTCGATAAAAACATCACTGTTAATGGGCTCTTTTAATGTAACAGTCGCAAAACAGATGATTGTGAATAGCAGAAATTGTGAATAGGTGGGCGCAATATATAGTAATATTCAAAAAATAATTAATAATTTTGTTTTTTAATGGATTATCGTAGGAAACAATTAAACTGGGAGCCATGGTTCAAAGGATTGCTTTTAAAACTGTGGGCGGATAATTTTGTTGCACTTAGGGCAGTTCAGAATAACTCCCACGTATATACGAAAATGGACTTGTACTGCGTCTGCAATGCAAGCAATATCGCTTGTAGGCATTAAAAATAAGCCATAAAAGTTGGCAATACGCTGTTACTTATTTGCAAAATTTCGGTCAGTTTTAACAAATTTTTCGCAAAAAAATCAAACCAAAACAAACCGAACAGCTGATTCATTTACGGAGGTTCAGTAGCAGAGCAATGGAAACATCTTTCGTCAGTATTTGTTAAAATTTACGGAAACGGAGCAGTGGAAATATGCTAAAAGTCTCCTCATCACTTATTATGATTCGTCGTGGACGTTTTGTTCGTTCTAGTTCAAAAGAAGCGCGGGAAATAATCTTTTTTAAATAAGCAAACAATAACGACGCCACCGAAAAATTGTCGTCGGCGTTTAATTATACTCAGGGGAATAAGCTCATTAGTAAAAATCGCGTTGTGGGAGGTGCGTTGTAAGAAAATGACCGCATTTTGGGAGCCACGTTGGAGTGAAAACGCGTTATAGAAAACCGCGTTGTAGGAGGGTTACCTATATATAGATACTTAAAAGTCGGAAAGTTAACGAATATATGTATATATTTATTTTTAACATTTTTTTTTTAGTTAAAACAGTTTAGAATCATCATCATCGGATTGATAATTTAAATTAAATGATGCTTTTTCGATACAAAAATCAATATTATCAGTATTATGTTTAATGAACACATCCATTTTCAGTGAAATTAAGAGCGTGAGTCAGATTCAGATGCCCACAGCATTGTGTTGGAGTTGATTCACGCTACGGAAATAAACCTATTTCCTTTAAAAACGAAATAGTTTTTTCCTCATTTCCAATTAATTCATTAAAAGAACTAAAAATATTAAAAAAATTTTAATTGGGATGCAAATTTTAGTGTTATTATTGGCTTGGATTCCAAGAATTTGTGCGTGCAAAATAAAATATAAATGGTACAAAAAGAGCGCCGCGATTTTTGTTATAAAAATTTTTTGCTTGCGACATTTTAAATGATTTGTATTACTCATAATTTTTTTCATTCTTCTGTCTCAAGTCTATTTAGTTTCGTTGGTAACTTTCCGACTTTTAAGTATCTATCAGGGGTGTGCCAGCCATCAAAACCAACCCGATGTCAACCTAAAACCAACCTCGAGCTGGTTTTTGGTGTGCCAGAGCCAAGTTCGAGATGATTTTGAAACCTCAACAAATTTTGCCCGAGATTTGGTTAATTTAAGCAATATTAAATGTCTAAAGCATAACAACTGTTACTTTTTCAAAAGGTAATTTTAAGCTTAGTTGCATATTGCAAATACAGTTAAATTTAATACATTTTTTAATTCATGATTTTCGATATTAATAAATCTTTAACAAATCTCTAAGACTATTTGTCGTTCTGTGTAAGCGTGCAAAACCGTCCCTAACAAAGGAGCTGCCACATTGTTTGGTTAACAATAACTATTATTCGGAGTCTTTAATAGATCAATTTTAAAGACACTTTTTTGTGACAAATAAACATAAAAAAAATCGTACTTTAAGGTAACAAAATTGCATGGTTGAGCATTGTACAGATTGTTGTAAATTTAAGTAAGTTATTGCAGCAAACTTATTTTTTTATGAGGTGCTAACGGTGGTGAGGTGGCGGTGTTTGTTAGGTGTGTAAATGTCTACAGTAAGAAGAAGAATTTAATTTATGGAAAGTCATTGAGCGCCAAAATGTAGGTTAAATTAAAATTGCATAAACAAAACCAGATTCGCCATTTACGAAGTACGTAGAACAGCTGTTCAAGCAAGCTATCACAGCAGGGCTGTCAAGCAACATGAGTTACTTGGCGGGCAAAATATTAGATATTTATTTTGATAAGAAGTACAAGACATAAAATCTAACATATTTTTATTTAACCATTTATTAAATATAACACTAATGCCATGAGGCCAACCTAGAAAACAATGACAAAAATTGCAAATACATATTGGGCTATTTTCATTTTTGAAAGATAGCAACTCTTTTTGCCCATTTTCGTTTTACGTATTTGCTCCGAAACATTGTACCGAAAAATGAAATCTCTCTAACTTCTGGCACACCGACGGTTTTTTTTAGAGATTTGAAAACCAGCTCGAGCCAAAATCTCCGGAGATTTCTGGCACACCCCCGTATATGTCGAGAACTAAGTGAGATTTCGAAAAAATTTATTTAACATTTTCGTCGTATTTTGTCGAATTCTACACGAATCAATTATCAGACTTCGGCTCCCGACTAACCTAATCAAAATGTAAGTGCATCGTCAAAAACTGGCGGTGAGATTAGGTCGTTTTTTTCTCGGCAATCTTACGTCGTTTCAAAACGTCATGAACTCGCGCGATATTATGTCGTTGGTAAACGACATAATCTTGCGCGATATTGTGGTGGCGATATTATGTCGCTATGCCTCTAAAACACATTTCACATTTTCCAAATTCAAGATTTTTTTGTTATCGATCACATGTGTATATCGGAAACGGAAAGATGAGCTTAAGTTCAAAATCAGATGTCTCTAGCTCTTATAGTCTCTGAGATCAACGCGTTCATACAGACGGACAGACGGGCATGGCTATATTGTGAGGTAGCATTCTGCTACCACACAAAAAGCTGTTTGCTATCGTGGCTGGTCGCCGTTCGGCACGAAGAACAAAAGCTGTTTGGCGCGCCAGCTGTGAGAGAGGGCGCAAACGCAAAAGCTCAAAGTGAGAGCGCATGCGCAAAATGCTCTAAGCGTGATGAAATCGCAGCCCCAGTTCGGCCAGCCTGCATGAGCTGCATTTTCGGTTCCGGATAGTGATATTTTTGGCAACGGTGACGCGAGTGAAAACGTGCACCCTGCAACAACGGCAACGGACAGCGGAGCACCCCTGCAACAACAACAACAGCAACGGGCAGCGGAGCACCCAGCAACAACAATAATAGCAACGGACGTCAGAGCACACCTACAACAACAACAGTCACCGTGCAAGTGTAGAGGCCCAAAACATAGTGCAAGTAAAACAGTGCAAGTGACGGTGTCGGGAGTCGCTGGGCAGCCACACACACAGCCACATACGCACCGCAAACACACCGCACACACACCGCTACACACACGCACACGCACGCTGGGCAGCCACACACACACACCCAGTCCAACACACACACACACCCGCCGAGTAGCCGCACAACCCGGCTTACACACACGGCCGTCGCACGCTCAGGCATATACACACACACACACACACGGCCGTCACACAAACATTCCCACAACCACACACCCACATATCCACACACATACACATACACATATGGCCATACAAATGCGATCGAGTACCCTTTCCCAAAAAGGTTAATAAAAAAGTAGAAGTTATTTGTTTTTGTGTGCTATTTCTTGTGTATTTTCCTTTTCTCCCCTCTTTCAGCGGGTAGTCGGATAGCCCCACTATTCGGCCCACATGGGTCGGACATGAGGGGTGGACTAGCGAATCTCCCAAGTTTTACTCTAGATTCTGCGATATCTGCCTCTTGGTCCGATCCGTGTGTAGCCTCACCATACGGCCCACATGGGTCGGGCATGAGGGGTAGGATAGCGAATCTCCCGAGTCTGACTCTAGATTCTGCGACACCTGCGCTTTTGTCCGATCCGTGTGTAGCGACAACCGGTTAATGCCCGCGCGTTGCAGCTGTGGCGGGCCTGAGTGGAGGAGTTTGGGGACGCATTCCGAGTCTTACTCTGTGCGCCACGGATCCCTGCCTAGGTCATCCACACGCGTCGGATGTCGCGGCCGGTGAGCTGGAACGAGGTGGACGGGACCAGGCGGTCAGCTGGCCAGGCATCCGGATTTTACCCTGGCCGAGCTGGATGAGTGCTTGATCCTCGCCCCCTTCGTAACCCGAAGCCTAGGGTTTTACGCCTGGTCGGCGCCGAAGGGTGGTCCGGGGAGGGGGTGGAGGAGTCTTCCGGGTTATCACCCTGGACTCTCAGCCCCTTCCCTTAGCCCCACTCTGAAGGTGCCGACCCGGGCACCCGTACTACCCCTCTGATCCCTACATGTCTGCGTATTGGTGTTCGACCTCGGTGCGGCTCACTCCAGGGTCCCAGCATTTTTCAAATAATCTGTAAAGACCCCGGACGCGACTGAGACGCCGACCTCGGCTAATAAACGTCCTTACTATATCGACTCGGCTGTTGATGCTGATCAAGAATATATATACTTTATGGGGTCGGAGATGCTTACTTCTGCCTGTTGCACAAAACCATTATACCCTTTTTACCCATTTTATGCGATCGGGGTATAAAAAGCTGAATCACTCGTTGGGATTGACAATATGTTGCAACACCATTAAGGCGATAGTAATTAATCGATGATAGGTGATTTTTGCTGTGAAAAAAAAAACAAATTACTTATGCACCAGTTAACTCGAGCAACAAACTTATTTCGAGTTTAACTAACTGCAAGATTAACTGGCCATTAAGAAATTGGGACTTAATATTGTACTCGTTTAAGTATTTTATTATTACTCAGTTTCGCTACACTTATTAAACAATTTATTTACCACTAGCTTGTCTGCCAGGCTTCGCTCCGTTGTTGTACCCATTTAAAAAAAAAGACATTTGATGCAATCGTTCTAAATATGCGCGTACAGTACATATATTACGGCGAACGCCCTGACTTGAGAGGTTCTTAAACTTTGTTCTTCAACCCGCTGCGAACTAGCTATTATCGACTCTCGGGCGCGGACTTGAGACGTTCGCAAATATTGATCAGGGGGTCTTGCACGGGATTGTGACGCGTATTTTGTCTGACTTACTCTCACGACGGTCCAATTGTATTTTTAAGGCCCAATTACTCAATGTCCGGTTAAGCAAACTATTCTAAAATTAGTCGAATTTGAGTTTCTCAATGTTCGGTTAGCACTTACTTATCCGATGCATGGAGGTCTGTTTAACACTTATACCGATGGACGTAGAATACTCAAATAAACCTTTTGGAACTCTGCTTCAAAAAAAAAAAAAAAATTCAAGAGTCAGCTTGAGTGATCTGTTCGCCTTAGGATGATTGTATCGTATTTATATAAAGAAGTGACATATAGATGAAAGGTAACTTTGACTTTGAGGAAACCAAATGCATAGCTTATAACTTGTGAAGTAGGCCAGTGCGGGCCTCTTCGCATTACTAGTTATTAGTATAAAGAAAAGTCACAAAGGAGCGCAACTGTCATTATTTGTTCGTAGTATTAATGATTAGTATTATTAAGAATTAGTATAAAAAGTCGCAAAGGAGCGCAACTGTCATTATTTGTGTATTATTAGTTCGTAGTATTAATAAGATAAAAGGTCACAAGAATCGCAATGATTATTATTAGTTTGTGTTTAATAAATGCCTAACGGCCTAAACATAGAAGGAAATTTGAATGAAACCGCTCAAAGCGCAGGGTCGCAAAGTGCAGCGCACCAGCTGCGATCGCCCAATTCACCACGGCCACGGATAAGCGTGGGGAGTATTGCAACGGCAGCTCTGGCCGAAGCTGAAGCGTGGGCGACTGGGGAGTGTGAAAAGATATTCAGATGCGAACGGACGCGCGCGGTATTTCCGAATTAAAACGATAAAATTGAGAGGCGAGTAAGAAAAGGAAGGAAGAGATAAGATAATAATTAATATAGCAAACACGTGTCGGAACAAAACGAGAAAGCAAGGTATGATATATATATAGTAAGATATCCAATATGCACACATATTCATATCTCAAATATGTTACACATAAGCACGCACCCCAACAATTAAATATCACATTACACCCTAAAATCCTAACACAGGAAACGAGCTAGACATAAACATTAAACATAAGAATATTTCTAAATCATGCATCACGCCACAAGTAAACTGGACATAAACATAAAACATAAACATAATTCTAAAATCACGCCACAAGCGTGAGATCGCCAAATTGGCACTTTTTGAAAGAAAGCTTAAAACGAACAATGCTTAAAAGCTTTGATCAACAACATTGTCTTTCTTTGGTGACGGTTGTGTTTCTGTGTGCGACTATAAATTGCTAACTTTGTGAGTGTTTAAACTGTGTTTTTAATTGGTATTATTGTGTTAAACAATTGTGACAGTGATAGTGAATGTAATTTGTATGTATTTACGCGTGGATATTGTGATTTTGCTTTATTAAATTGTTTTAATTTGCAGTCAGTGCCTAAACACACGTACATACATACATACATATATTTTGCTTTCGCTTGTTCTGTGCCTACTAATATAAAATATATATTTACGCGTTCTTGCTCTCACGCTCTTATACCACGCACTTGCGGTTTTTATTAGCCTACGCTCTGACGTTCTCTAACGTAAGCGCTCTCTCTCTCTCTAGTGTCCGTTATATTACGCTCATTGCACGTGTACCCTACTTTTTTTTGCTCAAGCATATTATTTTGCACATTATTAAGCTTTTCAAATTATTTTACATATTTCTTTTAACATGTTTGTCTGCTGCAGTAAAAACTGTAAAATTTCTGGTGGATCCACCCAAGATTTTATCCTTTGTAGGGCGTGTGATAACATGATTCACATGAAATGTGCTAGTTTCATTGTTAAAATCAGGGACAGCTTAGCAGCTGATTCTGGTCTTAAGTGGTATTGCCACACCTGCAATGAGATAGAGAAGGAACAGTCAAAGTTCATGAGGCTGACCTTCAATTATTTCAAAGCTGTCCGAAATAATTTCGATACGCTTCGTGGCAGTATTAAAGAGTTGGAAGACCACATTAATACTGCTAAAACGTTAAATGACTCGCCGAAGCGCAAAAAGACTTCGGGCTCTTGTCCGCTTGCAGACCCGCTGGTGTTGCCCCCCAAGCCTCTTCTGCCGGCTACTGCCTCTACCCCTGCTGCCACATCCAAGCATCCCCTAGCGGCTATTGTTAGTACCCCTACACCTGCTGCCAGCCCGTTAATGGTATTTAACTCACCGGCAACTAACCCGGTGTTACCTAAAACTAATGTTCTTCCCGTAGATCCCTGTGGTTCAACCGATAGTCAGCCTACTGATTCTACGTTTGGTGCAACTCTTAAGCCCATTAGGTTTGTTTCTAGGCTCGCTTCCGATAATTCTGCGGAAGATGTAAGCGCCTATATAAAAGGAAAAATTGATTCCCCGCGAATTGTCGACAAATTTAAATTCAAGCTTGCACGCGATATATCGTCCTTTAAGCTGAGTGTTCCGCCGGAACTTTTCTCAACGATTTGTTCTGAAAAGTTTTGGCCGCCACACATCATAGTGAAGGAGTATGTCAGTAGGCGAAGTAATAATAATAACAATGTTAGGATCAGTAGTGCTCCGCCTGTTGCATCCACTTTAGTAGCAAAAAACTAACACAGTTGATTACCTCCTTCTTACTGGGTTATCAGAATGTAAGAGGACTTTGTAGTAAACTAAATATTATCAAACAGATTCTGCATCTATAGAAAGGACCGTAATCTGCGCCGTGGTGGCGGGGTGCTTATTGCTGTTGATGTGGGCTTTCCCTCTGAGACAGTAATTTTAAGTGGTTCTATGGATATAGAGTTTGTTGCTGTAAAGTTAAATATTAATGGTGTTGGTATTTATGTTTCTTGTTCCTATATACCACCTTTATCTGACAACTCTGTCTACAATGAACATTTGTCAACAATACTTTCCATTTATTCTATGCTTTCTGATCGTGATATTCTTGTAGTTCTTGGCGATTTTAATATTGCTGATGCTACTTGGATTTCAAGTCCAGACTCAAGCGTGTTGACCCCCATGGTGCAGACTGATTTTCTGGTTGGTTTATTTGAAATGTCATTGGGTCAGATCAATGGCATTCCAAATTCTCTTGGTAAAATGCTTGATTTGGTATTTGTTTCGGATCCATCTACTCTATCTGTGTCAAGATCCCTTCCCATATCCACTCCCGAAGACTTATACCACCCGACGTTGGAGGTGTTGATCACTTTGCCTGCCTGTGCCGTACGCCAGTGTAGTGAACCATTAAGACGGGTACGTCAATTTCAGAAAACCGATTTTGTAAAACTTACCCGGCTCTTAGAACTGGTTGACTGGTCGCCCCTCTATGGTTCTGAGGACTTGGATACGGCAATCAGTATTTTTTATTGCACCTTAGAAAATTTATTCGACAAGTGTGTACCTTTTGGTAGGCCAAGTAGGAAAAACAAACCTGCGTGGTTTACACGAGAGTTGACCGCCCTTAAAAATCTAAAATCTAAGCTTTATAAGAGTTTCAGAAAATCTGGCTCTTCTATTCATTACTCATCATACTTGATTGCGCGTTCCAGTTTTTCAGTCATGAATAATTCATGTTATAAAAATTACCTAAGTCGGTGCAGACTACAGTTTCAGCAAGATCCTAAGAGGTTCTATGACTTCGTTAATGCGAAGCGAAATTCATCAACACTTCCATCTAATTTATCTTTTGAAAACAAGTCGGCCAATTCGGATCAGGCCATTGCCGATTTATTTGCCGAATTTTTTCAAACAACATACAGTTCAATTGATAATCAGGTTGATCTGCCTTACCCGTATTAGGTTGATGCCTCTAATTGCATTTTTGAACCAAGTATCACGGAGTGTTCATTACTACGTGATCTACAGGGTATTAAGCCTGTATTTTCCCCGGGACCTGACGGCGTACCAAGCTGTGTGCTTAAGTACTGTGCTGATGGTCTCTTAAAGCCTTTGCATAAATTGTTGAGTTTGTCTATTGAGAAATGTTCATTTCCTAATATCTGGAAATAATCATTTATTATTCCGCTCCATAAAAAAGGAGACAAGTCTAATGTTCAAAATTATAGGGGTATATCCAAATTGTCTGCTATACCAAAAATGTTTGAGAAATTAATAACTTCTCAATTACAACATTTTTGCAGATCTTTATTTTAACGTGCCAGCGAGGATTCATGAAACAAAGATCTACTACCACTAACCTGTTAGAATTTACTTCACTAGTTGTTAATGGTTTTCAAAATAAAATGCAAACGAATGTTATTTACACTGATTTCAGCAAGGCATTTGACTCGGTTAATCACTACCTTTTACTTCATAAACATCAACTGTTAGGTTTTCCTAGCAATCTTATTCGGTGGATAAGGGAATATTTAACTCATAGAACACAGAGAGTCAGTTTTAATGACGCTGTCTCTAAGGTGGTTCATGTCACTTCCGGTGTTCCGCAAGGAAGTCACCTTGGACCTTTATTATCTGTTATTGACCAATCTCGAGTGCTGATGTATGCTGACGATGTAAAATTATGCATGTCGGGTACTGCTCTGTTGTCTGCTCAAAAACTACAAACTGATTTAGATGATTTTTAAAAGTGGTGTCTTGTTAACTTACTAAATTTTAATTGCAACAAATTTAAAGTCATGTCTTTTTATAGATGCCTTCCTTCTTCAAATATATATTTTCTTGATGGAAGCCCACTCGATCGCATTGAATGGGTTGATGACTTAGGTATTCTTTTTGATCCGAAACTTAAATTTCACAAGCATATCTCTTCAGTTGCAAATCGAGCCTCTAGTACCTTGGGGTTCATTAAGCGCTGGTCGAAAGAATTTGACGATCCCTACATAACCAAAACACTTTACACGTCTTTGGTACGTCCTGTTCTTGAATATGGATCTTGTATCTGGTATCCCAAATACAGGATTCACCAGGATAGAATAGAATCAGTGCAAAAACAATTCTTGCTCTTTGCCCTTAGGAGATTTAATTGGGATACTAACATTAACCTACCTTCCTACCACAGTAGACTTTTACTAATAAATCTTCCTTCTCTTTCTGATCGCAGAACAATGCTAGGTGTAGTCTTTTTACATAAACTAATAAATGGTGAAATTGATTCCTCCGAATTAATCAGCCAAATTAGTTTTGCTGTTCCGATCAGAAGGATAAGGAATTTTCTACCCATTACTCTTCAAGCTTGTCTCTCTAACTATGCTATTCGTAACCCTTTTCGGATTTCATGTTCAAACTATAACGAATTTTCCCACTTAATAAACGGTGCCACTTCTAGTAGTTCTCTTAAAAAGTTGGTTCGCGATCTACGTAACCGTACGCTATGCGGTGTGCCCCTCGGTCGGTTGGGCGGGAGGTTGGTTGCTTTTTGCTTGGGTTCGCGCGTTAACAAGCCGGTGCTTGGTATCGTTGGGCCACTTGAATGTACTGTCTTTTTTAGTACATCTACGTCCAATAATAAGAAAAGCTCTCAACCGAGGTTTGCTCTGCGCAGCAAGAACGATTGAGAAGCAGTTCAGATTTGGAGTTCAAAGAAATAGTTTTGAATAAGATAGACTATAAGTGTGGAAGTGTTTTTGTAACTTTTAACATTGGTTCAATACATATAATAAAGAAATAAACTAAAGACGAAGTCTTTTTGTTTTTTTTAATCCCACTTGGTCGTGAACTCACAATTGGCGCAGCCGGTAGGATTAGTAAAAAATAAGTGCAAATAAATTAAATTGCGATACTTCATAAAAAACTAATCCGCCAAAGAACTAATCGTGCAACAAACACAGTTAATGGTGTTTAAATAATTTAAGAACAAAGAACAATATAATCAACAACAAAGCAACAAAAAAGAAACTAACATGGCAGTCGTACTAAGTGATGCAGAACTAAACCAGGCATTGTCTCAAATCCGACAAGTGCCCCAGTTCTCAGGAAATAAACAGGAGCTAAGCGCCTTCATCAGGAGGACAGAATTCCTATTACAATTATACCCTACTACAAACCAAAGGCAACAAAGTATTATATACGGTGCGATAGAACTGCAAGTCATCGGATAAGCCCAAAGAATCTCGCAACTATCACATGCCAATAATTGGGGGGAGTTGAAGCGAGCACTCATCGAGGAATACACCACCCAGACTCCAGTGAAGGAATTACTACGACAACTATACAACACCAGCTATCAAGGAAATCTCCGTAAGTTCATAGAAGAACTAGAACACAAATCATATGTAATAAAAAATAAGCTAACACTAGATAATAATGCAAACAACACAATTGTCTACACCAATGCTATGAACAGCACAGTTAAAGATGTTATAAAAAGAAAAATACCAGATAAAATTTTCATGATTCTAGCTAGGTACGATATAACAACTAGCCATTTGTTAAAAGTAGCAGCTCAAAAGGAGGGTTTATATGAAAATAGTGTGATTGAAAAACCCAAAGATAATAAATATAATAATTCAAACAAAAACTATCATGGTAAAAAGTATCAAGAAAATTTTAACCAAAGTTCAACACATAGCCCCACTAACCAAGCACCACATAGTCATAACTACAAAACCAATTACAATACAAATAACCCACATAAGAATCAACAAGATTATGGGCAGACATATGCCGAATTTCAACAAAAGTTGCAACAAGGGAAACAACAGAATCCCATGAACTATTCACATAATAGAAACTCTAATGCACAAGCATCCCCTTACAATAACCAACCTCAAACAAGTAAAAACGTTGCAGTCGGACGCAACCGACTGCGGAATACTTTGATACCAGTGTAAGAACGGATGGTAAGGAGTCTACTTGCCGGGTGGTAAACATCGCCAGCTATCATGTTACCAAATTTGGTGACTTTAGCTCAAAAACTGAAGATAACTTAACTCCCAAATTTAATAGGTGGGCGGCAGAGGTAGGCGTGGCATCTAAGTTTTTGAATCAAATGTTTTTTACTGTCACTATATATCTGCCTACCAAGTTTGGTGGCTCTAGCTCAAAAACTGTTAAAGATATAGCCGATTCCGATTTTATAAGGCGGGTGGCTAAGGTGGGCGTGGCATCAAAAATGTTGATGCAGATCTTTGGTATATGTTGCCATCTATCTTTCTACCGAATTTACGGGCTCTAGCTTAAAAATTATAAGAGATATCGAAATTTCCTATTTTAAATAGTGGGCGGCAGAGGTGGGCGTGGCATCCTAATTTTTGATGCAGACCTTTTGTAGATGTCACCATATACCTTCCTACCAAATTTGGTGACTCTAGCTCGAAAAATGTGAAAACTATAAGCGTTTCCAATTTCAAGTAGAAGGGGGGATGGGGGCGGAATCAGGGGAGTGGCATCCAAATTTTGGATGCATTTTTTTGGGGAACGTCAATATCTATCTTGACACAACATTTGGTGGCTCTAGCGCAAAAAATGTGAAAACTATAGGCGTTTCCAATTTCATAGAGAAGGGGGATGGGGGCGGAATCAGGGGGCGTGGCATCCAAAATTTTGATGCTTTTTTTGGGGTATGTCAATATCTATCTTGACACATAATTTGGTGGCTCTAGCCCAAAAAATGTAAGAACTATAGGCGTTTCCAATTTCAATTTCAAATTTGGTAACTCTAACTTCAGGAATGTAAGAAATATATGGTTTTATTGGTTTTTAGTTATCGAATTTATCGATTTCCCAGCCTCCTAGTGGGCGTGGCAACCCGATCTTAACACTTTATCTGTAGACTCTATAGACAAACATAAATGCAAAGTTTCAAATCTCTAGCTTTACGGGTGTCGAAAAAAGTTGCGTTCATACGGACGGACAGACGGACAGACAGACACCATGACGGACATTGCAACGAGTTCCGCTTAGATCATCTTAACGATGAAGAGAAAAGGTGTGTGTCAAAAATTCTTCCCAACTATCGAGACATACAGTACCATGAAGGCGACAATTTGACTTTCACTAGTACTGTTAAACATTCGATAATTACAAATTTGAGGACTCAATTTACAAGAGACCCTACAAGTATTCCCAAATTCAACATGACGAAATAGACAGACAAATAAAAGAAATGTTAGAGCAAGGGATAATAAGAAAATCTCAGTCTCCGTATAATTCACCTGTATTAGTAATCCCAAAAAAGTTGGATGCATCAGGTAAACAAAAGTATAGAGTAGTAATAGACTACAGATTTCTAAACGAAATCACTGTTGACGACAAATTTCCTATTCCAATAATGGATGAAATTTTAGATAAACTTGGCCGATGCCAATACTTCACAACTCTTGATTTAGCAAAAGGCTACCACCAGATCCAGATGGATCCGAAATCAATACCTAGGACAGCATTTTCCACTAAACATGGCCACTACGAATATACACGTATGCCATTTGGTCTAAAAAAATGCACCAGCAACGTTTCAACGCTGCGTGAACAATTTGTTGGAAGATTTAATCTACAAAGATTGCTTAGTCTACTTAGATGACATAATATGTATTCCACTTCATTGGAAGAACACATAAGGGAAGCCAACTTAAAATTGCAATTAGACAAGTGTGAATTTCTAAAAAAGGAAACGGAATTTCTAGGACACATACTCACAACAGAAGGATTAAAACCTAATCCAAATAAAGTTGAAGCAGTAATGAAATATCCTATTCCAAAGACTCCAAAAGAGATAAAAAAAATGTTTAGGTTTGTGTGGATTTTACAGAAAATTCATTCCAAACTTCGCCAACATCGTCAAACCCATGACACTCAAATTAAAGAAAGGAGCCAAAGTAGACATAAAGGATACAGTATATATCTCAGCATTCGAGAAATTAAAATTACTGATAACTTCTGACCCAATTCTTACTCATCCAGATTATGACAAACCATTTTGTCTCACAACGGATGCAAGTAATGTAGCTCTAGGAGCGGTCTTAACACAAAATCATAAGCCTGTTTGTTTTGCCAGCAGAACGCTAAACAAACATGAATTAAATTATTCAGCTATAGAAAAAGAACTATTAGCAGTTGTTTGGGCAACTAAAACTTATAGAAGCTATCTATTTGGTAGAAAATTTGAAATCCTAAGCGATCACAAGCCATCAGTATGGTTAAACAATATAAAAGAACCGAATATGAAACTCCAACGATGGAATATCAAATTAAATGAATTTGATTACACAATCAAATACTTACCGGGTAAAGAAAATCATGTAGCAGACGCACTTTCACGTGTGCAAATACATGAAAATCTACTGGGAGAAGAAATGAGTCAAGCAACATGTGCTACCATTCACAAGAAGATAACCAAAGTTATATTCAAATAACGGAAAGACCATTAAATTATTATAACAGACAAATCTAACTCATTAAAGGAAACGACAATACGACACAAGTTACTAACTATTTTCACAAGAAAAACATAAAGATAAACTATACAGAAATGACGATTACTAAAGCTAAAGAAATAATTAAAGAATATTTATGTTCAAAAAATAGCGTCTTATACTTTCACAACGAATCCGATTTTCCGATTTTTCAAAACGCATAGGTAGAAATAATAAACCCAGAAAGTAAAATTAAAGTAATGAAAAGCTCATCAAAATTAACAGACTTACAAACGTACGCAGAATTCAAAGAACAAATACTTAAAAGACATAACGAACTATTACACTAAGGGATAGAAAAGACAATACAGTGGTTTAAACAAAAATTTTATTACCCAGATTATCAGAACCTAATACAAACAAGTAAGAAGGCTCTAGTCGAGATTTCCCGACTAGGAGATACCCCGAACCCTATACTTAACGCGCACAGTCATTGTCTGTATGCATCTGTGACCTAAACTTCAATCTCGATATCTCTGGTGTATCTCAGCCGATTTCGATGAATTTTTCAGAAAAGTTCTATCGTTATCCATTATTTCAACCCCCATTTTTACATTTTTCAAATTCGAGATTTTTTTGTAATCGATTCCATGTGTATATCGGAAACTAGAATAGTTATCGATAATTTAAAACAAACTTGTTCCGCTCATGGTATAGGAGAACTTATATTCAAAATTTGAAGTCTCTAGCTCTTGTAGTCTCTGAGATCGATGCGTTCATACAGACGGACGGACAGACGGACAGACGGACGGACGAACGGACGGACATAGCTATATCGACTCGGCTGTTGATGCTGATCAAGAATATATATACTTTATGGGGTCGGAGATGCTTCCTTCTGCCCGTTACATACTTTTGCACAGAACCATTATACCCCTTTTACCCATTTTATGGGTTAGGGGTATAACAAAACATAATAAATGAATGTCACATTTGCAACATCTCAAAAACAGAGCACAGAAGTACCAAGTTAGTGTACGAATTAACCCCAGAAACAAATTACATTAGGGAAAAGTATGTAATGGATTTTTATTTAGTTGACCATAAACAATTTCTATCATGCATTCAAAATTTGCAACATTAATTAAAGTTAACAGCCGAGATTGGCTAGAAACAAAGAGCTATATTAAAAGTTTTCGATTTAATGGGAAAACCAACAGAAATCAAAGCAGACAAAGATTCAGCATTTATATGTGCTGCACAGTCGCGATCGAACACTTGATAAGTGCAGACGTGCCTAGTGCAAACTTCAGATTACGCTGAGTTACAACAACAACACAAAAACAAAAAAACACTTCTTATCAGCAGTGCGCTGCTGCTATTGGTCAATTAAATCGCGCGATCTTGCGCAAGCATCCAAACTGCAGTTCTTGTGCGCACGCGCTTAACAAAAATAACAAGTGGCTCTATACAGAGCGCCGTTTGGTGCCTCACCATCTGGTGTGATGGTTGATGAAGAAGGGGCGCGGGGCGACGTAGCTCGCCCCGTATCATGGCAAAAAGTCACAAAACGCAAAGCAAGATCCCCTGTGCTAACGAAAAAAAGAAAAGTTACAAGGGATTATAATAGCTCCTCTACGATGTCAGCAGCAGAAACAGACGACACGATGTCAGATATTCCCCATTATTCTAAAGCTAAAGTTTCTACGAAATCCGTGGATCCAGTCAACTCATCCAACAGCTTTTCTCTACTGGCTGAGGATATTAACTCTGAAAACCCCCAAAATCAAGCTCCAGTCTCATCGCCCTCGTTGAAGCCGCCACCAATATTTATATCAGCTGTTGATAATATTCAAGAGATGCAAAAGTGTTTCACCGAAGTTGTCAGTAGCGATGATTACACCTATAAAGCAGGTCGAGATGGCCAGGTTCGTATTATGGCTAATAGTGAAGAAAAATATAGGCTACTAGTTGATATTTTGACAAAAAGGAATGTTGAGTTTCATTCATACCAGCTCAAACAAAATAGAGCATACCGAGCTGTCATCAGAAATCTTCATCACAGCACCCCTCTTGATTACATTCGCAACGCACTGAGCGAAATCGGCCACACTGTCCGCCACATAACGAACGCCAGAAATCGTATCACCAAGGCCCCGATTGCAATGTTCTTCGTTGACTTAGAGCCAGCCATCAACAATAAATCAATTTTCGAGGTCTCAAGACTGTGCAACGCGATTGTTAACATTGAACCCCCAGACAATTTAACGATCTTGTACAATGCCACAGGTGCCAAGAATTCGGTCACACCCAAAATTATTGTAAGAAATCGTACCGATGCGTCAAATGTGGCGAAAACCACAAGTCTTCTGATTGTACCAAACCTCGAGGGGCCGAAGCTACTTGTGTGCACTGCCAAGGCGACCATACTGCCTCCTACAGAGGCTGTAAAGTCTACAAAATTGCCGTACAACAGCGGGAACAGGGAAAACCAAAAAAAACAGTATTTAGCAGTCGTAAAACTTTTCCTGACAGTACATATGTAAATACTCCCACATCAGCCAGAAAAGACAACATAAGCTATGCCAATCTCGCAGGAGGGCATTCTAACAACATCCCAACCTCAAGCAATTCAAAGCCCAGAGAACCAGATAATTTGATACTTGCTCAAATCCAATCGATGATGCAACTCATGCAAACACAATTTTTGCAGATGACAAAAATGATGAGCACGATCATAGCCTCTTTATGCAAATAGGTTTTAAGCTTATTCTTTGGAATGCCAACGGTTTAGGTAAGAGTAGGCCTGAGGTAGAAATGTACCTGAAGAGGAACAGTATCGATGTAATGCTAGTCTCGGAAACTCACTTTACCGAGAGATCATATTTTAAAATCAATGGATATAATCTTATTTACGCCAACCATCCCAGCGGCAATGCAAGGGGAGGCGCAGCTATCCTCGTCAAATCTAACATCAAATACGCAGAGCGCTCGCCCATACTGGAGTCCTGGTTCCAGGCAGCCGTGATGACGATCGACACTCCTACTGGAAGCCTGGTACTTGCAGCAGCTTACGTGCCACCAAGACATCCTGTAACTACACAAATGTTCAACCAAATATTTACTCAACTAGGCTTATTGTTTATAATTGGAGGAGACTTTAATTCAAAAAACACCTGGTGGGGCTCACGGCTATGCAATCCGAAAGGTAATGCACTACTCTCATGCATTCACTCGATGCATCTCACCACACTGTCGACTGGAAACCCTACATACTGGCCAACAGATGCTAACAAGGTCCCTGACGTTTTGGACCTGGCAGTGACCCGCGGTGTTAACCTAAATTTAACCCACATGGAGAATGAGTTTGACTTGCTATCCGATCACTGCGCTGTACTGCTTCAATTCAATCTACCAATAACAATCGCGAAACGAACGACCAGGCTGCTGAAGAAAAACTCCAACGTCGAAATGTTTAAGGCCAAAATCGATGAGATGCTTAATCCCACCGCTACACTAAACTCGGGTGAGGACATAGAGGAAGCCGTTGAAACACTAACACGTTGCATTCATGATGCAGCAAACATTAGCACTGCTTCACACCACATCAGGTCAACGTTTACACAGAGACAAAAAAGGGACAGATACCTGCACTCGGAAGAAGTCACGGAGCAGCTTAGGCTTAAACGTCACCTACGTAGGGTTTGGCAGCGTAGTCGGAATCCACGTGATAAAGCTGCTCTTAACCGTGCTGCAAAGCATCTGAAGTTTCTTCTCTACGACTTGCGCAATGAAGCTCTGTCTGAATTCCTTAGATCCGCTGAGCCCAATGGACTGGAGCACAACCTCTGGAACAGCACCAAGTACCTCAAGAGGCCAACTAAAAGAATCCCGCCCATAATCAATCCATCTGGCTCGTGGTGCCGTTCCAACGAAGAGAAAGCAGAGACCTTTGCCTTACATCTACGGAGAACATTTACTGCATTCAACCTATGCTCAGCCTCGGACGACATTAGCACCCACACATTCCTCGAGTCACCATGCCAACTAAGTCTGCCAATACCACCGATACATGTTGACGAAGTTACAGCCATTGTATCAAGCTTGAAAATAACCAAAAGTCCTGGTTACGACGCCATCGATGCAAGAACCATAAAAAGTCTCCCTACACGCGCAATTACATTTCTTACGGCCATCTATAACGGTATCATTAGGCTCCAGCACTTCCCCACTCAATGGAAGTGTGCGGAGATCATAATGATACCCAAACCTGGGAAACCTGAACAGGATCCCGCCTCTTACCGTCCCATCAGCTTGCTGGTAATTCTGTCCAAAATATTCGAAAGAATATTACTGGACCGATTATTGCCAGTACTAGAAGACGCCCAATTAATTCCAGAGCACCAATTTGGTTTTAGGAGCCAGCATGGTACCCCGGAGCAGTGCCATAGAGTAGCACAAACAATTCTGAGCTCCTTCGAAGACAGGAAGTACTGTTCGGCAGCGTTCCTCGACATCAAACAGGCCTTCGACCGTGTATGGCACTCGGGCTTACTACATAAGCTTAAGGAAAGATTACCAGCCCCATACTATTTGCTGCTCAAATCGTACCTACACCGGCGACTTTTCTACGTAAGATGCGAATGGGCCGAGTCCGAAGTATATGAAGTAAAAGCAGGTGTCCCTCAGGGAAGCGTGCTAGGTCCTGTTCTTTACACTCTCTTTACCGCAGACATCCCAGCAATTGAAAGTGATAACCTAGTAATCGCCACATACGCAGATGACACAGCATTGCTAGCCAACTCGACGGACCACGCAGAAGCGTCAGCTGTCCTACAATCGCAACTGACAAGACTGGAGCCATGGCTAAAAAGATGGAACATAGTTGTGAACGAAACCAAGTCAGCCCATATGACATTCGCTACCAGGCGAAAAACTTGCCCAGATGTCACTCTGAATGGAACTACCCTGCCTATGGTGAACAAGATTAAATACCTTGGACTAACCCTCGACAGGAGACTAACTTGGTCTGATCATATTAAAACAAAAAGGAAGCAACTTTGTTTAAAACTCCGGCAGATGAAGTGGTTACTCGGGTACAGATCCCAACTGAACTTGGAAAACAAAGTGCTGCTGTACAAGGCAATACTCAAACCCATCTGGACGTACGGGATTCAGCTGTGGGGCACAGCCTCAACATCGAACATCGAAATAATTCAGAGATTTCAAAGCATCACCCTAAGAAGACTAGCCAAAGCACCATACTACGTAAAAAACCAGGTACTCCACAACGATCTTGGCATTCCAAGTGTCTTCGACGAAGTACGAAAATACAGTGAGAAACATATAACCAGACTGGACCGACACTGCAACCCCCTGGCAGTAAATCTGCTCGACAACAGCCAGCACTGCCGTCGATTGAAAAGGCACCACCCACTTGACTTACCCTTTAGACCATCAAAAGAGTGGTAGTCAGATAAAACCCCCCCTCTGTAAATAGCTTCCCTTATACCATTTACTTATTATCGCATAGATAGATTGTAAATATAAATAGAAAAAAAAAAAAAAAAAAAATATGTGCTGCACTACAACAATGGTTAGCAACAGAAAACGTAAAAATCAATATAACAACAAGTAAAAACGGAATAGCAGATATAGAAAGATTTCATAAAACAATCAACGAAAAATTACGAATTATAAGTAGTGACAATAACATAGAAAACAAACAAACCAGATTTGAAATTATATTATACACTTATAATCATAAAAACAAACACAATACAACAAACAGAACACCCGCAGATATATTTATGTACGCAGGGACACCAAAGTATGACACACAAGACAAGAAAAAGAAACAAATTGAAAAATTGAATGAATCAAGGGAAGAATTTGAAATAGATACAAAGTATAGATCTTCACCATTAGTTAAAACAAAAATAACCAATCCATTCAAACAGACAGGTCAGTTAAGACAAATAGACGAAAAGCACTTTGAAGAAACCAATAGAGGTAGAAAAGTCACCCATTACAAATCAAAGTTTAAGAAGAAAAAGAAAACTAATACAAGTAAATACATTAATTACAGAGAACCAGCTAATGAAGGGAATTATAATAATAATAACAATGCTAACAGTAACAATTAACGGACAAAGTATCGAAATAAACCCCATAAAAGCAAACAACGGCTACCTAATATTTAAAACAGGAACACTGGACATACCAACTAATTTTGAATACCATTATCTAACTGTAAATTTAACAAAAATAGAAAAGGTCTACAATAACTTATTAATACAAGCAAACGATTACGAAAATTCAACTAAAATAAATTATCTTATTGAAAAACTAAACAGGGAAATGAACGGGATAACAATCATTAAAAGACAAAAGAGAGGACTAATAAATGTAGTAGGCAAAACATACAAATACTTATTCGGAACATTAGACACAGATGACAGAGACGAACTAGAACAGAAGATAAGTAACTTAGCAGAAAATAGCTTTCAAGCTAATGAATTAAACAAAATAATCGAAACAATTAACAAAGCAATTGAAACCATGAACACATTTAAAACAAAAGAAGAAAAACACAAGAAATTTGATTTACTAATTTTCAATTTAGAACATTTTACCGAATATATAGAAGACATAGAGATGGGAATGCAACTAACTAGATTAGGCATATTCAACCCTAAATTACTTAAGCACGATTACTTATTGCATGTTACACCAGAGACAATTCTTAATATTAAAACATCAACTTGGTTAAAAACTGATACAAAAGAAATTTACATAATATCACATATTCCACAAGCAATTAGTAAAACACCCATTTTCGAAATAATACCCTACCCAGATGAGAACGATAATATTTTAACAGAAAACATTCAAGAAAAATATTTTATAAATAATAATAAAGTATATGGCACAATTACAAAAAAACAAATATTGAATAATTGCATAGTAGGCATTGTAAAGCAAATCAAAACCGAATGTAAATATACCAAAACTATTAAAAAATTTCAAACAAATTATATAGAACCAAACATAGTCCTAACATGGAATTTAGCAGAATCAATTGTGAATAAAAATTGTATGAATAATGAAATTAAGATAAAAGGAAACAATATTATAAAAATCTAAAATTGTGAAATACAAATTAACGAGATATCAATATCTAATTCAAGACTAGATTTTACACAAAACATTTATGTCAGCAATAACGTAACAAAACTCGAACCATTGTCATATATTCAAACTAAGGAATTAATTTTGGAACATATAAAGTATTATAATACTTTCCAAATAATAACATTGACATCATTAACCATTACCATATTAAGCATATTATTGTACTTAATTTATAAGTTCAAAAGTTTACCCAGAACACTTATTGTTAAGTATAGAAAACCTAAAGAACAAGAAATAATCAATGATCAAATAGAATTACCAATAGTCAAACAAGATCAACCCGCACTGTATCCCAAGATAGGAGCAGTCTAACGTAACGCAAATTTTTTTAGTGTGGGCGAGTAAGATATCCAATATGCACACATATTCATATCTCAAATATGTTACACATAAGCACGCACCCCAACAATTAAATATCACATTACACCCTAAAATCCTAACACAGGAAACGAGCTAGACATAAACATTAAACATAAGAATATTTCTAAATCATGCATCACGCCACAAGTAAACTGGACATAAACATAAAACATAAACATAATTCTAAAATCACGCCACAAGCGTGAGATCGCCAAATTTGCACTTTTTGAAAGAAAGCTTAAAACGAACAAAGCTTAAAAGCTTTGATCATAAGAAAAGCTCTCAACCGAGGTTTGCTATGCGCAGCAAGAACGATTGAGAAGCAGTTCAGATTTGGAGTTCAAAGAAATAGTTTTGAATAAGATAGACTATAAGTGTGGAAGTTTTTTTGTAACTTTTAACATTGGTTCAATACATATAATAAAGAAATAAACTAAAGACGAAGTCTTTTTATTTTTTTTAATCCCACTTGGTCGTGAACACACAATTATATATATATATATATATGTAACGGCATATATATAGTGTACAGATAGGAGAAAAGGAATAATAAAGAAAAGATCGTAGGCAGTACCGCGTAGGTGTACGCTGTGTAAATACCACCGAGGTATGGACCCGACTGGCGGAATGGGAGTTGCGGTTCGCAAAGATCCCAGTGTCACCTGTCCCGACCACCAACTCTGTCGGAGGAAACCGACCCCGACAGAAGTCGGAATCCGATGCGGTAGTACCCACGATACGGACAGGTGTCACGGGAAACTTGCTCTCGCCTCCCAGTGGCGCCAGCCACAGTGAGTACACCTCGCGCCAAACAACTTTTGTCCCTGATATACCAGTAGATCCGCCTGTAGTACCGGAGGCCAGTACCCCGGTTAGACAGGCTAACTACCCTCTTCATTACAGCGATAATGGAGGTGCCTACAGAAACGGGATGGTCGTCCCAGAACTGGTACGGAAGTGGGGTATCCGTTTCCATGGGTGTACTGACCCGTTAGTGTTCTTGGAGGCAATTGAGGATAGTGCGAGGTCATACGACATAAGTTTAGACAGCTTGCCACGGGCAATGAGCATAGCTCTGACGGGTGACGCAGCAAGTTGGTTAACGGTGAGCAGGCTCAGAGATATGACGTGGGCGGTATTTAGAATCGAATTCTTGGAGTTCTTCCTACCCCCACAGTATTTCGACAGGTTGGAGGACAGTATTCGGGCACGACGGCAACGTGACAACGAGCCGTTTAAGCAATATTTGCTCGAGCTTCGGCGTATGATGCACCATGCGGGGTACAGGTTAGAGCAGGAGTTACATAGGGTGTACGAGAATTTGGCACCGGAATACCGGCTGTACATTTGCCGGAAAGACTTCTCCTCTCTGGCACAGCTAACCCAGATGGCAGCCGAGTACGAGAATGTAAGACAGCAAAGACGCGAGTGCACAGTCCGCAGCCGAACAGAGGCAAGCAGGTATTCCGACGGGTTAGTCGGCGAGGCAGCTCCCGCTAGGCAATTTAGGGGCGCCGCCCAGACACCCAGACACCACCCAGACAGGGGTAATTTCAAATGGCATGATCAGCCAAGAGCAGCCGAGAGTCCCAGACGGGAAAAGGGTATGTTACAACTGTTCGCAGGAAGGGCACTTTGCCAAGGAGTGTACCAATCCGCGAGTACAGTTTTGTCGGCAGTGCGGAATCAAAGGGGCTAACACCGGTCAGTGTTGTCGGCAGTCAAGGGCGGGAACCGATCCGCGGCACCATCTGGGACGGGATCCGATGGGGGCCGGCGCGAACCAGTCCCGAACCTAGAATACCCTTTTATAGTGGATGACGGGCGTATAGTCGCTACTGTGAGAGTCGGGGACCAAGTAGTGACTGCGACGGTAGACACAGGTGCGACCAGGAGTTTTGTGAGTGAAGAATTTGCCTGCAAGGAAGGCAACAGCTGCGAGACGTTGGCCAGCGGCGCGAAAATTCGCTTGGCCGATGGGTCCACCTTAGAGGTGAAAAAGCTATTGAGGGTAAAGGTTGGTCTAGCGGGGGCAGAAGTCACGATGAGTATGCTCGTAATGCCCTCGATGCTAGACAACGTAATATTAGGGATGGACTTTTTGTGCCGGGTGGGGACGACCATCGAGTGTGGCAAGACTAGGTTAATTTTGGAAACTAGGGAAGTTCAGGATACGGAGGTGGAGCGGATCCCCACGGAACGTGAGCCAGCTGCGGAAGGATCGGAGGATGACGGCGAGTCGAGGCAGAAGGAGGATGTCCTGAAGGCACCTCTGCCGGAGATCGCCGTGGGAACGGTCAGGGAAGTCAGCGTGGACGTGACGTCAGGGATTGGAGCACAACGGCTAGGCGAGGTAGGAGGGTGCGTTACACCCGGCCCCGCAACAACACCGTTGGAGAGTAACGTGGCGGGAGACATGGATTGGCCAGAGGATTTCGAACCCGAGATCAAGGAAGTTTTGAAGGCGGAACTGGCCCTTTTTGATGGGCTCCAAGGCGTGTCCCACATAGTGGAGCATAGGATCATCATGAAGGATGACAAGCCGATCAAACAGAGGTATTACCCTAAAAACCCGGCAATGCAACAGGTAATCAACGAGCAGATGGACGATCTGCTGCAAGCTGACGCGATAGAGCCCTCCCGTAGCCCACACAGTGCCCCGATCGTGCTCGTCAGGAAAAAAAACCGGCGAGTGGCGAATGTGTATCGACTACAGGTGCATATCCCGTGCCCAGGATTAATCACATTTTGGAGCGATTAAAGCACGCGCGGTACATCTCAACTCTCGACCTCAAGCATGGTTACTGGCAAATTCCTATGGCTGCGGATAGTCGGGAACGCACGGCTTTTACGGTGCCCGGCAGAGGTCTGTTTCAGTGGCGTGTGATGCCGTTTGGATTGCACTCGGCGTGTGCTACTTTTCAGCGAGCCTTAGACACAGTCATCGGACCAGATATGGAGCCTCATGCATTCTCCTATCTAGACGATATCATAGTGATCGGAGCGACGAAGGAGCAATATGTGACCAATCTCAAGGAAGTCTTCAGGCGTCTAAGAGCAGCTAATTTGAAGTTAAATCGGAAAAAGTGTTCGTTATTCCAGAGGGAGCTGATATACCTGGGACACCTGGTGAGCGGCGACGGTATCAAGACAGACCCCGCCAAAGTAGAAGCGATACGAAGTTTGAAGGCCCCGTCTAACATCAAGGAGGTGCGACGTTGCTTGGGCATGGCCTCGTGGTATCGACGGTTCGTGCCAAACTTCGCTACAGCGGTGCAGCCGATTACAGCTTTGTTGAAAAAGTCGAAAAAATGGTCGTGGGGAGCGGAGCAGCAAACGGCGTTGGAGACACTCAAACACAGTTTGACCACCGCACCCGTTCTGGTATGTCCGGATTTCTCGGAAAAATTTGTTCTGTAAACGGACGCGAGTGATTTTGGTCTCGGAGCGGTGCTCACGCAGACAATTGACCAAAAGGAATGCGTCATAGCTTACACGAGCCAGAAGTTGAACAAGGCCGAAGAAAACTTTTCAGCGACCGAAAAAGAGTGTCTTGCTATCGTGTGGCCAATCCGGAAGATGAGGTGCGATCTGGAAGGTTACCGGTTCGAGGTTATAACAGACCATATGGCATTGAAATGGTTAAATTCAATAGAGAGCCCGTCGGGAAGGATCGCGCGCTGGGCACTGGAGCTTCAGCAGTATCAGTTTGACGTGCGGCATAGGCGTGGAAAACTCAACGTAGTGGCAGATGCCCTATCCCGGCAACCCGTGGAGAGCTTCCAGCAAGCAGTACAGGAAAAATCGCACGACAAGTGGATCGAGAATATGAGAGAAGGGATAGCCAAGGACGCAGTAAAGTACACGGATTATATGGAAGAGAATGGTCAACTCTATAGGCATCTCGGACATCGTGCGGACGACGACGACTACATACCTTGGATGTTATGTGTCGACCAGGATCAAAGGAAACGGGTGCTGTTAGAATGTCACGATGCGCCGACGGCTGGGCACCAAGGAGTACGGAAAACGATAATGCGGTTGTCCCAACGCTACTACTGGCCTGGAATGTTCCGAAACGCAGCCAAGTATGTTAAGCGCTGCGAGTCGTGTCAGAAATTTAAGACTGAACAGGTGAAGCCGGCAGAACAGATGTTGACGCGGCAAGTGGCTGAGCCCATGGCTGTACTGTGCGCCGACTTCGTGGGACCCTTGCCGCGCTTAAAGCACGGAAACACGATGCTCTTGGTATTCCACGATGCGTTCTCGAAATGGGTGGAACTGGTCCCTCTAAAACGAGCGACAGCGGCCCATCTACAGAAAGCATTCCGTGAGCGCATATTATGTCGATTTGGGATACCCAGAAAATTCTTATGCGATAACGGTGTACAGTTTACCAGTCGAAATTTTAGGTCGTTCTTGAGCTCGCTAGGCGTGGAAGTGCCGCACAACGCCCCATACATCCCTCAGGAAAACCCGACAGAGAGGACTAACCTTACAGTCAAGACGATGATCGTACAATTTATATCGGGACACCAGAGTTCATGGGATGAGTTTTTGCCCGAAATTTCGTTAGCGGTTAACTCAAGCGTGGCAGACTCGACAGGATTCTCACCAGCTTTTCTGATGCAGGGTAGGGAACCCCGCTTACCAGCAGCTCTATACGACGAAAAGACGCCTGGGTAAGGAAACATGTCACAAGCGCCGGAGGACCGAGTAAAAAGGTTACGGGAAGTGTTCAGCATCGTCCAGACAAATCTACAGCGGGCATCGAAAGACCAAGGGAGGAACTATAACCTCAGGAGAAGAGAGTGGCGACCAGGACTCAACACGTTGGTGTTACTGAGGACACACCAGCTGTCGAAGGCCAGTGAAGGGTTCGCGGCGAAACTTGCTCCAAAGTACGATGGCCCATTCCTCGTGAAAAAGTTCGTATCACCGAGTATCGTGCGATTGGTAAAGGAGGGACAACGGAAAAGTAAACTCGCCAGTATCACTCAGCTGAAGCTTTTCTAACACGAAGATGGGGAACACGAGGAAGACGACCGACCCGACCGAGCGTCTGACCCAGGCCCGACGGGTCACAATTCAAATTGATAATATTATATTTTTTTTTTGTCCCTTAATAATACTAACCAGAATTGAATCTAAAAGAACCTATTTATCAAGTAAGTCTAATCGCATGTGTTTGTAAATTCGACAGAATACCCAAGATGAGCGAGAAGCCAGAAGTCCTGATCATCAGCAGCGACGAGGAGGAAGATGTTGACGTCCGGGTGGAGGACGCCGAGGAGAGCAGCAGCAGCGAAGCAGCCCCAAGTCCCGAGCCGAAGCGGCGAGAAGCACCGAGGGACCCTCGGAGGACCCATCCCCGGTACCAGGAGGAGCGCCAAGACGTGCCCCCACTGAATTTGGAATCAAAAAGGACTCCGAGGTCAAGCGATTCACATCTGCTAGATAGAAGCGAGCCACCTAATGAATAGAAAAATGTTATCGGGCTTTGAGCTCTAGAATATCGTACGTAAAAGCATTTTGAAGAATTGAGACAAAGACAGTTATACTGGCACCATGTGCAAACTCTGTGTTAATCATCTTGGAGGTCAACACAGTCAGCTGACGATTTAATAAGTTTAAACAGCTTAAGATCATCAGCATATAAAAGTTGAAAAGCGTACTTAAAGCAGGAGGAAATGTCATTTATAAAAAATATAAACAAGATAGGTCCAAGGACACTACCTTGTGGAAGACCAGAAGATGCAATGTAGGGCCTTGAAAATTTTCCATTTACTACCACACGATAAGAACACGAATCAAGGTATGATCGAAACCAATCCAGAAGGGATGAATTGAACCCTAATTGTGATAATTTTGCCAAAAGTGCATTATGACATACCTTTTCAAAGGCCTTAGCAAAGTCAGGATAAATTGTGTCAACCTGAAATCGATTTTCAAGTGAATTAATACAAAACTTGCTGAAAACCGATAAATTAGTCACAGTAGATCTACCATTCATGAAACCATGCTGGTTAAAACAAACATAAGACTTAAAAAGAAATGTTAGACGCCTTGCAACAACACGCTCAAATAATTTCGAGACATTGCTCAGCTTTACGATAGCTCTATAGTTGCTTATTATTCTTTTCGACGAGTTCTTATGAACAGGCGTCACCAATCCCGATTTCCATGCCTTAATAAATGTGCCAGTGAAGAGGGACTTAGAGAATAGTATTTTGAGCGGCACACAAAGCTCACTACCACAAGTTTTAAGGATGAACGAGGAGATACCATCACAATCAGGAATGACTGATGAATTAAAATCAGACAAAACTGCACATATGTCATTACTCGAGACTTGCAAGCTACCCATATTAAATAATGTTGATATTTTTGAAAGAATGTTCGAATCATGCCAATCACAACGCTCCTCAAAGTTAGAACTAAAGAATTGAGCAAACAGTTAAACAATTGAGGCATCAAAACTATCAGTATATGAACCTAAGGTCATAGAGGACGGGGTGGCTGAGCAACCCTTTATAGCTCTAATAAATGACCAAAACGATTTTGGATTAAGCTTTACTCCTGATTCCACTTCAGAGATGTATTGATTATAGAGAAATTTATTTAGAAATTCAAATTCACGCTTATGAAGTTTATAGCGCTCCAAATCAAAAGTATTCAGGGAAATAGCATATCTTTTTAAATATTTATTGCGAAGGTTTTTCAATTTATTCAACCCACTAGTATACCAAGGTAACCTCGGGTTATACTTTTTTGCAAAGGAATTATTTGCCAATATCTGGTTAAATAAACTTAAAAACATGTCGTAAGCGGCCTCAATATAAAGTTGCGATAAGATTCTATCCCAATTAATGCTTAAGATAGAGTTTTTAATGCTTAAAATATTAGATTGCGGAAAGATAAATTTAATATTATTGAAAGAGAGAGGAGTAGCTCGAAAATTATATGTCTCTAATATTAACAGAATAGGTTCATGGTGCATATCACAAGGAGTGAGCGGAGCCGGACAAAGGTTTATAGAAAATTTATTTTCTATAGAAACAAAAACAAGGTCAAGAATTTTGTGCAATTATTGAACACATTATTAATCTGCACCAAACCCATTCTGAATAGGTCATCTAGCAGAGCAATTTCATGAGCTAAATGAACATTACAAGGGACCATAGTAGAGTCATCCAATGACGGAACCCAACCCAGCCTTCCTAAATTAAAATCTCTTAAAACACAAAGACTTTGAGAGGCCTTTAACCCAATGTGAATAGAGGCCACATTTGCAATATGTGCTTCGTATTATTCCAATTGACCCGTAATAACGATCGCAATCTGGTCTGAAACTGGATCATTGTTGCTAAGATTTACTGAGCAACAGCGCAGATACTGCCGCACAGAAACTATAACACCACCACACCTCGAGCACTGCGTACTTACAGTGTCTCTGTCTTTACGGAAGACTTGGAAGAGCTGGGTATCAAAATATTCACCGTCAAAGAAATTAGGATTGAGCCAAGTCTTTACCAATACTATGACGTCAAAATCAGAATCAGAGGTCGCCATACGAACATCATGCGATTTCGTCCGCATGCCAGCAACATTTTGGAAAAATATTCGTAAAGACCTAGTTTTAATTTGTTTACACCCAGCGTTAATAGGTGCAGGCAAGGGGGAAGTATAATGCGTATGGCACCAAAATACTTGCGGTGATAACGAGGGAAGAGAGTAAGAAAACTGTTCATCCGTAACCGGCATAGCAATAAACAAATAAACTAGCTTAATATAAGACGCAGCTCTATTAACAGCAACCAAAATTAAGTGCTAATGATGCTCGATACAAATTAATAGAAAATACAGTTGGTAAAAGCGAAGTGTGGAAATCTTTTAAGAACGTGGAGTGCTATGGCAAACGTCTTTATTATGTGTGCTGCTGCAAATGCAAAATTGTGTTTGCTTTTAGCTCAAAACACGGCACCACAACACTTGCTCAGCACAAATGCTCTTTTGTTGCTCCACCTAATCAACCAACGTTAAGTTTTGGATCAAAGGCTATTTCCAAAAAAGCTCTTGATGATCTAGCCTTAAAACAGCTGGCATTTGTAGCAAAAGACTTGTTGCCATTAAATGTAACTGAGGGTAAGTCGAAGTTGATTTTTTTTTATATTCATCAATGTTTATATTTACTTAATTAACAGGATCTGGTTTTCGTGAGTGCATTCAAGCTATCTTGAACATAGGACCGCGACTGCAATGATTTGATTGTGTCCCGAAAAAAGCTAACAGGAAATGTCATGGTTGCAAAATACAACAGAATAAAGGATCTGCTAACAACTGCATTGTCAAACAAACACATAGCATTTACTACCGACATGTGGACCAACCAGTTTACACAGAAAAGCTTTGCTTGCCTAAGTGCATATTATATTGATGAATCTTTTTGCTTAAAAACGTCGATTTTAGGTGTAAGAGAATTTCTAGAAGAAAAAAAAAGTGGTGTTTACATTTTACAGCAAATTAAGGATATATTGCTTGAGTATAATTTTCAAAATAATTTAAGGAATAGTGTTTTTGTTTCTTACAATGGGTCTAACGTTGTTGCCGCTTTCAAAAATTATTAGAGACTTTCTTGTTGAAGATATTAAATCCTTGATTGAGAATTCTAAAAATCTTGTCAGATATTTTAAGCATTCAGAACTGAATCATAAACTGAGCAAATCTCTTAAGCAAGAGATAAAAACGCGTTGGAATTCAATATTTATTATACTTGAAAGCAATTGTGAGGTCCAGCAAGAAATAAAAACTTTACTTTCATCAAAAAAAGAGGTAAGACGTATGGCTGATTTTGACTATACTTTAATAGAAACTCTTGTTACATTTCTAAAACCATTTAAAGATTGTTCAGATAAATTATCATCAGGAAAAGAGCTAACAATTCATACATATGCTTTATGGCTCGAAAAACTTATAAAACATTGCAAAATAGAATTATATGATTCCAATGTAATGGAACAATTAAAGGAGAAAACCCTAAATTCTTTAGAAAAACGTTTTCAGCCAACTTCAGTTCATTAAGTTGGATTATTTTTAAACCCTCCTGAAAAATCTAATAGTTTTTAGATTTAAACAAAATGTAATATAAAAAAGAGACGCGGTTTTTTCAATAGTTGACAACAATTTTAATGTGGTGGCTTCAGGCATACAACGACAAGTAAAAGTAGCTTAACATTAGGTAGTAAGCGTGAGCCACAGTCGGCTGCACGCAATGCAAATTACCGACGGCAGATTGCCGATCGGCTTGCGGTTAACATCGCAAGAGTACTTCATTTTTCTCTTATTCTATCTTATGCTATGCTACTATGTATCTATCTAAATCTACTCCAACATTCCGGCCCCGTTGATGAGCTCCGGTCTTCAACAAACATCATTCGATAGGGATCGGCGCCAGCTTGTGCACCGGTCGTTTAATAACGCCGGCCGGCGTTCTTACTTCGGCCACCCGCACCTTGCCGTCCTCTCCAGCTATTGCGCGCGTTACGCGCCCGGTTATCCACCGTTGCGGAGGTGTGTTGTCCTCGTGCACCAGGACGACCGCCCCTTCGACCAGATTGGCCTTGCCTCTGCTCCACTGAGCTCGCTGCTGCAGGCTGAGCAGGTAGTCCCTGGACCACTTGCGCCAAAAGTGCAGTTTGAGCCCCAACAACTGTCGCCACCGCTTCAAATATGCGGGTACGGGCTTGTTGTTGGGCTCTTCGGGCGTTGATCCGTGCGGCAGCCCCAGCAAAGGCTGGCCGATGAGCAGGTGCCCTGGCGTTATAGCCTCTCCGTCGCTCGGATCGCTGGTGTCCGCCACGAGGGGCCTGGAATTGAGCAACGCTTCGACGTCCACCAGATGCGTGCTCAATTCGTCCGGCGTAAGGTTGGCGTTGCCTGCCCCTCGCACCAGCCTGTGTTTGGCAGCCTTTACTGCTGCTTCCCACAGCCCGCCGAAATGCGGTGCCCTCGGAGGGATAAACCTCCATTGCACAGCTCTCTCCGCTGCGCACTCCTGAAGCTTCTCCTGGCTGTGGAGAAACGCCACTTGCAACTCCCTCAGCACGTTGCTCGCTCCCACGAAGTTCGTCGCGTTGTCGCTGTACATCGTCTCCGGCAGCCCTCGTCGTCCAACGAACCTTTTAAAAACATTCAAAAATGCATCAGTGGACAGATCACTGACAAGCTCTAAATGAACTGCCTTTGAGGCGAAACAAACAAAAACGGCAACGTACATTTTTACGGGTGGTCTACCTCTAATTCTGTAGCTTACATAAAAAGGCCCACAGAAATCTACGCCAGATACTCTAAATGGCCGCCCTTCACGAAGGCGGTCTGCTGGCAAATTTCCCATTATTTGCCCCAACAACTTTGGTTTGTATCGAAAACAGTGTACGCAACTTCTCACAAGTGCAGTACACAAGCTTCGGGCATTGACCACCCAAACTTGCTGCCTCAACAATCCCACAAGAACCTTTGCACCTGCATGATAGTGCCTAAGGTGCAAATGCCTGACAAAAAGGCGGACAAGCTCAGAACTCTTAGGTAGTAACAGGGGGAACTTAGCGTCATACGAGATAGGGCCGTGCAGCAAACGCCCTCCTACTCGAATCAACTTGAATTTGATGCCATTTTCCTCAACTTCGTGGATGAAAGGACTCAATGACTGCAGCATTGGAACTAATACTGGCGATTTTTTCAACAATTTATATTCATCGGTATATGTTGTGCTTTGTACGACTGCGATCAGCTTTAAGAATGCAATTCTTCTTTCTGACGCAGACACAATAAGCGCATCACCTCTAAGCTGCTTGAAACAAAATCGAAGTACGTAAGCCATTATACGGACCAGCTTAGAAAATCTTGATTGACGGTTTATCAGTTGCACGATGCAATTAGATTCAGCGTCAGATACCCCTAGTGCACAGACAATTGCACTTTTCTTGTCTTCAGAAGTTTTAACTTCTGACGCTATCTCGAACTGATGAAGTTGAGGCCATCGATCATTTTCTGCCATTAGAAAACTTGGTCCATTGAACCATAAGGAACTCACAATTTCATTAATATCGGTTCCCCTTGACACCAAGTCTGCTGGATTATCATCTGTTGGAACGTGACGCCACACGACTCCAGTTGACAATTCTTGGACTTCTGCGACTCGATTCGCGACAAATGTACCCAACGTACCCGAATCACGCTCCAACCAATACAACGTGACTTGCGAATCTGACCAGAAATTCACGCTTTCTATCGTGAATTTGGTCATTGTGCTTGACACTTGTTGCCAAAGTTTGGCCAGTAATAGTGCTGCACAAAGCTCTAGCCGGGGTATTGTTTTCACATGTAGCGGAGCTACCCTAGACTTTGCCATGAGCAAGGATACGCGAACGTCTTCGTTGTTGCATGTTCGTACGTATATGCAACAACCATAGGCGTGACTGGACGCGTCAGCAAAGCCGTGAATTTGAACCCGTTGGTACCAAGTCAAACACACGTAACGGGGAATTGAAATTTTGTGCAAATCCCGCAAGGTAGTGGTAAACTTATTCCATGCAGTGTGTAAACTCATAGGAATAGCCTCATCCCAATCTACCTTTAGCCTCCATAAGTCCTGTAGCAACATTTTTGCCTTAGTGACAATTGGACATAATAGGCCAAGAGGGTCAAACAAACGAGAGGCTATTGACAAAATGTTACGTTTTGTTGGTTTCAGGGAGGCAAAACTATCCACGTCAAGATGGTATTTAAACACATCCTCTTGAGGTGCCCAACGCATTCAAGCGTCTTAACTGAGCTTTGCTCATCAATTTTTATACTGATTTCCTCAGTTTCACCAGACCGAGCCTGGCAATTGGAAGCCCACTTGGCCAATGGAAATCCTCCAGCGAGCAATATGTCACGAACCTGGCTGCAAATGGTGTCCAGTTCCTTTAAACTGTCTGCACCTGCCAGCATATCGTCAACATAAAAACAATTTCGAATCACTTCCGCACCAATGGGATGTGATTGTGCGTATATATTTGCCAATTCAAACAAACAACGTACAGCCAGAAAGGGTGCTGACGCTGTACCATATGTAACAGTATTCAATCTGTATGCCCGTACGCTTTGTGAAGTATTTTCTCTCCACAAGACAAGTTGGAAGTCTCTATCTTCCTCAGAAACATTAATCTGCCTGTACATTTTTGAAATGTCGGCAGTTACGGCATATTTGTTCAACCGAAAGTTGACCAATGTTGAATACAACTCCCTCTGAATAGTGGGCCCCACCATTAGTGTTTCATTAAGCGAAACTGCTGTTGATGTTTTGCTGGAAGCATCAAAAACAACACGAAGTTTGGTTGAGGTACTCTCAGGTCTCAGAACGCATTGATGAGGAATATAATAATGCTGTTCGAGAGGAGCAGACTTCAGAACGGACATATGTCCCAAATCCAAATACTCTTTCATGAAGTCATGATACATATTTCTAACTGTGTCATCCCGTGACAGTTTGCAAGTTGCAAAAAACGCCTTTCAGCAGTTTGAAAGGACAGGCCAAGAACTTTAGGATCGGTCTTAAAAGGAAGTTTTACTTGAAAGCGACCGGAAGATAGCCGTTGTACAGTTTTTTTAAAATACAACTCACAGGCCTGTTGTTCAGCTGTTTGGCGAACAGCCTTCGACTCAATTGGACATTGATCCAATTCCCAAAAACGATTTACTAAGGAGTCGAGAGAACAACTATACACTTGAGCTACCGAACTATTACTAAACTGTTGCCGAGGCGCCTGTCCAGTACATTTGCCCGCAACAATCCAGCCGAGCAATGTTTTTTGCATAATAGGCAGCTCGGAATGCAGTTTTATTTGCCCAACGCACAATAACCCATAGAACAGCTCAGCTCCCAATAAAACATCCACCTTAGCTGGTTTATAAAACTCGGGGTCTGCCAACTTAATATTTTTTGGGATTTTCCAGTTCGATGTGGAAAGAGACTGTCCAGGCTGAGATGTGGAAATTGACTTTAATACCCAACACTCAGCGGCAAAAGTGTGGGAATTCAAACGAGATTGAATTGATGCACAAACCTTATGTTTGCTATCCGTTGTTGCACCACCTACCATTGCAATAGCGAGGGAAGTTGGCTCACGTTTAAGCCGAAGCCTCTGTGCCATACTCTCAGATATCAAATTTATCTGTGAGCCACTATCGAGCAAAGCTCTTGCCGGATGCAACTGTCCGAATCTATCTTTAATATTTACTATAGCAGTAGCAAGAACGACTTGATCTGCATTAAGCACGTGACCCACGTATGCCTCCGAAGTTGAGGCTTGAAGTGCCGCTGCTTCACCTTGCACTGGTGCACTATACCTATGAAGCAGAGAATGGTGCGGCTCGACACTTTGACGCCTTGCAAGTCGAAACTGTATGCCCACGGTCAAGCAATTGAGACACATTTTTTGAGTTTTAACGTACTCAAAACGTTGCATAAGGGAAATGGCACTAAATGACGGACAAGAATATATATTGTGGTCTGCAGACTTGCAATAAGTACATGCAGACGACGCCTTATGCCCTGCATTAGCACAGGCAAAGGAAGATTTGTGTTGAGGTTTTCTCACCTCAGTACGCAACTTTGATTTGTCACAAGTTGACTCTTCTGCTGCCAAGTACTGGTACCTCCTATTCAGCTGTTTAGCACATTCTTCCCAAGACGGCAGCTTATCGTAGTCAAGCTGCTCCTCAAAACGAGACTTGGTCATATGGCCAAATGAATAATCATTGCATTCGCAAAGTCTCTGTCGTCACCCAAAGACGACAGCGATGAATATATCGCAGACACTGTATCTATCATCGACCTTAAACTCGATGCAGATGGCTTGGTCATGCTTGGCAAATCGAATAACTGAGCAACAGTATCGAAGAATATTAGACATTTATTGTCATAAACCGAATTTAGACTGGCTAGGGCCTTAGGGTAGTTACAATCTGTCATTTGATATGGTTTAACTACGCCCAATGCTTCATCTGACAAACACGACACTAAATGATTAAATTTTTCTACGTTTGTCAAAGAAGCATCGTCATCAACGAGACTTTGGAAAAGGCACATACAATTTTTGTACTCCGAATGTTTGCCACTAAATTTTGGCAAACGCATTTTCGGCAGCTGAGATGGCTGGCTCGAATTCATTGAGCAGTCATTTTGCGTATGTGTGTCGGCCCTTGGCTTGGCTGCATTCATAAACAATGCTTTTGTTACGACACACAAATCCTCTAACGGCCCTCTACTTTCATTGCTTGGACTCAAAAGGTCCAACTCTGCCTGTAGATTCATAGCCTTTTCAATATACCCCTCTAAAAGTTCTAAGCGACAAGCTAGTTCTGTTTTATCAGATGAAATTTGCTTAAGCTTCAATGCTGTTTGCATGCGAGCAATATCAGCACTGACCTTGTCAAATCTTTGTTGACATAATGCCAGCTTGGTTAGCTTAGCTGCTGTTGGCTTTTCGGACTCAGACATAATTAAACTGACGAAAAAACCTATTTATGAACACGCACTCAAAAGTTCAACTAACTTTGTGAGCTACCCTCGCACACGCACCGCAACTATGTAACGAAACGCTAAGCTTGCTTACTAAACACACACACGCACTCTGCGCAATGTGTGATCAAACAAACGAAAAAACGGTCCAAGCGACCGAAAATAAGCAAGTGAAACGTTTGCTGCAGCCACTTTGTAGGCAACAGCTATAAAATGCGGGGTGCGGGGGTTTTAAAGAGCAAGAGAGAGAGAATTTGGCGCGAGCGCAAGCACAACAACGAATGTATTACACAGACGATCAAGCCAAGCTTGCCAAACGGGGATGAAAAGAACAAGCGAGAAAATTTGGCGCGAGCGCACGCACACACAAACTAATATATTGAACCGATGCAAGCACAGAGCGAAAAAAGGTTAACGAACGCACTAACAATCAGCTGTTAACGCCCAAAAAAAACTTTAACAAGAGTTGTGTGTATGTGCAAGTGCAAGCATATGTCTGTATGTATGTACGTATATTTGTACGTAGCGGTTAAGTAGAAAGAGCGAAAACCGCAAGAAACTGCGACACTTTGCAAATGCACAAACACACGAATAATATAAAATGCAATAAATAGACCACCGTTTGTAAGTGAAATTGAAACATATATTTTGTATTTTTATTTATTTATTATCAAATATATGTTGCCGTTTTGTTAGGTTAAATTTAAGTAAAGGTTAGTGCACGAATATACGTATGTATGTATGTATGTTTGTTAAAATAATTTGGCGAAATTATTTATGTACGTATTACTTTACTTTGTTATGCACATAAATTTGTGCTTTTGGCCAATGAAATCAAAAAATAAGGTCCCAGAAATTGAGCTGTTTTCTATGTGTATGACCGAATGTACATACACACGCACATATATCACAAGTAGTTTGATGTTTTTTGTCGACCGCAGCGACACAACGAAATTTGTTATTGAAGCTCAATTTTTGGCACAGAATACCTGCAGACTTTCTAGCGAATCAATAGAAAGTGATCTCCTGTTGGTGTTCTCCATTGGCACTTCAAATTTGGCAGCGTCCAAGATGGCGAAAGTCCAAAAGGGCAAATCCAGCAAATCCAAAATCCAAATTAGCGAAATTCGTGGATTATCACACGAGAAGCCTAATCCACCACCGCGAAAACAAACAAAGTATATTAAAGAAAAAAACCGGGTGCCAATGAAAAATCTAATAGTTTTTAGATTTAAACAAAATGTAATATAAAAAAGAGACGCGGTTTTTTCAATAGTTGACAACAATTTTAATGTGGTGGCTTCAGGCATACAACGACAAGTAAAAGTAGCTTAACATTAGGTAGTAAGCGTGAGCCACAGTCGGCTGCACGCAATGCAAATTGCCGACGGCAGATTGCCGATCGGCTTGCGGTTAACATCGCAAGAGTACTTCATTTTTCTCTTATTCTATCTTATGCTATGCTACTATGTATCTACGTCTAAATCTACTCCAACATTCCGGCCCCGTTGATGAGCTCCGGTCTTCAACAAACATCATTCGATAGGGATCGGCGCCAGCTTGTGCACCGGTCGTTTAATAACGCCGGCCGGCGTTCTTACTTCGGCCACCCGCACCTTGCCGTCCTCTCCAGCTATTGCGCGCGTTACGCGCCCGGTTATCCACCGTTGCGGAGGTGTGTTGTCCTCGTGCACCAGGACGACCGCCCCTTCGACCAGATTGGCCTTGCCTCTGCTCCACTGAGCTCGCTGCTGCAGGCTGAGCAGGTAGTCCCTGGACCACTTGCGCCAAAAGTGCAGTTTGAGCCCCAACAACTGTCGCCACCGCTTCAAATATGCGGGTACGGGCTTGTTGTTGGGCTCTTCGGGCGTTGATCCGTGCGGCAGCCCCAGCAAAGGCTGGCCGATGAGCAGGTGCCCTGGCGTTATAGCCTCTCCGTCGCTCGGATCGCTGGTGTCCGCCACGAGGGGCCTGGAATTGAGCAACGCTTCGACGTCCACCAGATGCGTGCTCAATTCGTCCGGCGTAAGGTTGGCGTTGCCTGCCCCTCGCACCAGCCTGTGTTTGGCAGCCTTTACTGCTGCTTCCCACAGCCCGCCGAAATGCGGTGCCCTCGGAGGGATAAACCTCCATTGCACAGCTCTCTCCGCTGCGCACTCCTGAAGCTTCTCCTTGCTGTGGAGAAACGCCACTTGCAACTCCCTCAGCACGTTGCTCGCTCCCACGAAGTTCGTCGCGTTGTCGCTGTACATCGTCTCCGGCAGCCCTCGTCGTCCAACGAACCTTTTAAAAACATTCAAAAATGCATCAGTGGACAGATCAGTGACAAGCTCTAAATGAACTGCCTTTGAGGCGAAACAAACAAAAACGGCAACGTACATTTTTACGGGTGGTCTACCTCTAATTCTGTAGCTTACATAAAAAGGCCCACAGAAATCTACGCCAGATACTCTAAATGGCCGCCCTTCACGAAGGCGGTCTGCTGGCAAATTTCCCATTATTTGCCCCAACAACTTTGGTTTGTATCGAAAACAGTGTACGCAACTTCTCACAAGTGCAGTACACAAGCTTCGGGCATTGACCACCCAAACTTGCTGCCTCAACAATCCCACAAGAACCTTTGCACCTGCATGATAGTGCCTAAGGTGCAAATGCCTGACAAAAAGGCGGACAAGCTCAGAACTCTTAGGTAGTAACAGGGGGAACTTAGCGTCATACGAGATAGGGCCGTGCAGCAAACGCCCTCCTACTCGAATCAACTTGAATTTGATGCCATTTTCCTCAACTTCGTGGATGAAAGGACTCAATGACTGCAGCATTGGAACTAATACTGCCGATTTTTTCAACAATTTATATTCATCGGTATATGTTGTGCTTTGTACGACTGCGATCAGCTTTAAGAATGCAATTCTTCTTTCTGACGCAGACACAATAAGCGCATCACCTCTAAGCTGCTTGAAACAAAATCGAAGTACGTAAGCCATTATACGGACCAGCTTAGAAAATCTTGATTGACGGTTTATCAGTTGCACGATGCAATTAGATTCAGCGTCAGATACCCCTAGTGCACAGACAATTGCACTTTTCTTGTCTTCAGAAGTTTTAACTTCTGACGCTATCTCGAACTGATGAAGTTGAGGCCATCGATCATTTTCTGCCATTAGAAAACTTGGTCCATTGAACCATAAGGAACTCACAATTTCATTAATATCGGTTCCCCTTGACACCAAGTCTGCTGGATTATCATCCGTTGGAACGTGACGCCACACGACTCCAGTTGACAATTCTTGGACTTCTGCGACTCGATTCGCGACAAATGTACCCAACGTACCCGAATCACGCTCCAACCAATACAACGTGACTTGCGAATCTGACCAGAAATTCACGCTTTCTATCGTGAATTTGGTCATTGTGCTTGACACTTGTTGCCAAAGTTTGGCCAGTAATAGTGCTGCACAAAGCTCTAGCCGGGGTATTGTTTTCACATGTAGCGGAGCTACCCTAGACTTTGCCGTGAGCAAGGATACGCGAACGTCTTCGTTGTTGCATGTTCGTACGTATATGCAACAACCATAGGCGTGACTGGACGCGTCAGCAAAGCCGTGAATTTGAACCCGTTGGTACCAAGTCAAACACACGTAACGGGGAATTGAAATTTTGTGCAAATCCCGCAAGGTAGTGGTAAACTTATTCCATGCAGTGTGTAAACTCATAGGAATAGCCTCATCCCAATCTACCTTTAGCCTCCATAAGTCCTGTAGCAACATTTTTGCCTTAGTGACAATTGGACATAATAGGCCAAGAGGGTCAAACAAACGAGAGGCTATTGACAAAATGTTACGTTTTGTTGGTTTCAGGGAGGCAAAACTATCCACGTCAAGATGGTATTTAAACACATCCTCTTGAGGTGCCCAACGCATTCCAAGCGTCTTAACTGAGCTTTGCTCATCAATTTTTATACTGATTTCCTCAGTTTCACCAGACCGAGCCTGGCAATTGGAAGCCCACTTGGCCAATGGAAATCCTCCAGCGAGCAATATGTCACGAACCTGGCTGCAAATGGTGTCCAGTTCCTTTAAACTGTCTGCACCTGCCAGCATATCGTCAACATAAAAACAATTTCGAATCACTTCCGCACCAATGGGATGTGATTGTGCGTATATATTTGCCAATTCAAACAAACAACGTACAGCCAGAAAGGGTGCTGACGCTGTACCATATGTAACAGTATTCAATCTGTATGCCTGTACGCTTTGTGAAGTGTTTTCTCTCCACAAGACAAGTTGGAAGTCTCTATCTTCCTCAGAAACATTAATCTGCCTGTACATTTTTGAAATGTCGGCAGTTACGGCATATTTGTTCAACCGAAAGTTGACCAATGTTGAATACAACTCCCTCTGAATAGTGGGCCCCACCATTAGTGTTTCATTAAGCGAAACTGCTGTTGATGTTTTGCTGGAAGCATCAAAAACAACACGAAGTTTGGTTGAGGTACTCTCAGGTCTCAGAACGCATTGATGAGGAATATAATAATGCTGTTCGAGAGGAGCAGACTTCAGAACGGACATATGTCCCAAATCCAAATACTCTTTCATGAAGTCATGATACATATTTCTAAGTGTGTCATCCCGTGACAGTTTGCGCTCAAGTTGCAAAAAACGCCTTTCAGCAGTTTGAAAGGACAGGCCAAGAACTTTAGGATCGGTCTTAAAAGGAAGTTTTACTTGAAAGCGACCGGAAGATAGCCGTTGTACAGTTTTTTTAAAATACAACTCACAGGCCTGTTGTTCAGCTGTTTGGCGAACAGCCTTCGACTCAATTGGACATTGATCCAATTCCCAAAAACGATTTACTAAGGAGTCGAGAGAACAACTATACACTTGAGCTACCGAACTATTACTAAACTGTTGCCGAGGCGCCTGTCCAGTACATTTGCCCGCAACAATCCAGCCGAGCAATGTTTTTTGCATAATAGGCAGCTCGGAATGCAGTTTTATTTGCCCAACGCACAATAACCCATAGAACAGCTCAGCTCCCAATAAAACATCCACCTTAGCTGGTTTATAAAACTCGGGGTCTGCCAACTTAATATTTTTTGGGATTTTCCAGTTCGATGTGGAAAGAGACTGTCCAGGCTGAGATGTGGAAATTGACTTTAATACCCAACACTCAGCGGCAAAAGTGTGGGAATTCAAACGAGATTGAATTGATGCACAAACCTTATGTTTGCTATCCGTTGTTGCACCACCTACCATTGCAATAGCGAGGGAAGTTGGCTCACGTTTAAGCCGAAGCCTCTGTGCCATACTCTCAGATATCAAATTTATCTGTGAGCCACTATCGAGCAAAGCTCTTGCCGGATGCAACTGTCCGAATCTATCTTTAATATTTACTATAGCAGTAGCAAGAACGACTTGATCTGCATTAAGCACGTGACCCACGTATGCCTCCGAAGTTGAGGCTTGAAGTGCCGCTGCTTCACCTTGCACTGGTGCACTATACCTATGAAGCAGAGAATGGTGCGGCTTGAACACACTCGACACTTCGACGCCTTGCAAGTCGAAACTGTATGCCCCACGGTCAAGCAATTGAGACACATTTTTTGAGTTTTAACGTACTCAAAACGTTGCATAACGGAAATGGCACTAAATGACGGACAAGAATATATATTGTGGTCTGCAGACTTGCAATAAGTACATGCAGACGACGCCTTATGCCCTGCATTAGCACAGGCAAAGGAAGATTTGTGTTGAGGTTTTCTCACCTCAGTACGCAACTTTGATTTGTCACGAGTTGACTCTTCTGCTGCCAAGTACTGGTACCTCCTATTCAGCTGTTTAGCACATTCTTCCCAAGACGGCAGCTTATCGTAGTCAAGCTGCTCCTCAAAACGAGACTTGGTCATATGGTCTACCTTTGCCATGACCATATGAATAATCATTGCATTCGCAATGTCTCTGTCGTCACCCAAAGACGACAGCGATGAATATATCGCAGACACTGTATCTATCATCGACCTTAAACTCGATGCAGATGGCTTGGTCATGCTTGGCAAATCGAATAACTGAGCAACAGTATCGAAGAATATTAGACATTTATTGTCATAAACCGAATTTAGACTGGCTAGGGCCTTAGGGTAGTTACAATCTGTCATTTGATATGGTTTAACTACGCCCAATGCTTCATCTGACAAACACGACACTAAATGATTAAATTTTTCTACGTTTGTCAAAGAAGCATCGTCATCAACGAGACTTTGGAAAAGGCACATAAAATTTTTGTACTCCGAATGTTTGCCACTAAATTTTGGCAAACGCATTTTCGGCAGCTGAGATCGCTGGCTCGAATTCATTGAGCAGTCATTTTGCGTATGTGTGTCGGCCCTTGGCTTGGCTGCATTCATAAACAATGCTTTTGTTACGACACACAAATCCTCTAACGGCCCTCTACTTTCATTGCTTGGACTCAAAAGGTCCAACTCTGCCTGTAGATTCATAGCCTTTTCAATATACCCCTCTAAAAGTTCTAAGCGACAAGCTAGTTCTGTTTTATCAGATGAAATTTGCTTAAGCTTCAATGCTGTTTGCATGCGAGCAATATCAGCACTGACCTTGTCAAATCTTTGTTGACATAATGCCAGCTTGGTTAGCTTAGCTGCTGTTGGCTTTTCGGACTCAGACATAATTAAACTGACGAAAAAACTATTTATGAACACGCACTCAAAAGTTCAACTAACTTTGTGAGCTACCCTCGCACACGCACCGCAACTATGTAACGAAACGCTAAGCTTGCTTACTAAACACACACACGCACTCTGCGCAATGTGTGATCAAACAAACGAAAAAACGGTCCAAGCGACCGAAAATAAGCAAGTGAAACGTTTGCTGCAGCCACTTTGTAGGCAACAGCTATAAAATGCGGGGTGCGGGGGTTTTAAAGAGCAAGAGAGAGAGAATTTGGCGCGAGCGCAAGCACAACAACGAATGTATTACACAGACGATCAAGCCAAGCTTGCCAAACGGGGATGAAAAGAACAAGCGAGAAAATTTGGCGCGAGCGCACGCACACACAAACTAATATATTGAACCGATGCAAGCACAGAGCGAAAAAAGGTTAACGAACGCACTAACAATCAGCTGTTAATGCCCTAAAAAAAACTTTAACAAGAGTTGTGTGTATGTGCAAGTGCAAGCATATGTCTGTATGTGTGTACGTATATTTGTACGTAGCGGTTACGTAGAAAGAGCGAAAACCGCAAGAAACTGCGACACTTTGCAAATGCACAAACACACGAATAATATAAAATGCAATAAATAGACCACCGTTTGTAAGTTAAATTGAAACATATATTTTGTATTTTTATTTATTTATTATCAAATATATGTTGCCGTTTTGTTAGGTTAAATTTAAGTAAAGGTTAGTACACGAATATACGTATGTATGTATGTATGTTTGTTAAAATAATTTGGCGAAATTATTTATGTACGTATTACTTTACTTTGTTATGCACATAAATTTGTGCTTTTGGCCAATGAAATCAAAAAATAAGGTGCCAGAAATTGAGCTGTTTTCTATGTGTATGACCGAATGTACATACACACGCACATATAGCACAAGTAGTTTGATGTTTTTTGTCGACCGCAGCGACACAACGAAATTTGTTATTGAAGCTCAATTTTTGGCACAGAATACCTGCAGACTTTCTAGCGAATCAATAGAAAGTGATCTCCTGTTGGTGTTCTCCATTGGCACTTCAAATTTGGCAGCGTCCAAGATGGCGAAAGTCCAAAAGGGCAAATCCAGCAAATCCAAAATCCAAATTAGCGAAATTCGTGGATTATCACACGAGAAGCCTAATCCACCACCGCGAAAACAAACAAAGTATATTAAAGAAAAAAACCGGGTGCCAATGAAAAATCTAATAGTTTTTAGATTTAAACAAAATGTAATATAAACAAGTAAAAACGTTGCAGTCGGACGCAACCGACTGCGGAATACTTTGATACCAGTAAAAGAACGGTTGATGAGGGGGATTGCAGGGGCGAAGGGAGTGGCCCATGTGGTAAACATCGCCAGCTATCATGTTACCGAATTTGGTGACTTTAGCTCAAAAACTGTGGAAGATAACTCAACTCCCAAATTTAAATGGTGGGCGGCAGAGGTAGGCGTGGCATCCAAATTTTTGAATCAAATGTTTTTTGGAACTGTCACTATCTATCTGCCTACCAAGTTTGGTGGCTCTAGCTCAAAAACTGTTAAAGATATAGCCGATTCCGATTTTATAAGGCGGGTGGCTTAGGTGGGCGTGGCATCCAAAATTTTGATGCAGATCTTTGGTAGATGCTGCCTTCTATCTTTCTACCCAATTTACGGGCTCTAGCTTAAAAACTATAAGAGATATCGAAATTTCCGATTTTAAATGGTGGGCGGCAGAGGTGGGCGTGGCATCCTAATTTTTTATGCAGATCTCTTGTAGATGTCACCATATATCTTCCTACCAAATTCGGTGACACTAGCTCGAAAAATGTGAAAACTATAGGCGTTTCCAATTTCAAGTAGGAGGGGGATGGGGGCGAAATCAAGGGGCGTGGCATCCAAAATGTTGATGCTTGTTTTTGGGGAACGTCAATATCTATCTTGACACCAAATTTGGTGTCTCTAGCCCAAAAATGTAAAAACTATAGCGTCAGTTTCAAGGAGCAGGGATGATGGGGGCGGAAGGAGTGGGCGTGGCATCCAAAATTTTGATGCAGTTTTTTCAGGGACATGACTAGCTATCTGCGTGCAAAATTTGGTAACTCTAGCTGTAAGAATGTGAGAAATATTAGGTTTTATCGGTTTTCAGCTATCGAATTTATCGATTTCCCAGCCTCCTAGTAGGCGTGGCACCCCAATCTTGACACTTTATCTGTCGCGCCTATAGACAAACATAATTGCAAAGTTTCAAGTCTCTAGCTTTACGGGTGTCGAAAAAAGTTGCGTTCATACAGACGGACAGACGGACAGACGGACAGACAGACAGACGGACAGACGGACAGACGGACACCATGACGGACATTGCACAAAACCAATATACTATGAGACCTTCGGTATCAAAGTATAAAAAGAGACGCGGTTTTTTCAATAGTTGACAACAATTTTAATGAGGTGGCTTCAGGCATACAACGACAAGTAAAAGTAGCTTAACATTAGGTAGTAAGCGTGAGCCACAGTCGGCTGCACGCAATGCAAATTACCGACGGCAGATTGCCGATCGGCTTGCGGTTAACATCGCAAGAGTACTTCATTTTTCTCTTATTCTATCTTATGCTATGCTACTATGTATCTATCTAAATCTACTCCAACACCTCCGTTTAAAGAGTTAAGTTTTTTTTTATCAGAAGAAAGAAAGGATCATGTTTTAGAAACAGTAAAATGCATGATGAATGAAAATCGCGAAATGTTAAAAGACAATCTTAATGACTCGCAAATTGAAAACTCTTAGCCAAACACGAGTCACGAGTTTCAAGAGTTTTTTGACACGCATCAACCAAAAAAAAATGAAATTTGAAAAAAATGCCATTGGTTTAGAAATTAAAAAATTTTTTGGCACAACTTCTCATTTAAACTTGCCAATTCTAGAATTTTGGAAACAAGAAACTGACCTAAAAATCTTGCAAGTTGTGGGTAAAACTATATTATGCATTCCTGTAACAAGCGAGCGAGTTTTTTCTTCATCTGGTAAAATTACAATTGCAAATTTGGATAAGTTACTTTTTTTGTACAAAAATATGTAATTTTATGTATGTATCAAGTAGAAAGGTCGCTAACACCACAAACATATGTAATTTTGTTTAATAAACATAAAAAGTTAAGTTTTTAAAAAAAGTTCTAATATTTTCGGGCGAGCGAGTTGGGTTCGGGTTTGATATTTCTTTGTTTTTTCCATCGGGTGCGTGTAAAGATTGGCGCTTCGGCCCATGGGCCGGGTCGGGTTGGGCGCGAAAAATTAGGCCCATGCCCATCTCTAGCCCTTTTGCATGCTGTCAAAAACCATTGAGGCAAGAGACTCATTTTGTTTTATGTTATCGAAAACTTAGTATCGAATATATATATAAATATTTATAGAAATAGGTTAAGAAACACCGGAGATATGGAAAATGTATTAAAGTTCTGTGATTTTATTCTTAAAACAAAAAACAAAAAACCTATATAATAAATATGTATGCATATTTTATATATATACGTCTTAAGACTTTAAGAAATAATTTTGTTTAAGTGGGGAACATGGATATGACTTAATTGAAATTGAATATGTATATATATATTTGTTTTTTATAATTATTTTGGTTTTTTTTTTTTAAAGGTCCGTATCCAGCACAATTAAAAAATCCTGGCCGGAATTCGTGGTATATTTTGTAAGCGTGGGCAGGGGATTTTATAGTGCGACCATAGTCCACTAATTTGTGGTAAAAATATAGCATTTTGCCTTAAATAGCTTAAAAGTACTAGGTCACACTGAGTTATTTAAATTTAAGTTTCAAATATATAAGTAAAAAAACATTATTAAGAAGTGGAAATAGTTTGTTTTTTGTCTATCAACATATAATTCTGAATAAAAAACCATATAAGCCAATAATCGGCTACAACTGTACCACAAATGTTGTTGCTTGCTGCCCTGGGCACAACAAAATATATGATTTGGTATTTCCTGAGCCCAACGCCAGTGTGTACAGTGTGCCAGAAATCTCCGGAGATTTTGGCTCGAGCTGGTTTTCAAATCTCTAAAAAACCGTCGGTGTGCCAGAAGTTAGGGAGATTTCATTTTTCGGTAAAATGTTTCGGAGCAAATACGTAAAACGAAAATAGCCAAAAAGAGTTGCAACCTTTCAAAAATGAAAATAGCCTAAAATGTGTTTGCTATTTTTGTCTTTTTTTTTCAAGGTTGGCCTCATGGCATTAGTGTTATATTTAAAAAGTGGTAAAATAAAAATATGTTAGGTTTTATCTCTTGTATTTCTTATACAAAGCAAATATTAAGTATTTTGCCCGCCAAGTTACTCATGTTGCTTGACAGCCCTGCCGTGATAGCTTGCTTGAACAGCTGTTCTACGTACTTCGTAAATGGCGAATCTGGTTTTGTTTACATTTTAAAAGTGCAAAAGGTGAACGGTGTTTTCCCCTATGCACAAATAATAAAATAAATGTAAAACAAATAATTAAATGCAATTTTAATTTAACCTACATTTTGGCGCTCAATGACTTTCCATAAATTAAATTCTTCTTCTTACTGTAGACATTTACACACCTAACAAACACCGCCACCTCACTAACGTTGCCACCTCATAAAAAAAAGGTTTGCTGCAATAACTTAGTTAATTTTACAACAAACTGTACACTGCTCAACCATGCAATTTTGTTACCTTACAGTACGATTTTTTTATGTTTATTTGGTACAAAAAAGTGTCTTTAAAATTGATCTATTAAAGACTCCGAATAATAGTTATTGTTAACCAAACAATGTGGCAGCTCCTTTGTTAGGGACGGTTTTGCACGCTTACACAGAACGGCAAATAGTCTTAGAGATTTGTTAAAGATTTATTAATATCGAAAATCATGAATTAAAAAATGTATTAAATTCAAATGTATTTGCAATATGCAACTAAGCTTAAAATTACCTTTCGGAAAAGTAACAGTTGTTATTCATTAGACATTTAATATTGCTTAAATTAACAAAATCTCGGGCCAAATTTCTTCAGGTTTTAAAATCATCTCGAACTGGGCTCTGGCACTAACCAAATAATGTTATAGATGGGACATTTCTAGTACTGTTTTGGTTTCCACAAAACTGTGAACGAGAGTGACCCATGATTGTTAACATTATGTTATGCTCGCTCAAAATGTTAACACATAGCAGAGAGACCCAAGTCTGTTTCAGTTTGTATTCACTTTCAGCGGCTTTTAGGGGAAAGGGGGAAGCGGCGGTAAAAATACATTAGTATTTGTATACGTGTGCATTTGCTTCATATTTTGCTGGGCAAGCTTTGCCGAGGTTTTTGTTTCAATCCGCTTGTTGCTGCCTAGCAAGGAAGGGTAGTTTGACTTTACTTTAAATATCGTTTAATAACTAGATAAAAGCAATATGATATGTATAATATTTGTTTACTAATAGGGCATTATTAAATCATCTAACACGTTGAATATAACATAATAAATACGAAATAAAATAAACTTGTTTTGTATTTGAATACTTAAAATAAATTTTATATAATAATATAATAATAATGAAATAATTAAATATTCAAACATAGGGTAGTTTTTACGTTGTGCTGTTTTTGCGTCTCAGCCACCAGCAAGTGCTGTTATTGTATTTGCCCATTCTCGATGTGTATACACTCGAATGATAGATATACATACATACATAAATGATCATTCTTGTGTACACACACATCACGCTGCCGCTTGTTGTGAAATTAGATGAGGACTTATAACTTTTCTATTGATGGAACGGGTATATTGGCCTGTGCTAATGTATGTAACAGGCAGAAGGAAATTATTTACGGCCCCATTATATATATATTTTCTTGTTTAGCATCAATGTGCGTGTCGATTTGCCAATATATGAACGAATAATGTTTAGGGCATAGGGTATCTCCTAGTCAGTCTTAATAAATATGCTGGGCATTCATACTTTGGTGGGCTAGCAATGTTTGAGATTTTGCACTTTTGTCTTTTTCGATGCCCTGCATACGCATGTGTGTGTGCATGAATGTATATGCAGAATGAACCTAAGTACATATTTTTAGTTGTGTGGTATAATCTATACAAAAAATAATTGTAAAATAAATAGATGTACTTAAATAAAAATAGTCGGCCAAATATTTTTAAATTTTTTAAATCTAAAAAGAATATTTGCAATCCCAAAAGCCTGCCCTTGACCTGTTAGAAATTAAATCATATATGTTGAGGCAGGTCAATAAATTCCAAAACAAATGGCTCGCATACATATAAACATTCTGCATATACAAATTCATGCACACACACATGCGTATGCAGGGCATCAAAAATGACAAAAGTGTAAAATCTCAAACATTGCTAGCCCACCAAAGATTGAAGCAAATGCACACGTATACTAATACTAATGTATTTTAACCGTTGCTTGCTTTCCGCCGCCGCTTCCCCCTTTCCCCTAAAAGCCGCTGAACGTGAATACCAACTGAAACATACTTGGGTCTCTCTGCTATGAGTTAACATTTTGAGCGAGCATAACATAATGTTAACAATCATGGGTCACTCTCGTGCACAGTTTTGTGGAAACCAAAACAGTACTAGAAATGTCCCATCTATAACATTATTTGGTTAGTGGCTCTGGCACACCTAAAACCAGCTCGAGGTTGGTTTTAGGTTGAAATCGGGTTGGTTTTGATGGCTGGCACACCCCTGATTGTATTAAATCGATACTATCGATAAGCAGATTAGTATTTTTTGCTACGTTGCTGGATACCTAGAACGCACGCAGCAACAAAAAAAACAAGTGAAAAGTTGCAGTCGGACGCAACCGACTACGGAATACTTTGATACCGGTAAAAGAACGGATGGTAAGGAGTCTGCTTGCAAAGGAAAGGGCAGGGTGGTAAACATTGCCAGCTATCGTGTTACCAAATTTGGTGACTTTAGCTCAAAAACTTTGGAAGATAAGTGAATTTCCAAATCTTAAGGGTGGGCGGCAGAGATGGGTGTGGCATCCAAATTTTTGAATCAAATGTTTTTAACTGTCACCATTTATCTTCCTACCAAGTTTGATGGCTCTAGCTCAAAAACTGTTAAAGCTATAGTCGATTCCGATTTTATAAGGCGGGTGGCTTGGGTGGGCGTTTCATCCAAAATGTTGATGCAGATCTTTGGTAGATGTTGCCTTCTATCATTCTATCGAGTTTAGGGGCTCTAGCTTAAAAACTGTAAGAGATATCGAAATTTCCGATTTTAAATGGTAGGCGTCAGAGGTGGGCGTGGCATCCAAATTTTTTATGCAGATCTTTTGTTGATGTCACCATATATCTTCTTACCAAATTTGGTGACACTAGTTAAAAAATGTGGGAGATACACTCATAACCATTTTAACAACGGCGGTGGGTGGAGGCCTAAAGGTGTGGGCGTGGCATCAAAATGTTTGATGCAGTTTGTTGGAAAACTTCACTAACTATCTTGACACAAAATTTGGTGGCTCTAGCCCAAAAAATGTGAAACCTATAGGCGATTCAAATTTCAAGGAGAAGGGGGGATGGGGGCGGAATCAAGGGGCGTGGCATCCAAATGTTTGATGTATTTTTTGGCGAAAGGCAATATCTATCTTGACACAAAATTTGGTGGCTCTTGCCCAAACAATGTGAAAACGTTTCCAATTTCAAGAAGCAGGGAGGATAGGGGCGGAAGGAGTGGGCGGGGCATCCAAAATTTTGATGAAGTTTTGTGAGGGACGTAACTAGCTATCTGCGTGCAAAATTTAGTATCTCTAGCTGCAGGAATGTGAGAAATATATGGTTTTTATCGGTTTTCAGTTATTGATTTTATCGATTTCCCATTCTCCTAGTAGGCGTGGCAGCCCAAACTTGTCACTTTATCTGTCTCGCCTATAGAAAAACATAATTGCAAAGTTTTAAGTCTCTAGCTTTAGGGGTGTCGAAAAAAGTTGCGTTCATACGGACAGACGGACTTACGGACAGACACCCTGAAGGACATTGCACAAAACCAATATACCATGAGACCTTCGGTATCAAAGTATAACAATATCCGCTGCGACGATTTTGAATCCGACTTTTAAGAATCAAATCACAGATGTTGAGGCAGGTCAACAAATGCCAAACAATTGTCACGCATACATTTAAACGTTCTGTATACCCTGCAGTTCGACTTGGAGCGATCGCTCCCAATTCAAATCTGAATGCATGCAGGTTTCAATCAGACCTGAATTTGCAGTGAAAGTTTCAGCGAAGGCTGCAGCGAAGGCCGCAGTGGTCGAGGCAAGAGAGCATTTCGGAGAGAGAAATTAAGTGAGAGCGTGTTCAAGAGAGCAAAGTAGAAAAAAGAACAGTTATATTTAATAAGCAGGCATTTTTCGTTCGTTTAAAGTCAAAGCTAACTGCATATGAAATATGTTCGGCAATAGCGCAATGGTGAAGGCATCCGCTAAGTAAACGGGAGGTGCAGGTTCGAATCCCGGCGCAGGCTATCATATTTCGTATTCGGTGAGTTTTGATATAAACTAATTTTAATCTTTCTAGCAATTTTAATAATTTAAATTATAATTCTAACATTTCTAGTAGACGCATGCGAGTGTATTAAAATCAAAAGTGCCATACTTGGTTTTTCAGGTATCCGATATGGTAAAATGAAATTTCATCAAAATTAATAATAATCGAATCTTATATTTTTGTATTTTTTTTATTATTTTTATTTACCATATTCATGTTTTAGATCAAATTATACCCGAAAATAGTTTAATTTAAATTTTCTCTGAGTGCTCTTAGGCATGCCCGCTGAAGCCCTAGGACATCCCCTTGTTAAATTCATGCCTAAAACGCGTGTATTTGCATTTAAAAGTTCATGCAAGGTCATTATCAGATCATGTACATTTCAGATCTCTTTCATATCTGAAACGAACTGCAGGGTATGCATACATGACACACACACACATGCACAAATGCTGGGTACAGAAAAGTAAAAATATCTCGGCAAAGCTAGTCCACCAAGAAATGAAACAAATGAAATGCATATGTATACAAATACTAATGCATTTTCCTCCTTCCCCTTCCCAATTCACTCTTCATACAAAAGTCGGGTCGCTGAAACCAAAAAGCAAATGTAACAAAATCAGCTAAATTTCAGTTTTGCAAAAATCTGGTAATACATACTCTTTATATTTTTCATTCTAGGTCACTAGAAAACATCTTTGCAACGCATCTTCCATACAGTTGTGCAATTACATATACAAAAATCCACGCATATGTTAAAAGGGTATGCAAAAGTGTAAGTGTATCATGTATGATAGAAAAAGCACACAAGTTTTTAGCGATCTCGGCAGAAATACACTTGTGAATACTCTTTTAATTTCATTTACAATGTTAATGGGAACACTTGTTAATGTAGCAAGTAATAGCGTATTTCCACTGCTCCGTTTCCATAAATTTTAACAGTAACTGACGAAAGCTGTTTCCATTGCTCTATTACTGAACCTCCGTAAATGAATCAGCAGCTCGGTTTGTTTTGCTTTGTATTTTCTGCAAAAAAGTGAGAAAAACTAACCAAAGTTGTACATTGCAAATATTTAACAGCGTATTGCCAACTTTTATGGCTTATTTTTAATGCCTACAAGCGATATTGCTTGCATTGCAGACGCAGTACAAGTCCATTTTCGTATATACGTATATCCGCCCACAGTTTTAAAAGCAATCCTTTGAGCCATGGCTCCCAGTTTAATTGTTTCCTACGATAATCCATCAAAAAACAAAATTATTAATTATTTTTTTAATATTACTATATATTGCGCCTACCTATTCACAATTTCTGCTATTCACAATCATCTGTTTTGCGACTGTTACATTAAAAGAGCCCATTAATAGCGATGTTTTATCGAACAAGTGTTCAAATTAACCTGTTCCTCTTCAGTAATTCTTCAGTAAATATTTACGGTCAGTTTTACTTCAGTTAATTCCTTATGGGAGAATACATGCAAACTGAACCCCAGCTACTGTTAACTAACAAACCTGAGAATAACTGAGCAGTGGAAATACGCTTTAAGAGTAGGTTTAGGTGCGGCAATGAAAATACAGATTCTTGTGTTGCTGTTTGTGGGCATAAAAACATGCATGCATACATACGTATGCCTTTTTGAAGCATGCGTTCTTGTTGATTTTATTTTGAAAGTTGCTTTGAGCTGCAGCTCACTTCTAAACGGTGCTTCTAGTTGCTGCTTCTTTTCGATAAAATTTTCGATTGACAATGCATATGCCTAAGGTTATTATGATTTTTATGCTGCTGGTATTGCATTAACCCAGCGGGTAAACACCTCCGTTTTTAGCGAGCGTCCGTTTTCTCGTACGTTTCTCGTATTAAATGTTATCGTTGATGACACTTTTCATATCGGAGTTACTCAAATCAATCCAATAGTTCTGTGACCATCAACAAGTCATCATATAAATAGCTAAGTACAAACAACAAACTAATTTTTAAATATATGTTAATAAAAATTGCTTGATGTTATTTAACAAGAACCATGGATATGAAACGGGAAGATTTTGAGAGTATTAATTCCAAAAAATTCAGAATGAGGAAGTCTTCAAACATTTTTAAAGTATATATTTCATTTATAGCTAAATGTGCTATTTATTTTGCTTTGATTAGGTGAATGACAATCAAGCGAGCCAGCACCCTTTGGCGCGACACTGACTTTAACAGCATTAGGGGTTTGAGAGTGACACTGACCATTCGAAGTAAGTGAATTGTACATATGTATATATTGTATTCAAAAAATAATACGATTCTTATACTTTGTTACAGATGCGTCCACAAAACAATTTTCCCAGGAGGATGTTAGATGACCGGGTGATTGTGAAATATTAAGAAAAAAATGGTATTATAATTAAATTACATATAAATATATATACAAATATAATTTTTAAATTAATTGAAAATAAATTAAATAAAAAGGGAATTTTTACTATCGAAAATATAATCTTTTTTAATACGTTCTCGAGCCCATTTTCGAACCATTCTCGTATCATAATCGGGTCCGTTTTCTGTCCGTTTTTACATAAATTCTCGACACTTCTTCGATACGAAAACGGATCCGTTCGCAACTATCGCTAACGAAGGTTTTGCTGCCACAAACTAAGCGACAATTGATACTTTCTCGACACTTTTTCGAGTGTCGTTCTCGACAGTTTTCTAAGAGAAGAATTCGAGAAATTATTGAAAACGGACCCATTCTCGAAACCGATTGCCCGCTGGGAATAGCAATTCCAAGTTGGTGTTCGTGCATATATTTTATTTATTACCTTGTCACCTTAAACATTCTCAACAAATAACTACATTTTAAATTATTTTTGAAAATTACAACCCTGCAGGCAAGAAATCGGAATGAGCACAATGCGTAACGCACGTTAAGAGTTGCAGGTCAACTTTTCACCAACACTAATTTTCTCACCTCCCTTGCCTACAAGCCAAAAGAAGCTGCTTCAAAATAGCACCCTGTGTACGCGGTCATACATTCATATGTGTTGGGTGATTACTCAACAAAATAACCCTTATCTTTCATATATTGTGCTGATATTACTTGATTATAAATAAAAAACACTTTTATGTAATCTGATTAAGGCATTGCTTATAATTAAATTTGTTTATGGTATGTCGAAAATTTGACAATTGTTTTTTCTTTTACTTAGTAGACCTTATTTAATTTATCAAAAAAGACACTTGAATATAGTATGTCTTGTTCTTATACACGCCCTGTAACTGTAAGAAAAAAATCATCATCATACAAATTTACGTAAAAATTTGTGCGCAAATTCATTTTAAGCGCAGAGCGGCGTGGCCCAGCCTTCTTTGTCGGCTGCAGCTCTGCCACTAATCACCACTAAACACACACAGCCGTACGAACAGACTTTTGCACAAAGCCCCTTTAACCCTTTTTATTTACAAATTTCAAATAACATAAAAGTAAACATTAGAGTGAACCAGATAAAATTACATTAATGCATTTTTTAAATCAAGATTTGAAATTCATACACTATTCGAGAAACATTACACGGCATTTTAATTTTTTTATTCCCACACTTTTGCCAACTTTTACTTAATTAAAAAAATGCCGCAAATGTTGAACGAAAAACTTTATGTTCATAAGAATACTTGCATTCTTGATTCTTCACATTAAACAAACATAAAAATTAACTTTATGTCTTCAATAAAGTTTTTTTTTGCCACCTGAGTGCTGTGTGGTGCATGTTGCTGTTTCTTCATCCTTCTGGTTTGTCAGCAGGCGTTTTGCCGCTTGATAGATTGCAGCTGGTCTCTCACTCTCTCTGCATCTCGCTCTGTATGGGATCGCTTTGCGTTCACATGCAAAAACATTCAACGAGCTGAATTTGTTGTTGTTGTGTTGTATACATATGTTTTGTAAATGCGCTTCTCGACAATATATCATGTGCATGTGTGTGTGTGCAGAAATCGCCTTGCTAATGGCGATTAAAGCAGCAAACCAACATCGACTCCAGAGTCCGTGGCCGAGTCCATATCCGACTCCGTAAGTCGTGTTGCATCGAAATGCATTTTGTGGAAGATAACTGAACTTCCAAATTTAAAAGGTGGGCGGCAGAGGTAGGCGTGGCATCCAAATTTTTGATGCAGATCTTTGGTAAATGTTGCCTTCTATCTTTCTACCGAATTTGGGGGCTCTAGCTTAAAAACTGTAAGAGATATCGAAATTTCCGACTTTAAATGGTGGGCGGCAGAGGTGGGCTTGGCATCCAAATTTGCTATGCAGATCTTTTGTAGATGTCACCATATATCTTCCTACCAAATTTGGTGACTCTAGTTCAAAAAATGTGAAGATACACGCATAACTGTTTTAACAACGGCGGGGGGTGGGGGCGGAAGGTGTGGGCGTGGCATCCAAATTTTTGATGCAGTTTTTTGGAAAGCTTCACTACCTATCTTGACACAAAGTTTGGTGGCTCTAGTCCAAAAAATGTGAAAACTATAGGCGTTTTCAGTTCCAAGGATAAGGCGGGGATGGGGGCGGAATCAGGAGGCGTGGCATCCAAATGTTTGATGCATTTTTTTGGGGAACGTCATTACCTATCTTGAGACAAAATTTGGTGGCTCTAGCCCAAAAAATGTGAAAGCTATAGGCGTTTCCAATTTCAAGGAGCAGGGAGGATGGGGGCGGAAGGAGTGGGTGTGGCATACAAAATTATGATGCAGTTTTTTCAGGACTAGCTATCTGCGTGCAAAATTTGGTAACTCTAGCTGTAAGAATGTGAGAAATATTTGGTTTTATCGGATTCCAGTTATCGAATTTATCGATTTTCCAGCCTCCTAGTAGGCGTGGCAACCCAATCTTGACACTTTATCTGTCGCGCCTACAGACAAACATAATTGCAAAGTTTCAAGTCTCTAGCTTTACGGGTGTCGAAAAAAGTTGCATTCATACAGACGGACGGACAGACACCATGACGGACATTGCACAAAACCAATATACTATGAGACCTTCGGTATCTAAGTATAAACACCGATTTTGGTAACAAGATAGCTGACGATATTCCACAATCGTCCCACTCCTGCTGCTCCCGCATTGCCCCATTGCAATCAGACTCCTTACCATACGTTATTTAAATGGTATCAGAGTATTTCGCAGTTGGTAGCGTCCGACTGCAACGTTTTCACTTGTTTTTTTTTCAAATGTTTTTTTTTTCATTGCATTTTATTTCTTTTCTTGCATTTACAGTTTTTGGGCTAATTTATTATTGGATTGTAGGATAAGGGGACGGGGTGTCAGTTTGAGAGCTCGCGCTACTTGTTCTCCACGCAATATATTGCTGGCGGGCTCATCTGTTAAACGAGCTGTCAAATTATTAAGCGCTGCCAGACACGTGAAATATGTTCGGTAAGGAGCCAGGCCAGAAAAATGCAAGCTGTTAAGATTGATCACCATTAGCGTCTTTGTTGGTCGTCTGTTTCCCTTCCCTTCCTTCGTCTACGACCCCTGCACATTTTTTTTTTTTTTTGGCTGCACTTCAGTTTTCAGGGGCAGCACAGCAATCCGTCACTCTTTGGAAGCGGAGGCGGATGAGGTTACGGGGTAAGGGGTTAGAATGTTTGTGGTGTTTGCTATTTGCGATGTTGAAGAGACGCTGCTGCTTAGCCACTTGACCAAGTTATGTGTGAGTGTGTGTTGTTTTTTTATTATAATTTTAAGTAATTCATCCGCTACGCATTCTCATTGTTTAGTTTTTTTCCCCCCGCTTTTTTAGTTTCAGCCCTTTGATGCATGACACCCCCACCCCCTCACTACTTCTAGTTGCGGATGCGGATGTGGATGTGGATGTGAATGTGGACGCGGAACACGCATTCACGTCGATTTTCTTAATTGGTAAAGAGTGTTAGACCAGCAATGCCCGCAAGCTCTTGCTTCCAGGGGCAAGCAACTCTTCACACTAGTATGCTGCGAGTTAAGAGTACTTTAGCTTCTTTAAAGCGTACCATTTCTAGGCAAGTATTTCACACAAAATTACAATTCAACGTATGTATATATGTACTTATAAGCTGAGTTTGGTGCATGTAAAAATGTGCACTTTCCTAATCTTAGAAAGATGGTATTTAAAACTGGAACCGAAGATATCATATCTTAGCTTAACTAGGCCACTGTTAAAATAGACATATATATCGTCATTTTAACCTCGAAATAACTTCATATCAAAATAAGTTAAAGCTTTATATCAAGAGAAACCTTTAATTCCAGAAGTAATTTCTGAAAAAAAAATTAATTAAAAATTTTTTGATTTAAGGCCTATTCCCAGCAGCTCCGAAACGGAATTTGTATGTGCAACTCTATATAAAACAAGTATGAAGGCTCTAGTCGAGATTTCCCGACTAGGAGATACCCCGAACACTGTACATAACGCGTACAGTCATTGTCTGTATGCATCTGTGACCTAAACTTCAATCTTCGATATCTCAGGTGTTTCTTAACCGAGTTCGATGAAATTTTCAGAAAAGTTCTATCGTTACCTATTATTTCAACCCAAATTTTTACATTTTCCAAATTCGAGAAATTTTGGAAATCGATTCCATGTGTATATCGGAAACGGAAATAGTTATCGAAAATCGGAAGCAAATTTGTACTGCCTAGGACTTAGATGAGCTTATGTGCAAAATCTGAAGTCTCTAGGTCTTATAGTCTCTGAGATCGACGCGTTCATACATACAGACAGAAGGACAGACGGACATGGATATATCGACTCGGCCGTTGATGCTGATCAAGAATTTATATACTTTATAGGGTCGGAGATGCTTCCTTCTGCCTGTTACATACTTTTGCACAAAAACATTATACCCCTTTTACCCATTTCGTGGGTTCGGGGTATAAAAAACAGTAGTCAGAAATTTTCTAGAACACAAATTTTCAAATTCCCAGCAAGCATCAGAAAAGTTATTCGATAGTTACGATAGTGGATCATTGTGGATTCCATAATCAGCTGTTCTTTATATTGGAATTGTAGCTTTACAATTATTACGGGCGCATCAAAAATGGACTCACAAAGAAATGTTAAGCGAAAGCGTTTCCAAGGCGAGTTTTCATTTTTGGCACCAAGTGCGGCTTTACCAAATTAAATAGCCAATTAAAACACCTCTCATCCATGTGAAAACAGCTGGGGTGTACATCATATTCTGAAACTATTAAATATGTATACGATAATTTACACACATGTATGTATGTACAAGCTATCTCAAGACTTACATCGTTTTTAAAGCGTCCCTTTTCACCCCTTTTTAGTAAATATGGGCTCACCCAACATTTACGGCGCGGCAAGATTCGTTTTAGCTCATTAGCTTTCCTCCTTCTCCTTAGAATCATGAAAGCAGCTAATACCACCAAGAAATCACTATTTTCCATGTTTTTTATTTAATTGTTTACAATTTGCTGTCACAACCATCAATAATCAAATAATGTGACCAACAAATATTTATATTTTGCCATATAAAAAATGACAAATATTTGACACAGCTGGTCACACTAACTTTATGTGGAACCTAACGAAATAATTGAGCACTTTCCATAAATGAAATTTTTTTGCTGGGAATGGTCGTTTAATTAAAAAAACATCAAGAAACTTCCACTAGCTTAAAGGGGGAATTACATTTACGTTGTGTCATCGTAGGAAATTGACATGAGCCAAAGAAAAACAGATTGCGCATTCGTTGTGTCAAAAAAAATGTACTGAGCATCTACGTCATCATAGACAGCAGCTTTGGCGCGCTGGTTGAATTTAATGAAATTTGCGTGTTAAGGTCGAAAAGGTCTTGGTTTAACTGTCTTATATAATTTTATTTTAAACATTTTGGACTGAAAAAATAGTTTTTTGACCCAGTCAACACTTTAGTGGATATATTCCATGGGAAGACTCTTTGCAATGAGCACTGTTTGGTGGTTGTTTGTTTTACAGATATTGTGGAGCTAATTTGCACACAAATCACCAACCAAAATGCTTACAGCACAAAAATGTGTTTTTATTGGTTCATGGCAAATAGATAGAGGCCCTTTTTTTTTTAACGACTGTGACTCTATCTGTTTCTGTTATGACACTTGCCGCTGTTGTCAATTAAATGCGGCCGGGAACTTGGTTCGACTTGCGTGGGTTTTCTATTTTGTTTCACTCACTCTCTTTCTGTCCCTTTTATTTCCTCGCTCTTTCGCTGCTATCTAGCTTGTTTTATCGGTGCGTAAGGTGCGTGAAGTTTTTAATTTTCAACTTAAGTTTAGACAATTCTTCTATTTCGCACGCCCGCAAACAGGCGACGAAGCGTAGCGACTCCAACTCTGAAATTGAAATAAAAAAGGGAAAAAGGGAACACAAAATAATGAAAAGACAACAATACATAGTTGTTGCTTGCATAGCCGAGACAAGAAGAGCCAACAGCAATAAAAATCCATAAAATGTCAGAGCAGAAGTAAAAAAAAAAAAAACACACTCACACACACACATACATATATATATATATATTAGGGTGGGTCAATTTGTAGATCGCGATACTACCTACGATCTTCTCTTAATTATTCCATTTTTATCCAATTTATACACTATATATATGCCCTTACATATATATCTATACCATACCTTGTTCTCTCGAATTCTTCCAACACGTGTTCGCTGTAGTAATTATTTTCTTATTTCTTCCTTCTCACCCGCCTACTCTCAATCTTATCGTTTTTTTTTATTCGGAAATACCGCGCGCGTCCTTTCGCATCTGAATATCTTTTCACCCTCCTGAGTCGGTCGCGCTCCAGCCTCGACGCGAGCTGCATTTTCGCTACTCCCCACGCTTATCCGCGACCGTGGTGGATTTAAAGATCACAGCTGGTGCGCTGCACCTTGCGACCCTGCGTTTTGGGCGGTTACATTTTATTTTATTTTATTTATTTATTTATTGAATTTTATTCCTAGTGCTACAAGTGGGAGTACTTATAAATTAGTGCACTAGTCACATTTAAATAATCCTATAAAAATTTAAACAGAAATTATAAATATGATTAATACAATGATTATAATAATAATAATAATAATACTACTTATGTACTAAACATTAAAATGGAAATAAAAAATTGTATATAATTATGGGCATTACTCTCTGCAACCTCACTCACAATGTTATTGTCATCGTTATCGCCATTATTATTTTTATTTTTATTACTAATGAAGAAAAATCAACATCATTAGCTATGTTGTTGTAAATGGCTTTTTAGCCTGATTCGAAAACTTGATGTGCTTCTAATAGTCTTAATCTCAAGTGGCAACTGATTCCAAAGTCGAGCAACCCATATAAAGAAGTGCCTGTCGGAGGATGCAAGTTTAATTCTGGGACAAACAATATTGCAGGTCCTTAAAGATACCGCAAAGCGTAATTTGTCATATAAGTAATCAGGCGTTTTTGTAATTATGATCTGATGGAGCAAAGTTAAAGTTTTATATCTAGTCCAGTTTTTTAAGTCTAAGTCAAAAATACGATTTGTAAAACATGTAACATGGTCATATCGTTTGAGTCCAAAAAACATAACGTGCTATACTATTTAAAGCTACTTTTAGCTTCTGCTGACTAGCAATATCACAGTTGGCAAAGATTTCAATACCATAAAACAAAACTGGTGTAACTAAAGCTTTCGCGATAGTCATTCTTGTATTAATCGGCAGCCAGGGCTGTGTTAGCACAAGCTGCCGGAGAACACCATATGTCTTACCCACAGCCTTATTGACCTGGTCTTTCCATGTTAGTGTATTGTTAAATGTTATTCCTAGATTATCAGCCTTTTCCACATACGCAATATCTACATTATCAACACAGAGTTTACTTAAATTGTTAACATTTAGTTTTTTCTTATACATTATGATACATTTACACTTTGACGGGTTCAAACGAAGGCCATTGCTACTTGCCCATTTACATACACGTAACAGATCATTATTACATAGCATGATACATTGGTTAATCTGACTAACAGGACGACTTACATATAATTGGACATCATCAGCGTACATATGGGCTTCACACATGGACAGAACACTTGGGAGATCATTAACATAAATTGTAAAAAGTAGAGGACCTAGAATTGATCCCTGTGGAACACCACGTGTTGTTACCACAATGTCGGAGGTAGAATCCTGAACAACTACAGCCTGTTTTCTATTTCTTAAATATGAGTCCATTAACTTAACTGCAGTTGTGGAGAAGTTATAAAGTCTGCTTAACTTCGTTGTCAAAATTTCGTGGTTAACCGTGTCAAAAGCCCTACTAAAGTCAAGAAGTGTTAATAGAGTAACTTCACTATTGTCCATATGACTTCTTATGTCCTCAACAATTTTTAAAATTGCGGTTGTACAACTTTTCTTTTTCCTAAACCCAGATTGTTTGTTGCTAATTAAGTTGTTGGTGTCCATAAAAGTTGAAATTTGGTTTGCCAATAATTTTTCAAAAACTTTGGACAAGAATGGCAATATAGCTATCGGTCTAAACTCATCCTTGCCTTTTGGGATGGGCGTAATCTTAGCGATTTTCCACATCTCAGGAAATGTGGACGTGGTTATTGCATAATTTAGAATGTGCGTTATATGACCTAAAATTAGTGGAAGTATTATTTTTACAAACTTTGGGTTAATATCATCTAATCCACACGCATTTGACTTAATTTTAAAGATTGACTCAAGTACATCACATTGACTAACACTAACAAAGTTAAAACAGCTAGTACAATTATTTAACGACACAGAGTTTATGTACGGATTACATGTTGCTGGACGAACATTGACATTTACAAAACTACCATTAAGAACATTTACATCCAAGTCGCCATTTATCACAGATTTTGCCTTTCCAATTCCAACGTTCTTCAACTCCTTCCATAATTTTTGCGTGGAATTTATATTGTCAAACTTTAAACCATAATGTCTACGCTTAGCACTACTGATCAAGTCATTTACATTACGCCTAGCAGTCTTAAAAAGTTGGAATATTTGGTCAGTCTTATAACGTTTCCACCTCTCGTAAAGCTTGTCCCGGTGTTTTATTGCACTTGTTATATCACTGCTAAACCATGGATTTAGCTTCGGCTTAATAACTAAGGTCCTAAGCGGTACATGCTTATTGTACAAATATTCAATATTAGTTTGTAACAATCCTAACTGGGTGTCAACCGACGGAAGGAAGTATAGACTATTCCAATCACAATTATTACAGTCACTGAACAACATACTTTTATCTAAGTTTTTAAAGTCTCTGTATTGAATAATCTGATTATTAGAGTCAAGTTGAGTGTCATAAGAAAGAAAAATTAGGTCATGTTTGGAAAATTCAGGTACTGATATTTGGTCATACAACATTACTCTGTTTGTTTTGTTTACAAAGATAACATCAAGTAAAGTATTTGTGGTTTGAGAGAAATGGGTCGGTGTTGATTCATTTACAAGTTCAAGACCCAGTGCATTAAATTCTGCTGATAAGTCTTGGTTCTGAAGCATATTGCTGTTTAGGTCGCCAATTATAATAATATCAGTAAAGGTCAGTGATAAGTTTGCTATAGTATCAATCATGTCAGAGTATCCAATGTGGTTATGTGCCCTATACACACATCCTAGAAGCGTCTTAATATTTTTATTAAGACTAATTAATTCTAAAAACAAATATTCAATTGGGCTGTCAAGGGGATGACTTAGAACAACTTTACACTTAATTCTCTTTACTACATACACTGCTACACCACCTGCGTGACTTACACGATCAGAACGGAAAACATTAAAGCCATCACAAATAATAGACAAGTCACTTAATTCTGGGGCAAACCATGTTTCAGAGACACAGACTACATCAACATTAGAATTCACAAAAATAAAACGAAACTCATCCATCTTCTTAACCAGACTCTGAGCATTAATATGGCAAATGTTTAAACCGCTGTTTTGCTTACAAAGAACTCTAACCATGGCATGGGTGCTCGACTTGGATGTTATTAAAGATGCGGACATCTAAAAAGCTTGATTTTAAAACCTAACAGAAGCACATCAAAAAGTTGTATATTACCTAACGCTAAAAATGAGATAATAATAATAATAACGACAACAAAAAAAATCAGCTGCACATCAGACGCATTCAAATATGAGAGATGAGAGCCCTCTTTTAAAAGATTCAAAATTTTAAAACGAGAGAAATTACTTAAAATAGGAAAGAAAGAGAAATTACTTAAAACATGAATTAACATACGATTTGACAATATTAAAGCGCATAACTTAAGAGCGAAAAAGCTCCGCCTGATTGGTCGGTGGTGTAGACGTGGCGACTGCAGATGAGCTTTGTAAGGGAACGAGCTTTTGCGGGTTGTCTAATCTGACTACATCTCCCTTCTCGCTCTGTCTGACGTGGACGATGCCCTGGCGACAGAACACAGCTGTCAGCAGCTTTTGCCTCTTCATTTGCATTGCTTTTTTGAAGATCTCATAGTTCTCTTTGCTTAATTGCTCATTAAGGTAAATTGGTACATTGCCATGTGCTTCAAAGCCCAGCATGTGCAAGTTTAGTTGCGTGTTGTTGTTTCGCCGGTATTCTGCTGCCGCTCGCATTATTTTTACTTTGTCGTGCGTGTTATCAAATTTTACAATAATTTCCGGGTCGACTACCGAATTTGTTCTGCCAGATCGCCTGATTCTAAAGATCTCATTAAGTCTCGGTGCCGGGGTGACCCCAAGGGAGAATGCTAATGCGTTGAAAATGGACCGCAGCTGCTCACCCTCTACGAAGGGCACACCATGTAGCCGTACATCTTTGGCGATGGATGCATTTCCTTGCGCATTGAGCTTGGCTTCAAGCGCCGCAACTTGCACGTGTAGTGCTCGAGTACCCTCCGCAGCTTGCTCCAGATTTTGCACCCGCTGCATAATGCTGTGAAGCTCACCGTTCATGCCATCCAGCTTCTCATTTAGTATGCAGAGCAGGTGTTCCTCCGACTCCCTCATCCTGCTTGATATTAATTCAGCCTGTTCATCAAAGCGTTGGTTAATCAGCTGGATGAGCGAGTTGTAGTCGGTCCCCTTTCCAGCCTTAAGATCACCAGTGGAGTTTTCGCGCAAACGTTTTGGAACAGGTGCCATATTTGTGCAAATAAAAACAAAGCAGTAGGGAAAAGTGTTGTCGTGCTGCGAGCAGAGTAGTTTTCGTATGCTTTGTGGAGAGCAAGAATAGCTCTCAGCTTCCCAGATGTGTTGTTGTTTATTGTGTGCGCGCGGTTTTTTTGCAAATAGTGATCGTTTATTTATTAAATAGAGTAGAAGTTTTAAACGATTGCAGTGTCCGTAAGTTTGTTTTCAATTTATTGATTTATAACAAAATAATGCCGGTGTATTGCTTTAAAAAATATTTTTATCGCGGAGCTTGAAAAAAAAGACGTACTGTCGCGTCACAAGTGTGTACACATCCCTACTTTAAAATTTTGGCCGTTATGTATTTATTAAATACTAGCTTACATACTATACACATAATTATAGGTCGCTCCTCGCGTTTACTAATAATAATAAATTGCTCTCCTTTGCGACTATTATCCTTAATCCTTAATACTACAAATCAAATTAATAATAAAACATTGCGCTCCTTTGCGACTTTTTTTATACTAATAATAATCATAATATAATAATAATAATAATGCGAAGAGGCCCGCACCGGCAGTGGTCTCCACTGTCATCAAAATAATTCCGCCGTCAACGACGCTGCCCGTCTCCTCTTTCCGGTGGAACACCGTTTGCCTATATGTTTGTGGGGGCACACCTTGGCGCTCCTTCTGGTACCGGGGATGGTTCCTCCGGGGGTCCCTCGGCGCTTCTCGCCGCTCCGGCTCGGGACTTGGGGCTGCGTCGCTGCTGCTGCTCTCCTCGGCGTCCTCCACCCGGACGTCAGCATCCTCCTCCTCGTCGCTGCTGATGACCAAGACTTCTGGCTTCTCGCTCATCTTGGGTATTCTGTGGAATTTACAAACACAAGCGATTAGCATTATTTGATACAATCTCATCAAGAAAGTGGGCAAAAATACCGAGTTCATTCACACCCAATTATACAAATCCTAAATTGTAATGCTGGCTGTGGGCAGACCTTCCACTGTACGACACACGATTTTAAAAATGTGTGCGTGACCTGTGGATATGTTCGACACTTTTATGCACAACAGGTGCTGAAATGTGTAATGACTATACTGCTCTACCCAATATACAATTTAATGGAAGCTGTAATGTAAAAACTACACCATCCAATATACAATGTAATGGAAGTGGTAATGCTTATACTGGAAAAATAAATGAACACAAAATATATATTCACATGAAAATTAAATTTTTTTTAATTTAAAGTTTATATATAAACTAAGAATTTAAATATATATATATATACAATAACATGTTGATTTTGATGGCATATTTTCCCAATTTTTGGATTCTTTTGACGCTTTTATTTTGGAATCATACTTCCGCTTTGACTGACGGCCCTTTTAAATATTGAACGCGTGGCGTATGCTTTCTCGTTGGGGATGTAATTTTTTTTAAAATGCAATTAAAAAGTAGGTAGGCAAGATGCGCACAGCACAAATGTTGAAAACAAAAGGATAAACTGAAAAAGCCACGTCTTAGTTACATGCACTCCTGAATTTTTACAATTGTATGCGTAAACGTCAAAAATAAATCAGAACAAGTAAGAAGGCTCATTTTCCAAATTCGATTACATGTGTATATCGGAAACCAGAATAGTTATCGATAATTTGAAACAAACTTGTTCTGCTTATGGTATGGGAGAACTTATATTCAAAATCTGAAGTCTCTAGCTCTTGTTGTCTTTGAGATCGACGCGTTCATACAGACGGACGGACGGACAGACGGATATGGCTATATCGACTGGGCTGTTGATGCTGATCAAGAATGCTTCCTTCTGCCAGTTACATTCTTTTGCACAAAACCATTATACCCTTTTTACCCATTTTATGGGTTCAGGGTATAAAAATTTAGGAACAAGAATAAACTTTTTAAAGTATATAGATACTCGTCGATAATTTTTCCGCTTACCAAACTCTCAGGCTAAAAGTTATTCACCTGGAACGATCAAGCACAAGCTTGTGAGGTAGCATTCTGCTACCCCACAGAAGCTGGTCGCTCTCGGCGACGGGCGCCGTCCGGCACCACGAACAAAAGCTGGATGATGTGCCC